>CAXKVI010000005.1:76218027-76355699 GCA_964058755.1 Campiglossa producta
TCTAAAGCTTTTGGGTGTGCTGAATCCAAATTTTAAGTCAGATTTTTCGGTCACCCAGGTTTTCTCTTCATACTGTAGTTTGGTAGTTTGTCCTCTTAACGCTTCCGTTCGAATCCTGCTAAGTACCACATTTTTTTTTTTTTTCTTAAAACTTTTCGGTTTAAAATTAAAACCTTTTCGGTCTACAATTTTTGTTTTATTTTCATTTATTTTTTAAAACTTCTTCAAGATTCTCAGTGGTAGAGCAGGCGGGCATGATGCGGGGAGTCTTGGTTCGAATCCCAGTCAACAGACAAACAAATTATTTTTTATTTAAAAATTTGTTAAAATATTTCTGGTTTAAAACTGAAACCCGATTCATTTCGCCTATTTTCTGGAAAACTGGTCTAGATTGAATTTGAAACCAAATTTGGTTTGGTCATATATGTAGTCCGAAAAAGTTTAAAATTTAGGCTCAAATTTTTAACCGTGTAGTAAAAAAAAAATTTTTTTTTCTTAATAACTAGAGATCGGAAAAATAGGTATCATCAAGCGCCTGAACAAAACTTTGTAAATTTATTTAAAAAAAATTATGTACATTGTGGCAATTATGTTAACATAATTTTAGGCGTTTGATTTTGACCTATTTTTTCACTATGGAACATCTGTATGCCCCTAAATATAAAAACCAAAATTAAATCATGGTTTCTTGACCCAAGAAAAAACAAATTGTTTTTCAACTACCGATATTTTTACAAACCACCCTCTGGAGAGAAAATCTATCTTCAGATTCGGATTCAGCACACCCAAAAGTTGGGATTTTCAAAAATTTAAATTTTGTTGTATAGGGTAATAAGAAAATTATTTTCAACTTCTGGAATTCATTTTTCTTTCGAGAGGATACCGTATAGATTCTAGAACAGCTGTAAAAAATATTATTTCCCCATTGGAACTAACCTATTAAATGGTAATCGAAATTACGAGGTTCCAGGATACAAATATCTACCAAGCTACCAGACTATCTTTTGGACAAAAAACGCAAAAGAAAATTGATCATATTGTGACGAGTGTAGGCGAAAACCAGGGCCGCAGACAAGTCGGTAATTTTAAATTTCTTAAGTTAACTTATATTGGAAAGCAAGCGCGTATTCAGGGGAGGGGTTCTGGGGGTCCGGACACGCCCGAAAAAAAGAAAATTTAAAATGAAATGGTCCGAGGCAACCGCGAGCGGGATCAGACATTTTCTGACACTCTCGATGTCTGAGCGCTTTAATTTACTTCTAACTGTCAAAGTTAATATTGAACTACCTGACAGTGACCTTTGACTGGGCTTCAGGGATCAGCCCATTCATGGTTTCGATTGGCTTCGGGCTCTTCATATAGTACTCTATCCCCAACCCTGCCGTTTACTTTGGTTCCATGCCGAACAAGGCTTTACCAGGCTTCTAGTCCAAATTATATCTTCATTATTCTTCTCCTTAAAGGTGAAAGGGTCATTCCATTAGGAGTAGTTTCAGCTGTTTATAAACACTTCCGGAAGCCTCCTATCATTCAGCATGAGGTTAGTTTTCCAGCAATGTCAGCCGGTTGAAGAAAATCGATTTGACCACCATATCAATCAGCTAAGAGAGCCCACGGCGTTCCGACTCTCCAACACAGATCAACCGAGGCCTTATTAGCCCTGTTCTATAAATATGTACATGAAACTTTCATGTTACGTAAAAAAAAACGTCCATGTGCCTCAACGTTTGGGTTTAGTTTGGGTTACAACAACCTTGGCATAACAGTTGACAATGACGATTTGTTGTTGTTGTTGTTGTTGTTAACAGCAAAACACTCCCCGAAGGTTTTGGGGAGTGATGCCGAAGTTGACAGTCCTTGGCCGGATATGACCCCGGTACGCTGCGGTACTCCCTTGCGGTACTGCCCGACTGTCGTTGTAGCGATTTGGTATGACAAGTGGAACCTTCTAGGTCATATCATCCCTCCATCCGTGAGGAAGAAGAAGATGGGTAATGAGAGGTGAGAGGAATCATATCCGTAGATCAACCATCGAGTAGCACGTCGCCTCTTACGACCGGTGTGCCTACCTCGGGCATATTCTAAACCCCTAACCCGCAGGGGCAGATTTCGATATCGAGACTGGTTGAGTGATCGTATTGGTTTTATCATAGAAGTAAGGCATAACTAAATCGAAAAATCTGCATCACACATCGCATGAGGTTTTGGATTCCTAATGACATGAACCAGCCGGTCAGCTGTATCACCCATTTTAATAGCCCGTACATTCCAAATACCCGTCTCAAGTTGTAGTCCTTTATTTTGCCAACACTTTTGCAGGCATCTGCTAGCCATATTTAAATATCAAGCTTTAAATAGCACAAAAGTTTAACATGTGTCAGCTTCACACATTTAAATAAAGTCCTTCCTCCTAGATAAGAAAAATTCTCTATACTGTGTACTACATTTACTCCCAAGCAAGACATAAACAAACACCTGCAGCATCAGCAAGATGGTCGCTGCACCAATGGTTTCCTCAACTTACCTTCAGCCTAATTATAATTAATTGCAACATGCAACATCATTTTATGGCAAGTGCCAGTGCTGCTAGCAAGGCATAAATACCAACTAACTAACATCGTCTAATGTAACGGTATTTAACCTCACATTCATATTACTTTACTTAGCTATGAAGAGGATAGCACACCACTTGCACTTGCGCTTTCAGAATTACCCTATGGTCAAACAAACTAGTTGTAAACTAACGTGGAACTAGTGTGAATCCTAAGGCAACTATGCAGGTAAAATCGTCAGTTTTAGGACCGAAATATGGCAATCTCAAACAGGTCAAAATTAAGCAAACAAATGTTTACGCAATCAGGAAAAGTATTAAGGGTATTCATGTAATCGTGTATACAGCGCGTAAAAAGTAAAATTATCCACTGATTTCGGTGCTTAAATGCTCGTAAACTCAATGTGGTAAAAAATGCAAACTTGCAAAACAGCAGCACAGAAATGTTCGTTGAAAAACAAAGTGGGCAGAAAGTTTTGGTTAACAACTGTTTAAAGGTGATGGCCCAATGCACGCTTGCCTTGCTGGCTTTGTCTCGAGAAATGTCAAAATTCTTTTGAACTCTACTGAAATGTATGAAAGTTGGCCCAGTGACAGCCTTGCTTTGCTTGCTTGAAGCGCTTCAAAGCGTCGAATAGCCCAAATCTCTATTTGACAGCGCTTTACACGCTTTACTATTTGTCTTGTTGTTGTCTTGTTTGTCTCATCCTGTATTTCTGACAGCTTTTGAAGCTTCTATTTGGCCATAGAAGCTTTCAAAGCAAAGCAAGGTAAGCCTAGGTAAGCAAGGCAAGCAAATCAAGCCTGTATTGGGTCATCAGCTTAAAATGTATGGTGACATGTTTAAACGAACGCTTCACAGCCAAAGTTGTTATGTACTTATTTTGCGTTCAGTGAATGCAACTAAGCACTGCTGGCTGACAAGTTTCCCAGGCTATTTACAAGTGCGTTCATATAATAGGGTGTGTAAACGTATAAAAAATACACATTTCGTAAACTTCACGATTAGATGAATACCACTAATAGTAATTTAAAGGATAGAGAAAAGAACTAGACTGATTTTTTTTTTTTAATTTAGCCCCACATTCAGCGTTAATTTTTAATTTGAATCCTCCTGGGAGTGGTCTTTTTCAGACTAGGTTGATACCAGTCAAAAACTCTAATTGTAACTAGTATTTTTTTGTCTAACAAATACATGCTGTATCAGCTGACCTCACAACGAACCAGGAATAGCGGTAATTTCATGTTGCCATTGTGGTTCATCAGCAACATGTTGCAAATGTAGAGTATGGAAAAGTTATGTCTGCCTAATGATGTGGCTTGTCGCAATTAGATAAAATATTATACTAAGAATAGTATCACGTGTGTACGGATAATGGAGGGAATATCTTTATTTATATTTTTTTGCTGTGATCTTTTTGCTGTTCGTCATAGCAATCGCATTGAATTCTGCTTGGAATATAATACGCTGAAGATAATTAAGTAATTTTTTAGATTAAAAAATTATGTTATATATATAGTTTATTCAAGGAAGTCTAATAAAAAGTATCCAGTGGCATGTGTCTTTCTAAAGTACACGGCTAAAATCTCAATACCTTAGACTCTTATGTACTCGTTCCTGTATTTCGCCCAAAGTGGACTAGCCATGTGTGAGGTGCTTCAAATTCGGCTGAAACGCGCTATGTATCGTAGTCCATAGAGAAGAACGAGGCAGCATCCGGACATGACTGCGTATGGCGGATTTGGCATTTCGCTGACCACTTGTAGTCTACCTGTGGACAATTGGGTATAGAGTCAGCTAAGCAAACGCTGGGCCCTGATCTTGCTAGCTATCGAGCTCCTTGTGTCCGGCTATCGAAACCAAAGTGCTCTACGGAGGTTTAGGAACCTATGCTATTTGACAGAACGTATTGGACGTCCAGAACTGTGTGATCTTCATGGACGATGACGAGGTGAAATGGTAGAGTTAGCTCATGCTCAGCTGAGAAACCTTCGACCTAAACTAAGTCTACTGAAAGAAAGGGAAGTCTATAAATTCAAGGCAGAACCCATCTATCCAAGCAGCACTTCGGACAGATGTCGCAATTGAGAAGTAAAGTCGCTCTCGATGAGCAAATATCACTTGTATGCTTCGACATCGAAAGCAGATTAGTTAAAACCGAACATATTCCAGAGAGAATTTATTCCGAAGATGTAGTCCTTCCTTTTGGTCCAACTTCGAGTGTCAAAGGAAATTGGAAGATTAGCTTTACGCAGATATTAACAGCAAATGAAAGCCCAAAGGTTTTACTGAATAGCCATGTTACGGGAATGGATGAAGATGGTCCGACCGAAAGAGTAAATGTTCTATCGATATCCGTTGGAAACAGCAGAGTAAAGGCCAAACCCCTAGCGAGCCACAAAGAACAGGAAGGAGAAGAACTCGTCCTCCTTCGCATTTATTATTGAAGTCGTATTTTACGAAGAATAGTCTAGTGCACATACAGCCCCGTTTCATAATAACAGAAGCCGAAACATCGGTTTTTCATGTGTGTCTTTATGTTTGTTCCCGCATGACTCAGAAACCGCTGAATAAAATTTAATAAAATTTTCAGTGATGCATTGCTAGACGTTTGACTTTAGGTTTAGGATACAATTTATCGCTGGGAAATATTTTATTCCCACTGTAAAAAGTGACGGCAATAAAAGTTGGGTTAAAATATTTTTTCATATACATACATATGAGCCATTTAAAGCACAAGTGGAATAAGTGCAGTTTTCTTTTTTACGCTAACGGGGTAACTCCTAGCTCCCATAGAAACCGAATGACTAGCAGAACTAACTTGCAAAATCAAGGGTACCCCCTTTTGGTTGACCACACAAAACCTTCAATATCTCAGTTCGAGAAAAGGTGGACTTATACCACTTGCTTTAAGAGGCTCACATATATGTATGTAGTTAAATTAACAGACCAATTATGTTTCATAATAGTTATTATTTAGTTTTAACTCAAGCAACAGAAACCCAAAACCAATCCCACTAAAATAATAACCCCTTTTATTTATTTTAAAGCTAAGAATTTTCACTTCATAAACATTTCATAAAATTGCATAATCATTAAAACAAAATTCAATTACAAAACACAATGCAAATAAGTAAGTGCTGCAATTAGTGCATATGGTCGAATTTCACTGCAAGGTCAAAAAAGGTCAACTCTCTTGCGTATTAAATGCTTTGCTTTTATTGTAAATTGTTCACCACTTTTGGCCTACATATTTAACAAATAAACTAAATCAGCCTAAACTAGCTCAATATGCCACAAAGCAATGATGATTAGTGGCTAAACGTTAATGAAGTGTGACATTAGTGAAAGAAGTAGCAACAATACGAAATGTTTAGATATACATAATTGCAGTGTATAGTAATTGAATTATATAATGAATAAATGAATATGAGCAAATACATACATATGTAATAAATCATTAACCTATGTATGCAGGGGCATTTCAAAATAAATTATGTAATGCAATTTTTGCATTTAAGTTAATTAGCTACACTGTACAACAGAAATTTAGATGCAGAATAACTTAACTATGGAACTGTTCAGAATGCAAGAACAACATTGCTACATAAGTAGTTACCATTACCATACCATTACCATACCATTACCATACCATTACCATACCATTACCATACCATTACCATACCATTACCATACCATTACCATACCATTACCATACCATTACCATACCATTACCATACCATTACCATACCATTACCATACCATTACCATACCATTACCATACCATTACCATACCATTACCATACCATTACCATACCATTACCATACCATTACCATACCATTACCATACCATTACCATACCATTACCATACCATTACCATACCATTACCATACCATTACCATACCATTACCATACCATTACCATACCATTACCATACCATTACCATACCATTACCATACCATTACCATACCATTACCATACCATTACCATACCATTACCATACCATTACCATACCATTACCATACCATTACCATACCATTACCATACCATTACCATACCATTACCATACCATTACCATACCATTACCATACCATTACCATACCATTACCATACCATTACCATACCATTACCATACCATTACCATACCATTACCATACCATTACCATACCATTACCATACCATTACCATACCATTACCATACCATTACCATACCATTACCATACCATTACCATACCATTACCATACCATTACCATACCATTACCATACCATTACCATACCATTACCATACCATTACCATACCATTACCATACCATTACCATACCATTACCATACCATTACCATACCATTACCATACCATTACCATACCATTACCATACCATTACCATACCATTACCATACCATTACCATACCATTACCATACCATTACCATACCATTACCATACCATTACCATACCATTACCATACCATTACCATACCATTACCATACCATTACCATACCATTACCATACCATTACCATACCATTACCATACCATTACCATACCATTACCATACCATTACCATACCATTACCATACCATTACCATACCATTACCATACCATTACCATACCATTACCATACCATTACCATACCATTACCATACCATTACCATACCATTACCATACCATTACCATACCATTACCATACCATTACCATACCATTACCATACCATTACCATACCATTACCATACCATTACCATACCATTACCATACCATTACCATACCATTACCATACCATTACCACACCATTACCATACCATTACCATACCATTACCATACCATTACCATACCATTACCATACCATTACCATACCATTACCATACCATTACCATACCATTACCATACCATTACCATACCATTACCATACCATTACCATACCATTACCATACCATTACCATACCATTACCATACCATTACCATACCATTACCATACCATTACCATACCATTACCATACCATTACCATACCATTACCATACCATTACCATACCATTACCATACCATTACCATACCATTACCATACCATTACCATACCATTACCATACCATTACCATACCATTACCATACCATTACCATACCATTACCATACCATTTTTGCCCATTTTTGTATACACTCATATATTTTCAAGCAAATCTCAACTCAAAATGAATCACATCTACAAGCTTTTTTCCAAGAATCTTAAAAATGTATGTGAAGTGTGATAAATCTTTATCTTAATGCCGACACCAGCTTACAAATTTCTTGTTATATAGCAGCCTACAGAAATAAAATTCAAGGAATGTCTAAATGAAGCTCAGCCAAACGAATAACAATGCAACACTTAATAAAAGAGAATATTGTACAAAAAAAAATAAAAACAAGCAATAAAAGAGAGTTTAAAGAAAATCATGTTAATTCTACAGAAATTTACAAAAACTCAGACTCTGCGCCCTTCCCCACTGTAACGAAGTACAATAGAGTGAGCAAGTTTAATAAAACTTAAAGGCAGGCAGGTCTATCATACAGCTGGTTGAAGCTTATTCGGTGCCTGGTTGGAAAAGTGGTGGTCGACGCAAGGCGGATGATTGTTGTATGACAGGGATTTTCTTAAAGTATTTCTCGAATGTAAAAATAAGGCAAGTACTTATACATATATATACTTTATCTCAACGTACCGCTCTAAAGCATGGCGGTCATCGCGAAAGTGCAATTAACACAAATTTGCCAACGAACATCGTGACGTTGAACTGGCAGAGAACAATTAAGTTAGGTAGCTAACCGGTTATATAAAAATGTTCTCACAAATATACTAAAAACCGTTACAGGGTGGTCAAGGTAGAGATTTTTAATCTACATATATAAAAGTGTGATAGTACAAAACTGTCAATTTATTTTTCCCCGCTAGATGGCATTGGGTCGCCATATTTGCAAATCCGTTTTTATGGTCCGATTCCCTTGGTTTTTGGTATGTATGTTTCAAGCGCAGTCAAAAACTCAGTTACAAAAAGAACCCCACTAGGTGGCGCTGGAGTCGAGATATTCGAACAAAACTGTATATATAGTCCGAGCTTGTAAGTTTCGCAGACAAAGTCGCGGGCAACTGCCAGTGGTATAACATTTTGGTTATCGGGTTTTCCCTCAGAAAACCATAAGATGAAGAGCTGACCCATTGTGATATTTGAACCGAAAGCTGAAGCGCCTTATGCAGCTAACAAACCCTTTCATTTTGTGTCTGGGGAAAATGTACTACCTAAAAGTGTTAGTTTTCGTCAGACATAAAATGAAAGTGTTAGTTTACTTACAGAATTTTAAGAGTGTTAGTTTTCGTAAAAAATTTAAAAAGTGTTAGTTTTCGTATGACACGTCAAAATGTTCTAACGAAAACCCACACGAACGAATCGTCTCTTCGAAACGTTTCTCCTAGCACCCTGATTTTAATTAGAACTCGAAACTTCTAGGTCAACCAGACGAAAGTATGCAATTTTTGTAAATTTCGCAAAGTAAAATAAAAACTTTGGCAGCACTTTAATATACTATAAATAAATACCTACAACGCTACGTGGACCACCCTGTTTTAAGGAGTACAAAGATTGTTGTTTCCAAGCTTAAGATTGTAGTAAAGTCATAAGTAGAGCGAGCTGGAAAAAATTTAAGTACTTTTGTTAAGAGAAAAAGTAGAGCTACAAAAAAATAAAAAATAAAAATTGCCTGAAAAATGTGCTAGCACTTGAAAAAGTGTTACTTGAAATGTATTTGCGAGAAAAAATTTGAAAAATAGGTTAAAGAAAGATATTTTTACTTCTACGTTTAAATTATTAGCTAGCATTCAGGTCGCAATGGAGGTGGCTTACGGAGCGATATATTTGGAAGATTCTAGCGAAACTCAGCATTATCAAAGATTTGGCCTATCAGTAGTTAGTAACAAAGTTATCCAGAAATGGTCCCCAACAAGGTCCCTACATGGCCCTGAATAGAACCAAGAAGTAAGCGGCGATGTGATGTTTTTATTGAGTCTGAAATTTGAATAGGAAAAAAGGGGACGGAAGTACGCAACGGAAATGAAAAAAGGGGCCGGATATAAAAACTTTTAGTGTCTATATCACCATTTGGATTAGATTTGGCATAAAGATATTAATCATTCTTATAATACATTATTCGAGAATGTTTGTCCGCAGAATGTATTTGTTTGCCAAATTAGACGAATTTAATTTAATTTGACAGTGTAAATGTAGCTTAAGACTCTATACTTGCGTGTTGCCACTTCGGGCGGTTGCCACCTATGTAAATTTTGTTTAAATATTGAGAAAAATGGGTATCAAATGAAAGGTTTTATCCGGCCGTATACCAACGAAATAATCACTCTTGCCAACAAGTGTTACTTTGGACTAAGTAGGCAATTGAGAAGTAAAGTCCTCTCTCGCCAAACAAAGATCACGATCTATGAGTCTCTCATCACACCAGTCCTGATGTACCGCTCGGAGTCATGGACAGTGTCAGGAGAAGATGAAATGGCCCTTGGGTTATTTGAGGGAAAAGTTCTCCGAAGGAAATTTAACAATGAGCTGTACGAGCTTTAGGCAGACCTGCCCATAGTTCAGCGGATTAGAGCCCAAAGGCTCCACTGGCTGGAGCTAAACAGATCATATAGATAGTTTGTTTCATTTTGAACTTTTTATTTTCCACTTTGGGGGGTTTTTGTGGCAACCCTACATATGTATCTCAATATGTTTTTAATATCGATCAAGATATTCCAATATGAGCATCAAATGGAAGGTATATTCGGCGGTATATCAACGAAGATAAGGCATAATCATTATTTCCGGTCCCTGATTTTTACTAAGCAATCAAGGTCATTCAATTTTATATGACTTAAGTCATTTCCAAAAGGCATGACTCACAATCATTTACATGTACTAACATTTTGAATATAAGTAGCGCTTAAAAAAAATATATAAAAATATAATTTTGTACTAAGAAACTTTAAATTGAGTTCATATTACAACAGCAGTGCGCGCTGTGTGCCGCGCGCAAATGAACCCAAACGCGTGTCAATTGCATTTTTTTTAACGTTTAGTTACACATTCAATAAGTCATTTGAACAAGTTATCAGTTAGTCATTCCCTCATTACTCTGGTATAAGTTCCAATATAGTCAACTCACAAGCGCCAAGTGCAGAGTCAAAGTTTCTTTCTTATTGCTGTTGTGCTAAAATAGCTTTAATTGTTGTGCGCGCTCAGCAAAACAAATCAATAATGTGAAGTGAAAGGGTGAAGCGTGGCGGGCGTTCAAGAAATGCGAAGTTATATTTATTTAGAACGAAGTTCAGCGCTATAGCTAGAAGGCATTCAAAAAGTTCTATCTTGACGTAACACACATAGCGAATGTTTAAACGCTCGCTCTTGTCTTTTCATTGACGCGCACGGTTTTTGCGTTTTTCACCGCGTGCCCAGTCATCGCACTTGGCGCGCTCCAGTAAACGTTCTTTGTATTTCTCTTTGCGCTAATCATATCATATCAGTGAACTCAAAATAAATAAGAACAACAACAACAATTAGTAATGTTGTGGAAAGAGCAACGAATCACATACAAATATGCAGTGTAAACAGTAGCGCACAACAACAAAACCCCACATACCCCAGTATATGGTAACCGCAAGAAAACATGAAAATATTTAACGCGCTGACATTCAACGAGCTGCGCCTGCCACTCTCGCGAATATTTCTGACGCAACAACGTCAGCCGCGCGCACAATATGTTCAACGCTTAACCTTTCCTTTTCTCATATGATATTCATAATAGACGTCGCTTTTATTGATATAGCTCTGATCGCAACCGCTTGAAAGCCGGGCAGCCGGCGCGCAATCAAAACCATAGCAGCGCGCCGCAAACACTTCTTCTCTTCGTATCATTCGCAACAGCAGCGCTATAGAGTTATTATCGCGTTGCGCTCAAAGCGTTCAGTACATTTATCGAGCGTGTTCTTCAGTTTCAAGTATCAGCTGTAAGCAACAACAACAACATACTATTTTTTAAATTGGAAATTCTAGCAAAAATTACTCATTTGTAGCTATCATATAGCAGCGCGCGCTTATCACGTCAGCCTTACTCGAGCTTAGACAACGCACGTTAATTAATCGTAGCGTCGCGCCGTGCCGTAAGCCTGACTACGAAAGCAGGTTATAAGCGCAATAGGTCAGATGAGGGCGCGCGCGCGATGAAAAGTAGAAGAGAAAGAAGAAGCTTTAAGTGAATAATCACTTCAAGGTAGTCTATGTACATAAGCTCCAGCAGCCAGCGCGTATCGCGGATTGCGAATTGTTGTTAAGTGGAGCGTTTGGTGTGATCGCGCGAACGTGCTGAATCACAAAGCAGCGGTGTTGTTGTGACTGACGTGCACGATAGTTGTGCTAAATATAGTTTAAGATTGTGATATAGAAATTGGGATTTATTGAAAGTGAATTTGATTAAAATGGTTGGAGAAAACTAAATAAATGTTCGTGCACAAAATTGGAAAAGAAGTGTAAAACCATAAAAATGCAACCAAGAAAAAGCTCAGAGAAGTTTTTGTAAATATTTTTGAAAACAATGAATCTGCAGAAATTTAGCTAAGTCAGCTGATTCATGCTGATGATGAGCAAGTTAATTACGCGCTAATCACTTGCTGTTAAACCGACTAAAATATCACTTATGAACACACATATTCTAAAAAAAATTGTAAATATGCTTGCGTATGTGTTCGACGTGTGTGTGTAACGTACTTAATAATTGTATTAGGTCAGGTGTGACATAAATGCAATAATAACAACAACAATACGTGGTATATGGGCGACAGCTTCGTCATAACAACAAAAACTAACTGATGGTAGTACAAAAACATTTTTTCCCCTACCAAAACCACCAGTCGCTTATCAGCAATGCAAACATTCATGTTCAAATGAACCAGAGCTGGGCTAAATTCATACTAGCAGATGCCCGGGAAGAATGGAAGAGGACGGATCGGAGTCCCGCTACTCATGGCGGCAATTCCATTTATACCGACGGCTCGAAGTTAGAAGGCAGAGTTGGAGGAGGGGTTTATTCAAGGGATCTGAACCTTGAGCTCTGCTTCAGACTGCCTGATCACTGCAGTATCTTCCAGGCTGAAGTCTCAGCAATCATGGACGCCGCGGCTTGGATAGGTCAACATACTGTCGGACAGGATATTGTTATTCTCAGCGACAGCCAAGCGGCCTTCAAATTCCTTAGCTCTTACTCGTTCAACTCTGAACTGACGCTCAGCCAACAGAACTGCGTGAACCTCACATGGGTCCCGCGACATAGGGAAATTGTAGGGCAGACGAATTTGCGAGGCAGGGCACCACCAAGCAGGTTCTTCGGGATAAAGAGCGCTTAAGTATGCCGTTTGGCACATGCAACCTTATGCTGACAGAGTACACACTCCACCAAGCCAACGAAAGATGGCTGTAATCTCGAGGGTGCCGGACATCCAAACAAACCTGGCCGAAATAGGAACATAAAAGATCAAGACACATTTATGCCCTAAGGAGAAGAGAAATCTCCATATTAATAGGTGTATTAACTGGACACTGCCTAATTGGTAGGCACGCAGAAATACTAGGTGTGCCCTCCTCCGGACATCCAAACAAACCCTCCGGACATCCAAACAAACCTGGGCGAAATAGGAACATAAAAGATCAAGACACATTTATGCCCTAAGGAGAAGAGAAATCTCCATATTAATAGGTGTATTAACTGGACACTGCCTAATTGGTAGGCACGCAGAAATACTAGGTGTGCCCTACCGGCTTTCAGTGGCGCGATAATGCGCTTTTAGGGAGTTCCCTTCCTGGTTAGTCTACGCCAGGTTACGGAGCTGGATACAAAGAACGTGATGGCCTTCATCAAGTCATCTAAATGGTTCGAGGAAGAGTAACGGTGTCGGTTTAGGAGCGTCAGTCCCGGGATTCTGCTATGTGGAGAATCGCGATAATACAGGGATTTTCCATATGGCAGGGTCACGGAACTGACTTACCTAGTGTTGCCTTTGCGGTGATGCTGGTTAAGGGAAAAGAGACCTCTTGAGACGTGCAACTTGATGGTTGATCTGCGAATGCGTTGGCTTTAACCTGCCATGGCAAACTTTCTTCTTCCTTACGGGAGGCAGGGGTCAGATGGCCTAGATAGTTCCACTGATCATACCAAATGACTCCTGCGAAAATGCGCATGTGCCGCAATTGAGTAACAGAGTATATCGGGTTCATATCCGACAAAAACTGTGACTTTCTAACATACTCTTCAAGACCTTCGGGGAGTGTGTATGGGCGGCGTCGTAATAAGATGGAATGGCCCTAGGAGTATTCTATAGCACGCATATATTAGCGTAGTACAGCCAAGAAGTATCTAAAGGCTTCGATGTCTGGGTAATTTTTTGCCATCGACACCGTAATTCACTGGCAGAGGAAGGCTGCGGCTAATATGCTGTCGTACCTGTTCGGATATAATTGGTCTCTCCATAGGACATTCTAAAAATAAGTGTTACCAGTTCAGCCCATACAAAGTGACCAGAACTGGCATCAGTCGCAACCTCCTTTGCCAGTTACAGTGCAAAACCCTATAATCAAAGATTTTTCACTGCTCCTGCTGCTATCATCTATCAATTTCTTCTTCCGTTATCTGGGAGGCAATCAACGATTCGCCAACCTGGGCCCTTTATGGAATTCAGGCTTCCCCAAGGGATGGTCACAAGCTTCTTCTTATTAAAACTGTGAAATGGAGTGAGAAATCGACCGTTATGAGATTTTATGGAACCATAAAAAAACTTCATCCTACTTGCATGACGGGTTGATTTGAAAATGTATCAAAAATGTATGAGTTTAACCCTTTATAAGAACTTTACACTGAATTGAAAAAATAACTTGCCGTTCTTCAAGTAGGGCCCCAACGTCTTTAATTCAATAAAATTAATCCACAATATTTTTCAAGTAATGATATTGCGTATGTGATATTGAATAAGCGGTTTTTTACTTTTAGCGACGACACGTAAATGTATTTCATTACATATATTACCGGCTATGTGGTAATATTTTAGCAAGCAAAAATAACACTTGCTTCTAATTAGAATATTAATTGTGTTCAGAGTACAGCGAAACTTAATTCCACATCCGTAAGAAATCCAAATATACCTACGTTCATATGTGTATTTAAGTAGATACTATAACACAGTTTAAGTTAATTCAATGCAAATTAAGACGGCAAATTTGAGAATAGCGATTTTGTGAGTAAATCTCACTTTCGAATGCATATCGCCTGTCGACACTGAAGTCATTCAAAATGTTATACTCGCGAAATGATAGCTGCCGTCAGGCGCGACTATGAAAAATAGAAGCTCAAAAGTGTGCGGATCAAGGAAGAGCTACAGCGATCGAGCTACCTTGCCTCAAGGTATCTCACAATATGTGTATTACAATAGATATATATCGGCCAAATATCGAGCCGATCAGTAGATGCTTGTGAACTGTACGCAGAGTTTTGCTATCCTCCTGTTCCGGAGCTGATTGCAGGCTATATGACGATTTCATTGGGTTCACTAAGGCTTATTTCTCGTTCGTTTTATACAATCGAAGTACAGTTGTTCCTGAACATATTGAGACACACTTCTTGCTGCAATTGTATATATGATAAAGAGATTAAATCCTTTGGTCACTTTATGCTTGGCTTCGTTTGAGCAATTTTGAAATAATATGGGCTTATTTAGCTTAATTATATGCGGAGTTCCTACTGGGTCTTATCGGGAAATATGTGGTTTCAGATGATTCCTTTGAGCAGACTTTTCCCTTGGCCTCTTACATACTTTCACCGTATATTGCGCTCTAGCCCTCAAAGAAGCGTACATAATTCCCGAAGTAAATAGTACATTTTCTACACCATGTAAATTGAAATTCTATATCGATGGCTGAATGGAAGAGCTAATTTTTTTAATAACACGCTATATCAGATATTGTTTGAATAATCCCCTATCTTAATGTAAATTCAATACACTCTCAGCAGAGATAGGATATTGTAAAAAGAATCTTAGATTGGGTGTTCTTGAACAATATTCTGAATAGCGTATCTCCCACTCAACCTTCAAATAATTCCTATTTCAAGCAGTCACGTTATAATAAATTACAGTTATTTGAGAACCATAAGAAACATTACACTACAGCGAAGTAACTCAAAAAGTATAAAAGTAATTTATCGCTAAAAAGATAAGAATATGAAAAAAGTAAACAAACAATAACAAAAATTAACAAATAATTATATATTACTGTAGATAAAAAGTGTTATCAAGAATTATTTGAACAAAAGCGAAAGAGAACCACAAAACTCCCATTAAATGTACCATGTAAAATATCTTAAAAAATTCTCAGCTGAGAGACAAATATTCGAAAAAAGTTTCAAACGCAGTCCTAAACCCAATATCAACAATGAGGATAAATATTAGTTACACAACAACAAATAATTTATGGTAAAATACGCTCAGTGATAGCAAACAAAAGCAACAGCAACAATAACAACACCAAAGTTACTACATATTTAATTAACAACTAACGCTGCTGCAGCTACCAAAACAACTACAACAACAATGGTTAAAGACAGACTGCCTGAGCTGCTACAGGTGAGTTTCATTCACAATACAGTTATCCGCCCACCTCCTCCCACCCACACACAGCCAAAAATGTTATCTATGTTTGTAAAGGTATTAGTTGAGAGTTGCGAGCGAATGTTGAAGATAACAGCCGTAGGAGGATGTACGTAAGTACGTACAGTTCTTATCATAATTATAAGACATTCATAAAGTTGTATACATCTTGCAATGTATGTAACAAAATTGTAATAGGGCGGAGGTTTTAGCGCGTAAAAAATACATTTTTATTAGTATCTAATTTATACATTTCAGCGATGCAGTCATATAAAGAAATGTTAAAATATGAACAATTTATTACTGGTTTTGTGTGTCACGGGAGATTACTACTTTTCATGAAGTTGAATATTTTTTTCACAAAATAATGGTATCAAAAGTCAGTAAAATTTAATTCAAAAAAACTATCAAGAATATTTTCAAAGTTTAGCTATATAATTTTCATATATGTAACTACTTTTAAAACTGTGGTCTTAATAGCGATTTTCTACGAAAATCCTTGACTAATTTGGTCCTATTTGCACCCTTGATTTAATGACGAAAGGTCTGTTAAAATTTTCATAAACGCCATGTCGTATACGTAACATTTTTTTGTTAACGAATGTGTAGACATTGAGAAACAAATAATTAAGGACTGAAACCGAAATCGTTTCAAAAGTCGGAACCGGTTCCAAACGGTATTGAATTTGTTTAATGTCTCACTATTTTTAGTGGTTTCACACCTTGCAAATAATTATTACTGCAATACTACCTATTGGAATTCTTTCAAAGGAAGCTGAAGTAGCACGAAATAATGATTACAGAAAGTACAGGGTTATGATTTCTACACAGTTAAAAATTGTAGCCTAAATTTAAATTTTTTTTTTGGACTGCATATATGACCAAACAAAATTTGGTTTCAAATTTAAACTAGACCAGTTTTCAAGAAAATTGGTTAAATGAAGCAAGTTTCAATTCTAAACCAGAAATGTTTTAACAATTTTTTAAAGAAAAAATAATATTTTGTCCGTTGGCTAGGACTCGAATGAAGACCCCCCGCATCATGACCGTCTGCTCAACCACTGAGCTACATCGCACACAAAAAAGTTGTGGGCAATATTCAATCTTGAATAAGCTTTCAAAAATAGAAATAGAATTGTAGACCGAAAAAGTTTTAACTTTAAACCGCAAATTTCTAATTTAATTAAGTTTCAATTTTAAACCGAAAAGTTTCAATTTTCAAACCAAAAAGTTTCAATTTTAAACCGAAAAGTTTCAATTTTCAAACCAAAAAGTTTCAATTTTAAACCGAAAAGTTTCAATTTTCAAACCAAAAAGTTTCAATTTTAAACCGAAAAGTTTTAAGAATAAAATAAAATTGAAACAAGTAAGGAAGTCTAAGTTCAGGTGAACCGAACATTAAATAGCCAGCGGCAATTTTCAGAACGGGATAACAATGATATAGGCCCTAGGAGGATTTACCTAAAGTTTTTCTATCTTAGCTATTTACCTTACCGAATTATGTCAATTTATGTGATTTTCGAAATTTTCCATATCGAAAGTGGGCGTGGTCGTGAAGCGATTTCGTCCAATTAGATCAGGTATGCTTGTATCAATTTTATCGTTCTACCGTAATCAGTTTAAATGTTATGACGCGTGAAATTTTCAAATATGCCTCCCTGAAAAGTGGGCGATGCCACGCCTACTTTTAAAAATTTATAAAAAAATCATAATAGAATGACTAGGGGGTTCATCTTACCAAACTATATCATTTTAGCCATTTCCGTTACCGAATTATGTCAATTTATGTGATTTTTCGAAATTTTCGATATCGAAAGTGGGCGTGGTTGGAGATCGATTTTTTTCAGTTTCATCAGGTATACTCCTAAAGATACTAGTATGCTTTGTGCCGAATTTCATCGTTCTACCCTAATCAGTTTAAAAGTAACGACCAGTCGAATTTTCAAAAAATACCTCCCTTTCAATCATTATATAATGACCAGGGGGGCTCACCTATAAAATTATATCATTTTACCCATTTCCGTTAGCGAATTATGTCAATTTAGGTGATTTTCGAAATTTTAGATATCGAAAGTGGGCGTGGTTGGAGGGCGATTTTATCCAATTTCATCAGGTATACTCCCAACGATACGAGTATGCTTTGTGCCAAATTCCATCGTTCTATCGTAATCAGTTTAAGAGTTACGACCAGTCAAATTTTCAAAAATGCCTCCCTTAAAAGTGGGCGGTGCCACGCTTTTGCCACGGATTTTCAACGATGTACTAACTGAACAAAAATTTTCATAACATTCTTTTTCAGCTTCTTTGCAGTTGCCGTTCGGAGTCGGCAAAAAAATGTGGCTCCCTGAAATAAATCCCACGAAATAAATCCCACTTTTAAAAACGAAATAAGTCCCACCAAAAATTGCTGAAAAAATGAAATAACTCCCACGAAATAAGTCCCACTTTTGAAAACGAAATAAGTCCCACCAAAATGAAATGATTTAAAAATTTACTTGAAATGAAATAACTCCCACTCAAAATGAAATAACTCCCCCTTGAATAATATATTTCTTAAATGAAATAAGTCCCACTTTCATAAACGAAATAACTCCCACTTTCATAAACGAAATAAGTCCCACTTTTTCACTGTTTAATGCGATTTCAAATAAGAAGTACTTGGCTCTTCGAAAAAGAACACACGTCGAATAAAATGAATAATCAAAGCAGAGAAATAATAAAGAAAAATCGTATGCAAGCTCTCAGAAGGCTTCTTAATGGATTGGATATTACGAATTTTGATAGAGTTCCAGAATTTATTATTAACATGGAACACGAATTCCAAATTCCTACTAAAAATATAATAAAACACATACATACGTAATTCATCAACAATTTTTTTTAATATTGTTTTTCCAGTAGTTAAGTTCGGTTCCTATTTGTACACAATTCTTTAAAGTTTTTTTAATATAGTAAGTATAAAGTAGTTTATAACAAAAAAAGGAGAGCTATGAGAGATAAGGACAAAAAATTATGGTTGTCCCTTTTACGAAATGTCCAATATATAACTTTTTGCAATAATTAAATCATAACATCTTTTTGTAAATATTCTGTAAAAGGGAATATTGTACCTTTTGCATCCATTGATGCTCAAAATATTTTATATGAAATAACTCCCACTTTACAAAACGAATTTATTCCCATTCAAAACGAAATAAGTCCCACTTAAAATAAAAACGCGTAACGAAATAAGTCCCACTTTTAAAAACGAAATAACTCCCATTTTCAAAATAGCAATTTTTGGTGGGACTTATTTCGTTTTTAAAAGTGGGACTTATTTCGTGGGAGTTATTTCAGGGAGCCAAAAATGTAGGTCCCGCCTATTTATAGGAAAAAGTTTAGAAGCAGAACACCACAAGTTGGAAGAGAAGCTCGGCACAAACGAGGTTATAATAATAAACTGTTGGTTTATCGACGCCATAAGTTTTTCTCACATACTTGGAGCGGATTTCTCGACTGCCTGTTAACGTCAAAGTTCACTGTCAGTTTAACAGCCAGTTCATTTGCTCTTTATTTAACAGGAGAATGAACTGACCGATAAAATTTAAAGTGAGCGTTAAGATGACGGCTAGTTGAGAAATCCGCCCTTAGTGGCTTATAATTATGATCCGCACTGTATCTGTGTATGTGTTCTAGCTAGTGTGTGTGTGTGTGAGGGTGTTCTAAAGCTGCGGGTGTACATTTAATTAGTCGCTTATAGGAGGTGTGTGCTCAATATGCCAAAACACAGGAAGGGTGGCAGCGCGTGTTAAACTAACAAAAAAAATTAAAAAAAAAAAAAAAACTAAAATGAGCTATGAGAGTACGACGCCAATCAGTAAAACACACACTTTGTACTCGCTATTGCTAAAAATTATGGTTAACAGCAGTATGAGGCGACAGTGTTAGACTCATTTTGTGGAGATTTGCCAGCACCAATGGTGAAGCGGGAGATTTTAATTTAATTTTTATTATTTTCAATTAACTTTTAAATACTAAAAATTTAATGAGCTAAAACTCTTAGATGATTTTAATTAATTATAGTATCTTTAAAAAAACGCGCCAAAACATTGATAACAAATCAGCTGTATTGCCGTTAAATCATAAGTGCAGTTGGCAAGCTATCAGCTGATCTAAAGCTGAGTTAAAAGACAATGTGGGTGATAAAAAAATAATTGAGATAGTTTATCGTGTGCATGAATGTATGTATGTATGCATGTATGTATGTATGGATCAAGCTCAGGGAAGTACTGCGCAAGTTTTTAAGAAACCAAAGATGGGACCTAACTATTTTGAGTTACACAGTTTTTCGAAATTCTGTCTGTCTGTCTGTATGTTTGTTTGTGCATCACTCAAAAACTGCCCCATCGAATTGAGTGCAATTTTTACCAGTTGTCTATATCCGAGCTTAGAACCCCTTTTATATCAGGGAAATATTTTATTTCCTCAAAATATAGTGGTGGCGATAACTAGTTTTTTCACCGATTCCGGAGGTATACTCGTAGTTAGAAATGTATAATTTTTTTTTTGCGAAACCTCACACGACCGCGACATCTATAGTCATGCACGCAAATATTTCTAATTTCTATTGGCTTCCTGATAATTTTTTTTTTCTTTTCTTTCAATTCCATTCACAGCGCTCAGGCAGCGTACTCTCCTCCGTTACCGCAACGAATGGTTCGGCATTATTTCAACGTTCCAGCAGTGTCGATATTAAAATGGCAGAGAAGAATGCACCCATGGATGCGATACTCAATCCAGTAAGTTAGAGCTTAAAATTTAATTTTATTGAAAAAAACTAAGTATGTATCTACTAAATACAAAATCAAATACAAGCAGAACAAAGGCATGCACTTTTCTCTAAATCGACCTACTATATACAACAACAGTGTGTTAATATAAGTGTCTGTTTGTGACAACTTCTTAAAACCGGGTAGACGAACAAAGAAGTCTACTTTTTCAACAATCAGGCTGAGGTTTACTTATTGATAGACTCTTATAAATATGCATACTTAAATAAATACAGTAGAAGAATATATATATTTTGTATGATCAACGACTTCTATTTCCCAGTAAACCACTTTGATCTAAAGCGGTCAGCTATTTCAAGAAGTTTCAGTCTTTCCTAAGGTCTTTTTTTACATTTCAAGAGTTGCCACCTATCTCAATTTTTGTATTTATATTGAGCAAGATATGCCAATATGGGTATTAAATGAAAGGTATTTTCGGCCAAATACCAACTAAAATATTTTCAAGCAGATTTTATACCTAGGGTTGCCACCTTACTGCAGTATATTTGTATAGCCGGTACTATCTCGAGAAGAGCTAGACCGATTGCGATGAAATTTGGCATAGAGACAGTTTGCTTAGTTCTAAGACTTTCCGCTTGGATGTTGCCACTTGCGGCTGTTTACGGGTTGCCACCCACCTAAATTTTGTTTTAATATTGGGCAAGTTGTGCCAATATGGGTACCAAATGAAAGGTATTTTCGGCGACATACCAACTAAAATAGTTTCAGGTATGGTTGCTACCCAGGGTTGCCATCTTACCTTACTATATTTATATATCCACTCGTATGTTCCACTTGGGGCGGTTTAAAGTGTTGCCGCCTATTTTTCCTTTTTTTAATATTGCGCAAGGTATGCCAATATGGGTATCAAATGAAAGGTAATTTCAGCAGCATACCCACCATGATGATTTCTTTAAGATGAGTTGGCACCTAGGGTTGCCACCTATCTTTATTTGATATATTTTGGATGCAATTTTGTATGTGGATAGTAAGCTTCACGCTAAGATTTCCTACGTGAGTATTGTCACTTAAGACTGTTCATAAAGTTGTCACCTATTTGATATTTTTTGCAGACTTCATCTTCCTCAAATAATGTATCGGGTACATCTATTTTTGCTTAGGCATTCGAAAGTGAGGAGAAGTGTGCTCAAGTAATGCTCCCCACACATGTGGCTAAAATGTACCATAGTTCACCAGACATTTCCATCGTCACCTGCCGTGACCTGTGATTGATCCTAACTCTAGCAAGATATACTCTTCTCAACCGATCGCCTAGCCATCTTACTGAACAATTTACGTAAATCAGATAAAACGGGGTAAACACCCAAGGTCACGTAACTCTTCTGCTGCCTTCGGCGATGTGGCTCTCTCGGGTTCGGAGAGATGCGCGGGCGCCTTCTGCAGCAACTTATAATGCATCCTTCGGTTAGCAATATCCAACCACGAGTTATCGATATTCATCGCCACCACAGAGGTTGAGCCAACCAACAGGAGGGCTAAGAGTTCGAAATCCCCTGGCCATGCTCCATGCTGATGCGTACCTTTGTCATTGCCGAATATTGTTTACACGCAAGGGTGGAATCGATATTCCTACTCATCGCTAACTTCAAATTAGCTTTAGCAAGAGCCCAAGCTTTCGAGAGAGACGCGAGGACTTACTTAAGAAGAGTTTGAAGACAATTTTAGTAATAGACTTCTTGATTGAGGAACGTGATGTACCGCTTTTACAACAACACCGTGGTCGCTTAATTGAATGTACCTAGATACATTCTTGCAGTTAAACGAATCATAAAAATGTGATCGTTTTGTTGATTGTAGAGAAGTCGGAATTAATTGGCGACTAATTTAAATGAATTTGCGTCATTGTAACAACACATTTTTTTCCTCATTACTGCGTACATAACATACGTATGGCGTACGTACTTTAGCGAATTTATCCATATCGAACTTTGCAATTGGTTGGGGAAAATTTCTCACAACTCTACTCTTAACTTGTATCATATCATACATATAAAGATACATATGTACGTACAGTTGTGTACAAAATAATGCCACTGAAATTTAAAACGTTGGCTGCCGGTTATCACGACAATCCTGATTGAAAAATTTAGTCATAGCTCAGATCATTCTTGATTAATACTGGAACTTATGGTGTCTATACTCAGTGCGTCTGACTCGCGAGTCATCTATGTATGTGTTGACTCGCCGTTATTCTACAAAATATCAAACTCATTTTGATTTTCTTACCAACCAACATTTTCTAACGCGGATGTGCCCATAAAGTTACTTCAAGTAGTTGAATTTCATCGCAGAAGTTATCGCTATTTCATCTTTTTCTCATCTTCGGGAAAAACTGTTCCCCATATATGTGCCGACCATACGGTGCTGGAGAAGATAATTCGAGCAGCAGAGCTAAACCGCAACGGTGATATTGATATCATTAGCCTTAACAACCGCGCCGTAAGCGCTGCCTTCTCTGGACTGGATAAGGAAGCGAAAAAAGTGGGTCTTGCGGTCAACGAGGATAAGACGAAGTATTTGCTGTCATCAAAGAAAGAATCGGCGCACATGTGCCTTCGTAGCCATGTCACTGTTGATAGTTACAAATTTGAAACTGTGAGGGACTTCGTCTATGTGGGAACCAGTATTAACACCGAAAATAATATCAGTCCAGAAATCCAACGGAGAATCACTCTTGCCAACAAGTGCTACTTTGGAAGTAAAGTCCTCTCTCAAATAACAAAGATCACGCTTTATAAGTCTCTCATCGTACCTCTCCTGATTCATGGACAATGTCAGGAGAAGATGAGATGGGCCTTGGAGTATTTGAGAGAAAAGTTATCCTTCCCGTGATGCCAACGGCGAGTATCGAAGGAAATTTAACGATGAGCTGTACGAGCCTTACGCAGACTTGACCATAGTCCAGCGAATTAAAGCCCAAAGGCTCCGCTGGCTGGGTCATGTTATGCGAATAGACAAAGAAGCTCCAGCACAGAAGGTTTTCCTATCGTCATCTGCATTCGGCATCAGAGGAAGGGGGTGGCCTCGACTGAGATGAAAACAACAGATGGAGTATGACTTGAACTCCCTTGGGGTTTCCAATTGGCGTCAGTTATCGCTAAAAAGGAATGACTGGCGTGCTTTGATAGGCAACGGCCAAAATTGCTTAGGCGGTTAAGCGCCAATAAATGATGATGATGATACGGTCCTTATGCGACACTTCGGAAATTGACTAAGTGTCCTCTGAGGGATAGATAGAAAAAATGATGAAAAAATTAATTAAAATTACTGTCATATATCTATTAGTCTGCTTATATTTTTTTCGTAATTTGTTTTTTATTTTTTTTTTTTTTTGTGAAATTTGAGCTTTTATGAAATTTTGGAACATTCACATATAAAGTGCATCCTTCTCTTTTTCATTTGCAATCCAAATATCGAGTCTTTCTATATGAATAGATGTAAGTTCACTGGAAAAATATCAAATATTTTAAAAATGCATAAAATATGTATATTTTCTTACTTACTTACTTTAAATAGTCATCTCGTCAGTCGTTGCTTCGTTGGGCCAAAACCTCGGGACTGTTCTTCCATCGGAGTGGTAGTCTCCCTCTTCTTCAGCATACGCCAATATTTCAACGCTCTTATAAAATAATGTTCGGGGGCAGTAAGGTTCTGTAGCTTGTATTATTTGTATATTAAGGTGTACTTAATTCAATAAGTGGAAGTCTTCAAAATATTCGTATTTGTGCTCGAAATTGGGTTCTAATCAAATTCTTCACAAGTCACACATAAACCAAAAATTTAAATCAAATCGAGTTCTCAATAGTAGCAACACATGTTTGAGTATACATAACAAACCATTTGGGAGTTCATTAATGGAAGCAATCAATTCAATTGTAAGGAAACAGAAGAATTAGTGTTGTCTTTTTTTACATTCCTTATCAATAAAATATACATATTTGTTTGCCAACAAAAATAGATATACACACATACTACATATCAAGTATGCAACATATGCCTAGATTGCCTAATCGCTAATTGCCAAATTACGAGTGTGTTAATTAGATCAATCAAAATTTATTTTGTTTTGAATTTTTAACATTAGATAAAATTTGAATTAGTGGATTAAATGACCACTTTTACAACTAGCTGACCCGGTAGACTTTGCTCTGCCACAAATTTACTTCCCTGCATGTTTCTTACCCGATCCCTATATATATCTCAATCCCTGTCCCTATCTCTACCCCCATCCCTATCCATATCCCTACCATCAGGTTCTGAAGGCAATATGAAAAAAACTGACATAAAATAGTGGGAATCTACACACTAGCTCGACAACTAGCGGTAGCTTGTTTCATTTTGGTTGTATTTCTTGCCGTTTTTGTTTATTTATCTGAAGAGTGTTGCCAGGGAAAATTCCTTAAATCTGCTCAAATCTTCATTTATGGGAATTTATAATGAAGATTCTGATCAAGTTAAATGACAAAAACGCGTTAATTCCGGATTTGCGCTAAGGGATCAGCCCTATTAAGTGCTTCCAAAATATAATTTTGTTAACTTAAAACATCTAGTACCTGGGTGATCGAGCTTGCTCGGTGATCCGAAAATGACAACAAAATGACCCCAAAATGATCCCGAAATGACTTTAAAATGACCCTAAAATGACCTCAACATCTACCAATGACCCCAAAAGATCAAAAATGACCCCCAAAATTATCCCAAAGTGGCCATAAAATGATCCGAAAATTATCTCAAAATGATCCCTAAATGACCCCAAAAAGACCTTTTCCTACCCCAAAATGATCCGAAATTGATCTCAAAATTATCCCAAAATAGCTCGAGAATTATCCCAAAACTACCCCTAAATGATCCTAAAATAATCCAATTATAATCCCAAAATATACAAATACAGTGCGGCAAAATGGTATATAACCCTGTTTGAAAATATTTTAGTTGGTATGTCGCCGAAAATACTTGAAAATATATTATTGGCGTATCTTACCCAATATTAAAAAAAAAAAACAATGAGATAGGTGTCAACCCTGTAATACTCAACGTGGCAACACCCAAGTGGATAGTCTTAGAATCAAACATACTATCCCCACGCCAAATTTCATCCAAATCGGTTAGGCGTTTCTCGAGATAGTACCGGATATACTGCGATAAGGAGCCAACCCTACTTGAAAATATTTTAGCTGACATGTTGCCGAAAATGTCTTTCATTTGATACCCATATTGGCTTTTCTTACTCAATATTAAAAAAATGAGATAGGTGGCAACCCTATGATACCTCCCAAGTAGCAACACCCAAGTGAATAGTCTTAAGGGTCGAATACATAAAGCTTTGTTAACCTCGCCTGACATTTGCTACCTCAAAACTTTGCGTCCAACTTCAGAGGTATGCTGCAATGAACGCCTTGACGCTTCTCTTTTATACATTTGTTTTCGTTATTTTTTTCTTTTTAGTTAATTTATTAATTTAATATAGAAAAAATGAATTAATTATTATTTCCTCCAACTTTTTATTCTTTAATTAAAGCAAAGTAATCAAGATCTGATTGTCAAAGCAAGCAAAGCAAGCAAAATTTGAGAGTTTGCCAAATTTTAACCTTGCTTCAACTTCGAGGTCTCCAATTTGCCATGCTTCGTTTAAATATGTATACTGAACTTTTCTGTCAAAGTCAAAGTTTGAGGTAAAGTCAAAATAAAGCTTTTTGTAACTGACCCTTTAGAATCGAACATACCATCTCCATGCCAAATTTCATCTGAGATAGTATGTAGGATGTACAAATATACTGCGTTAAGGTGGCAACCCTACTTGAAAATATTTTGGTTGGTATATAGCCGATAATACCTTTCAATTGATATCCATATTGGCATATCTTGCTCCATAATTTAATAAAATTGAGATAGGTGGCAACCCTGTAAACCGTCGCAAGTGGCAACTCCAAGTGGATAGTCTTTAGGCTGGTTTTCATTAGGTCAAATGGTGTCAAATTTCGTCGACTTTATCGAGATTTGGTTGCTTATTTCGATAAAGTCGATAGAATTTGTCAAAATTTGACCTAATGAAAACCAGGCTTTAGAATCAATCATACATCTATATTCAAAATTTCATCCAAATCGGTCAAGCGGTTCCCGTGATAGTCCGGATATACAAATATACATATATACAAGTTGAGCTCGTTTAAAGTTATAAGATATTAAAACGATTTAACAATTATTCAATTCAATTTTAAAGGTTTTCTTTTATTTTTAGTACTCAGAGATTCGAGTTCAGTTGGCACAAATTTCGGCGAATTTGGAGGCAATGAATCGAATGGTGCAAACGATAAATATTCGTAACTTTAACGGTAAGAAATACAAAAGAGAAGAGCTATACAAGAAGAAAGATACAAAAAAAGACAAATAATTTATATTTCTCTTTAATTTCACATAGAAAGAGAAATGGATGATCTGCGTACACAAAATCTCAAAATGGGTAATCAGCTTATGAATAAATTCAAAGAATTCAAAGCGAATATGCCGCCTGAGAATGATTTCACATTAGAGGCACGTATGAAGCGCACTCTATTTTATGGTCTCTATCAGAGTTACATACAAATTTGGACACGAAATGAGGAATTCTTGCAATTGTATGAACGTAAACTAAAAAAGAATTTGGAAATGCATTCAAAAATTAGTAAGAATATCGAATTTTTTTTTTTTTTAATAAATCAGACAAGTCTTTACTCACACATTTATGTTTCCTTTTAACAGTGAATTGCAACTCCACCGAAGAGGAAATTGAAGAACTGATAGCAAATAAGACAACAAATCTCTTCGTCGGTAATGTAAGGCATCCACTTATTACCTATTTAATAACCATTAAACAATTTGTTTTACATGCAGATTCTAGAAGAAACCGAAAATGAAAGACGAACGCTGCGTGATTTAATGGATCGTTTCAATGAGCTAAAGAAATTGGAAAAATCGATTGAAGATGTTCATGCTTTATTCCTGCGTATACAAACACTTGTAATGGAGCAGGTATGTAGCTCGATTGAACAAGTGAACTATCAAGGGTTCGCTAATTTTACCTAGAAAGCAAACAAAAAAGTAATATTCGCATTTTTTAAGTTCTCTACTTTATTCTCATTCCGAATTCCTCTACCAGAACCAGCTGGCGGAGCGTTTAAACTCTTCTCACGGGCTATTTCCAAGATTCGGCATATTGCAAAAAAAAGTCGATGGAGCCAAACTAATAGGGTGCAGTCAGTCGGCATTTGATGCCTCCATTATCGATGCCTGCTTAATGTTAGTAGATACTTTCTGAACATCGGCCACCAGGTCGTCGTTCTCATTTTGATAAGATAATGCCGCGTGTTTAAAATATTTCGTCATAAATGTAGTTTCTTGATCCAATTTTCGGACCTAGCTAGGTCTTGTTGGTCAGCTCCAAAGCTGTTTTTTTTTCAAGTTTTTCTTCCATTTTTCGCCCGGAATAACTGCTTTCAGTGTGATAGTCTTCATCATAGTACCAGTGGTTTCTTCGCGTTGCTGAAATCAATTTACTTCTTTTGCTGCTGCGGCACGATTTCAATTTCCCACTGCGGGCAAATTCCATTGAGTTTAATTGTCCTCTCGAAGATCAGGTATGGGAGGCGATCTGCAAAATCACTGCCGGTCTATTGCTATTGCAGATTCTCGACGTCCAGCTCTTCCTGCGTTTTTATTTCTGGATATGACCATGTTTTGCGCACCGGCAAGGTATCCAGTTAGCGAAATCTCATCGTGATAGTGAACTTTCCGATAGTGGAGCAAATACACCTTCGTTATCCACCCTACGTTGTCGTTGGATTGTGGCGAGATGCTCATTCATAAATGTAGTTGGTGAGGAAGACTCTCTCCCACCACAAATCCGGCGGCGAATCTTCGTTATCTACAAGACACCCCCTGTGGGTTTGGGGTTTAGAATATGCCCAGGGTCGGAATGCCTGTCGTGAGTGGCGACTAAAATCCGCTCCGAACTCGACTACTGGGTCAGGAAATCCTTCCCAAGACGGTCGGGCTGGTACCACATGTTGATATTCATCAGAACGTAGCCAATTCATGGCCGACAAGGGACTGTCATCATAAGTACAATCCTATATTGCCCGGTACGTCCCTTTTTATGAGTGAATGCGGCGGGCGATAATTACTAGATTGACAGCACTGACTATCAGATGTTATAAAAAGGTGGGTCATATTTCCTCGCCCCGTACATCTCGGAGGGGTGCAATGGAACCATACACAATAATGTCATATGGCTTTTATGGAAATAAAATAACTATGGCCTTATGGTATTTTGCAAAGAACAGTTTTTTAAGATGACTAGTATAAAATATTACTCGCAACAATGTATATCAATCAAGTTCTCCTTTCAAAGTTAGTTGCCCATAATATATCCGCGTTCGCGGCCCAGCACGAGTGTCATTTTGTGTTTTGGATTATAATCCCGTTTCGTGGGAGGTTTAATTTATACAGCGATTTGCTTGATCGAAAACTATCGCACCTCATGGTGCTTAGACGCTGATGTTTAAATCACTTAGCATACTCATAAACGGAATATGTCGGAGAGGCCAGTTTACCTCACCTCCAAACGACTGTTTGGTGGCTATCAGAAACGTTACAAATTTGCGTGGACTTCTAGATAAGGCTCCACTCTTCCAATAAAATAAGCGAACCTGTTTTTGTCCTAGCTCTGTGATTTGATTTTATATTTGTACTTAAAATTCACCAAAATATTCATATATTTGGATTACTTGCAGAGCGAAACGATAAACCGCGTTGAATTTGTAGCCCAACAGGCAACACATTTTGTGGATAAAGGTCAACATAAGCTTCAGAAGGCGGAGTCGCTGAAAAAGAAAGCACTAAAGGTAACTAATACAATTTTTATTCTACAGTTGCAGTACTGAAAAGTTAATTTTATTATATTTTTTACTTGCAGAAAAAATTTTGGCTTATCGGTATTACGGTGGCTGTGTTAGTTGTATTAATATTAATTGGTATTTATTTATAATGTAGAAAAAAATATATTTTAATTAAAAAATTTAATATCCCACTGCATTTTTTATAACGGGCAAATTTAACCCAAAAGATGGCGGTTGCCAATTGAGGAACAGGAAATGTGTAGCGGACAAGTATGGTAAGTAAGATGGCGCTGTGGTGAATATTTCTTAAACGATATAGCGGTGCTCCCACATATTTAAAATGCATTGACAGAATGAGATAGATATGCCAGGGTTGGGTTTTTCGATCCAATCCAATTTTTTGATTGAAGAAAGCAGTGGAACGACAAAAATCGACCCGCGTAATTCGGCCGTAAAGGACTGTTTACATTGTTTAATTTTGGAATCAATTTTCGTCGCATGTGTTGTTGATTCCAGATTGAATTGACTACCCGTTTACATTTTTTTTATTATTATTTCACGGATGTTAAAATCATTGGAAAAAAAATTAAATAAAAATCGAGAAAAATGCAGTTTTCATTGAGCATTGATCCACATGTTCACAGACTGGCCCTCAATAGCATGCACACTAACTATGTGACCTCCCGCCCGGAGAGTGGCGTCCTGCAACAACAAACACCACCGGTGGTTGCCGTGGAACGCGATTTCCCGATATTCCATTTAGGTCCAACCTTTTAAACTGCTCGTGTCCTTGGAGTCACGTTGGAAAAGTTTGGTGACAATTTTGGTGTTACGTTTCGTTACATCAACCATAACAACAACAACAAAAATAGATCCTAGAGGCCAGCGGTTAAGAAATTTTCGGGCACAATTTAAAAAAAATTTCAAAAATCATGATAGAATGACCAATAAAATTATATCATTTTAACCATTTCAGCTACCGATATATGTCAATTTATGTGATTTTCGAAATTTTCGATATCGAAGAATGGGGCGTGGTTATCATCCGATCTCGCCCATTTTCAATAGCAACCTACCTTGGCCAGAGAGTAACCTGTATACAAAATTTCATACAAATATCTAAATTTTTATTCAAGTTATCGTGTACACGGACCGATGTCTTAATTAAATCCTCTTTTCAACCTAATAGTACATTTACACTTTTTTGCATACAATTCTCATTTTCCAAATTTCATCACATTTGAATTAGAATTTCCCAGCAGGAACTTTAATGGGCTAATGACGTGTGGCACTATGCACAGCTGTAAATAACAATTTCAACAGAAGTCTTCTTGCTCTTTTATTATAATTGGTCCCATTTTACACCAGGAAATTGTTGAATTCAACTCTGCTGGCGTTCTCTTTTAGTTTTTCTATTTGTGTCTACATTTGTCAATTTTTCTTGAAAGCACTTATGAAACAAAATACGGGCGAACAAGGAGGAGTGAAAGAGATAGCAAGAAAAACTTGAAACGATTTGACAGTACGCCTTCAAGTGTACTCTTCCCCTCCCTTCTGTTGTTGTTGTTGTTGTTAACAGCAAAACTCTCCCCGAAGGTTTTGGCGAGTGATGCCGAAGTTGACAGTCCTTGGCCGGATATGACCCCGGTACGCTGCGGTACTCCCTTGCGGTACTGCCCGACTGTCGTGGTAGCGATTTGGTATAACCAGTGGAACCTTCTAGGTCATGTCATCCCTCCATCCGTGAGGAAGAAGAAGATGGGTAATGAGAGGTGAGAGAAATCATATCCGTAGATCAACCATCGAGTAGCACGTCATTACCTAAGTGCATATTAGTCGCCTCTTACGACCGGTATGCCTACCTCGGGCATATTCTAAACCCCTAACCCGCAGGGGTTCTCTTCTCACCCCCTTCGACTATTTCGCCTCAGAGTTCAATTCAATAATTGCCTGGTGTAAAAGGGGACTTAAGCGGGAAACAGAATTAAGCAGCAAATCATTCCGCCAATACGTCAGCTGCGCGACGTACGTCAATTTCAGAGCAAATTCTACTTTGACGTATCCGTCGTATCTGGCGTTTCGCATACAAACACCCGTAGTGAGTTGCTGTGAGTTGTTTCGACGTACTGACGGATTGACATCTAGTACCTGGGTGATCGAGCTTGCTCGGTGATCCGAAAATGACAACAAAATGACCCCAAAATGATCCCGAAATGACTTTAAAATGACCCTAAAATGACCTCAACATCTACCAATGACCCCAAAAGATCAAAAATGACCCCCAAAATTATCCCAAAGTGGCCATAAAATGATCCGAAAATTATCTCAAAATGATCCCTAAATGACCCCAAAAAGACCTTTTCCTACCCCAAAATGATCCGAAATTGATCTCAAAATTATCCCAAAATAGCTCGAGAATTATCCCAAAACTACCCCTAAATGATCCTAAAATAATCCAATTATAATCCCAAAATATACAAATACAGTGCGGCAAAATGGTATATAACCCTGTTTGAAAATATTTTAGTTGGTATGTCGCCGAAAATACTTGAAAATATATTATTGGCGTATCTTACCCAATATTAAAAAAAAAAAACAATGAGATAGGTGTCAACCCTGTAATACTCAACGTGGCAACACCCAAGTGGATAGTCTTAGAATCAAACATACTATCCCCACGCCAAATTTCATCCAAATCGGTTAGGCGTTTCTCGAGATAGTACCGGATATACTGCGATAAGGAGCCAACCCTACTTGAAAATATTTTAGCTGACATGTTGCCGAAAATGTCTTTCATTTGATACCCATATTGGCTTTTCTTACTCAATATTAAAAAAATGAGATAGGTGGCAACCCTATGATACCTCCCAAGTAGCAACACCCAAGTGAATAGTCTTAAGGGTCGAATACATAAAGCTTTGTTAACCTCGCCTGACATTTGCTACCTCAAAACTTTGCGTCCAACTTCAGAGGTATGCTGCAATGAACGCCTTGACGCTTCTCTTTTATACATTTGTTTTCGTTATTTTTTTCTTTTTAGTTAATTTATTAATTTAATATAGAAAAAATGAATTAATTATTATTTCCTCCAACTTTTTATTCTTTAATTAAAGCAAAGTAATCAAGATCTGATTGTCAAAGCAAGCAAAGCAAGCAAAATTTGAGAGTTTGCCAAATTTTAACCTTGCTTCAACTTCGAGGTCTCCAATTTGCCATGCTTCGTTTAAATATGTATACTGAACTTTTCTGTCAAAGTCAAAGTTTGAGGTAAAGTCAAAATAAAGCTTTTTGTAACTGACCCTTTAGAATCGAACATACCATCTCCATGCCAAATTTCATCTGAGATAGTATGTAGGATGTACAAATATACTGCGTTAAGGTGGCAACCCTACTTGAAAATATTTTGGTTGGTATATAGCCGATAATACCTTTCAATTGATATCCATATTGGCATATCTTGCTCCATAATTTAATAAAATTGAGATAGGTGGCAACCCTGTAAACCGTCGCAAGTGGCAACTCCAAGTGGATAGTCTTTAGGCTGGTTTTCATTAGGTCAAATGGTGTCAAATTTCGTCGACTTTATCGAGATTTGGTTGCTTATTTCGATAAAGTCGATAGAATTTGTCAAAATTTGACCTAATGAAAACCAGGCTTTAGAATCAATCATACATCTATATTCAAAATTTCATCCAAATCGGTCAAGCGGTTCCCGTGATAGTCCGGATATACAAATATACATATATACAAGTTGAGCTCGTTTAAAGTTATAAGATATTAAAACGATTTAACAATTATTCAATTCAATTTTAAAGGTTTTCTTTTATTTTTAGTACTCAGAGATTCGAGTTCAGTTGGCACAAATTTCGGCGAATTTGGAGGCAATGAATCGAATGGTGCAAACGATAAATATTCGTAACTTTAACGGTAAGAAATACAAAAGAGAAGAGCTATACAAGAAGAAAGATACAAAAAAAGACAAATAATTTATATTTCTCTTTAATTTCACATAGAAAGAGAAATGGATGATCTGCGTACACAAAATCTCAAAATGGGTAATCAGCTTATGAATAAATTCAAAGAATTCAAAGCGAATATGCCGCCTGAGAATGATTTCACATTAGAGGCACGTATGAAGCGCACTCTATTTTATGGTCTCTATCAGAGTTACATACAAATTTGGACACGAAATGAGGAATTCTTGCAATTGTATGAACGTAAACTAAAAAAGAATTTGGAAATGCATTCAAAAATTAGTAAGAATATCGAATTTTTTTTTTTTTTAATAAATCAGACAAGTCTTTACTCACACATTTATGTTTCCTTTTAACAGTGAATTGCAACTCCACCGAAGAGGAAATTGAAGAACTGATAGCAAATAAGACAACAAATCTCTTCGTCGGTAATGTAAGGCATCCACTTATTACCTATTTAATAACCATTAAACAATTTGTTTTACATGCAGATTCTAGAAGAAACCGAAAATGAAAGACGAACGCTGCGTGATTTAATGGATCGTTTCAATGAGCTAAAGAAATTGGAAAAATCGATTGAAGATGTTCATGCTTTATTCCTGCGTATACAAACACTTGTAATGGAGCAGGTATGTAGCTCGATTGAACAAGTGAACTATCAAGGGTTCGCTAATTTTACCTAGAAAGCAAACAAAAAAGTAATATTCGCATTTTTTAAGTTCTCTACTTTATTCTCATTCCGAATTCCTCTACCAGAACCAGCTGGCGGAGCGTTTAAACTCTTCTCACGGGCTATTTCCAAGATTCGGCATATTGCAAAAAAAAGTCGATGGAGCCAAACTAATAGGGTGCAGTCAGTCGGCATTTGATGCCTCCATTATCGATGCCTGCTTAATGTTAGTAGATACTTTCTGAACATCGGCCACCAGGTCGTCGTTCTCATTTTGATAAGATAATGCCGCGTGTTTAAAATATTTCGTCATAAATGTAGTTTCTTGATCCAATTTTCGGACCTAGCTAGGTCTTGTTGGTCAGCTCCAAAGCTGTTTTTTTTTCAAGTTTTTCTTCCATTTTTCGCCCGGAATAACTGCTTTCAGTGTGATAGTCTTCATCATAGTACCAGTGGTTTCTTCGCGTTGCTGAAATCAATTTACTTCTTTTGCTGCTGCGGCACGATTTCAATTTCCCACTGCGGGCAAATTCCATTGAGTTTAATTGTCCTCTCGAAGATCAGGTATGGGAGGCGATCTGCAAAATCACTGCCGGTCTATTGCTATTGCAGATTCTCGACGTCCAGCTCTTCCTGCGTTTTTATTTCTGGATATGACCATGTTTTGCGCACCGGCAAGGTATCCAGTTAGCGAAATCTCATCGTGATAGTGAACTTTCCGATAGTGGAGCAAATACACCTTCGTTATCCACCCTACGTTGTCGTTGGATTGTGGCGAGATGCTCATTCATAAATGTAGTTGGTGAGGAAGACTCTCTCCCACCACAAATCCGGCGGCGAATCTTCGTTATCTACAAGACACCCCCTGTGGGTTTGGGGTTTAGAATATGCCCAGGGTCGGAATGCCTGTCGTGAGTGGCGACTAAAATCCGCTCCGAACTCGACTACTGGGTCAGGAAATCCTTCCCAAGACGGTCGGGCTGGTACCACATGTTGATATTCATCAGAACGTAGCCAATTCATGGCCGACAAGGGACTGTCATCATAAGTACAATCCTATATTGCCCGGTACGTCCCTTTTTATGAGTGAATGCGGCGGGCGATAATTACTAGATTGACAGCACTGACTATCAGATGTTATAAAAAGGTGGGTCATATTTCCTCGCCCCGTACATCTCGGAGGGGTGCAATGGAACCATACACAATAATGTCATATGGCTTTTATGGAAATAAAATAACTATGGCCTTATGGTATTTTGCAAAGAACAGTTTTTTAAGATGACTAGTATAAAATATTACTCGCAACAATGTATATCAATCAAGTTCTCCTTTCAAAGTTAGTTGCCCATAATATATCCGCGTTCGCGGCCCAGCACGAGTGTCATTTTGTGTTTTGGATTATAATCCCGTTTCGTGGGAGGTTTAATTTATACAGCGATTTGCTTGATCGAAAACTATCGCACCTCATGGTGCTTAGACGCTGATGTTTAAATCACTTAGCATACTCATAAACGGAATATGTCGGAGAGGCCAGTTTACCTCACCTCCAAACGACTGTTTGGTGGCTATCAGAAACGTTACAAATTTGCGTGGACTTCTAGATAAGGCTCCACTCTTCCAATAAAATAAGCGAACCTGTTTTTGTCCTAGCTCTGTGATTTGATTTTATATTTGTACTTAAAATTCACCAAAATATTCATATATTTGGATTACTTGCAGAGCGAAACGATAAACCGCGTTGAATTTGTAGCCCAACAGGCAACACATTTTGTGGATAAAGGTCAACATAAGCTTCAGAAGGCGGAGTCGCTGAAAAAGAAAGCACTAAAGGTAACTAATACAATTTTTATTCTACAGTTGCAGTACTGAAAAGTTAATTTTATTATATTTTTTACTTGCAGAAAAAATTTTGGCTTATCGGTATTACGGTGGCTGTGTTAGTTGTATTAATATTAATTGGTATTTATTTATAATGTAGAAAAAAATATATTTTAATTAAAAAATTTAATATCCCACTGCATTTTTTATAACGGGCAAATTTAACCCAAAAGATGGCGGTTGCCAATTGAGGAACAGGAAATGTGTAGCGGACAAGTATGGTAAGTAAGATGGCGCTGTGGTGAATATTTCTTAAACGATATAGCGGTGCTCCCACATATTTAAAATGCATTGACAGAATGAGATAGATATGCCAGGGTTGGGTTTTTCGATCCAATCCAATTTTTTGATTGAAGAAAGCAGTGGAACGACAAAAATCGACCCGCGTAATTCGGCCGTAAAGGACTGTTTACATTGTTTAATTTTGGAATCAATTTTCGTCGCATGTGTTGTTGATTCCAGATTGAATTGACTACCCGTTTACATTTTTTTTATTATTATTTCACGGATGTTAAAATCATTGGAAAAAAAATTAAATAAAAATCGAGAAAAATGCAGTTTTCATTGAGCATTGATCCACATGTTCACAGACTGGCCCTCAATAGCATGCACACTAACTATGTGACCTCCCGCCCGGAGAGTGGCGTCCTGCAACAACAAACACCACCGGTGGTTGCCGTGGAACGCGATTTCCCGATATTCCATTTAGGTCCAACCTTTTAAACTGCTCGTGTCCTTGGAGTCACGTTGGAAAAGTTTGGTGACAATTTTGGTGTTACGTTTCGTTACATCAACCATAACAACAACAACAAAAATAGATCCTAGAGGCCAGCGGTTAAGAAATTTTCGGGCACAATTTAAAAAAAATTTCAAAAATCATGATAGAATGACCAATAAAATTATATCATTTTAACCATTTCAGCTACCGATATATGTCAATTTATGTGATTTTCGAAATTTTCGATATCGAAGAATGGGGCGTGGTTATCATCCGATCTCGCCCATTTTCAATAGCAACCTACCTTGGCCAGAGAGTAACCTGTATACAAAATTTCATACAAATATCTAAATTTTTATTCAAGTTATCGTGTACACGGACCGATGTCTTAATTAAATCCTCTTTTCAACCTAATAGTACATTTACACTTTTTTGCATACAATTCTCATTTTCCAAATTTCATCACATTTGAATTAGAATTTCCCAGCAGGAACTTTAATGGGCTAATGACGTGTGGCACTATGCACAGCTGTAAATAACAATTTCAACAGAAGTCTTCTTGCTCTTTATTATAATTGGTCCCATTTTACACCAGGAAATTGTTGAATTCAACTCTGCTGGCGTTCTCTTTTAGTTTTTCTATTTGTGTCTACATTTGTCAATTTTTCTTGAAAGCACTTATGAAACAAAATACGGGCGAACAAGGAGGAGTGAAAGAGATAGCAAGAAAAACTTGAAACGATTTGACAGTACGCCTTCAAGTGTACTCTTCCCCTCCCTTCTGTTGTTGTTGTTGTTGTTAACAGCAAAACTCTCCCCGAAGGTTTTGGCGAGTGATGCCGAAGTTGACAGTCCTTGGCCGGATATGACCCCGGTACGCTGCGGTACTCCCTTGCGGTACTGCCCGACTGTCGTGGTAGCGATTTGGTATAACCAGTGGAACCTTCTAGGTCATGTCATCCCTCCATCCGTGAGGAAGAAGAAGATGGGTAATGAGAGGTGAGAGAAATCATATCCGTAGATCAACCATCGAGTAGCACGTCATTACCTAAGTGCATATTAGTCGCCTCTTACGACCGGTATGCCTACCTCGGGCATATTCTAAACCCCTAACCCGCAGGGGTTCTCTTCTCACCCCCTTCGACTATTTCGCCTCAGAGTTCAATTCAATAATTGCCTGGTGTAAAAGGGGACTTAAGCGGGAAACAGAATTAAGCAGCAAATCATTCCGCCAATACGTCAGCTGCGCGACGTACGTCAATTTCAGAGCAAATTCTACTTTGACGTATCCGTCGTATCTGGCGTTTCGCATACAAACACCCGTAGTGAGTTGCTGTGAGTTGTTTCGACGTACTGACGGATTGATTCTGCTGAACCCTTCATTCCGCCAATACGCCAGTTGCGTGACGTACGTCAATTTTGGAGCAAGTTCTATTTTGACGTATCCGGCGTTACGCATACAAACACGCACAGTCTACTTTGCTGTCAGTTGTTTCAACGTATTGACGAATTGACGAACTGATTCTGCTGAACGCTTTACTCTACAGGTGTTTAATACATCATGGTAGTGCATTTTCGTTCGGTGGCTTTTTGTCCCGATAGAAAATTCTTGCAGGGTAGGTTAAGCCAAATGCAAACTTGCCAATGAAAACGAAGTAGAACTGGCTCATTTTAATTCGCCAAATTTGGTGCGGTGTAAATGTACTATAAAAGATATGGCAGCATTGTGCGTAGCTCAATTCACCACTGTGTCAAATTTCTCAACGAATTACGGCAACACTGAGCGAAAGTGCATCAATAAACAAAAATCCTCTACGTGCAAAACAACAAATACAAATCAGCCAAAATAGAAAGAAAAAGGAAACGAAATTTGATAATACAAAAATTATGGAAACTACGTGAAAAAGTGTTAAATTTAAATGATTTTCGAATAAAAAAACATTGGCAAGTAGAAGGCGAAAAGGTAAATTTATGTACAAAATTGTTTAAACATTCGTTTTGTAAAAGGATTAATAAAAATCAAACAAAAGCATAAATATGCAAAGCTCTTAACGAAACGAAAGTCGAGCGCCATTTTTGTCAGTTTCCAACTTCGGGTTTTCACAAGTGATTTAAGTGGAATTTTAGCAAGTGGTTTTAAACAAAATTAGTGTTAATAAATCACAAATTTGCGAAATAAATAAAATTCGAACTGTGCACGTTATTTTTCCGCCAACACTTTTTAAATCTATGCATTTTTGGAGGAGTAAATGCGTTTAGAAAATTCTGCCTGGCGACGAACTCGTAAGGGCGCAATTAAATTTTCTTTGTCGTGTCTGGAAATTACCAAGTGATTTTTCACCATTAATTTTAATTAAAAATCAATAAATACAAGTTGCTTGCATAGCATTTGATTTATATTAACAAAGGAAATCTTTCATTCATTTCAGCTTCAATTGAATATGAGCGCAAATGGGCTGGGCGATAGTGGAAATCAATCCGCTCAGACGAGTGCGACGACAACTGTACCAACGCCCGTAAATGGGAATAATAATGAGACCATTAAGACCATGGATTCTTGCGAAAAGGGTGAATCACATGTTAGGTTTAAGGAAGGTGGAGCTGCGATTGTCACAATTAATAGTGGCAAAGGCGGTGCTGGAGGTGGCGGCGGCAAAAATGGTCATGAACGCAAATTAAGTAGCGGCGGAGCAAATGCTGATGAGAAACTGCGTAATGAGGTAATACCATGTATGGGCTTAATTAAAATCCGATGCTCTAATTAATAATTATCTATATTTTAGTTGGACTCTGAGGTGACAGAGCTGCTGGGTTCTGTGAAAACACATAATTGCCCAGGTACACGAGCCAGCGCACGCGTCATACAAAAAATGAAACAAGATCAGACACGACCTTTAACACCACCACCAAATGAACGCGATCATGTGAAACGTGATGAGAAGATTCAACAAAAAACACCATCACAATTACGCAGCAATACTAAGCCTACATGGACAAATTTAGAACGTAATCATTTTTTTGATGCTATCAACGAGTTTGGCAAGGACTTCGAAGCAATCGGCAATTATATAAATACAAAATTAAAACGTAGAAGCGCAGTTGATGGCGCTTTCAAAACAAAGGATCAAGTGCGGCAGCACTACTACCAAACGTATCACAAAATATGCAAGTATATAAAGTTTTCTGATGGTGAGTTGGAATTTGTAATGAAATTAAAAAAAAAAAAAACAATTCTAATTAAATTATAATGCTTTCAGAGGTTAAGAAACCCGCTCAGGAGTTATATGCTCTTATCAACTATGGTGAAATGCGTAGAAAGCTGCAATTTGTAACCGATAAGCATTTTATGAAGTTAAGAAATCTTGTATATCAAGGTCACATTACCGTGCGCTGTAAGGGAAAGAATTTACGTATCAAAACTCCATCATGCAAGGCGTTAAGGCGATTGAACCAGCTGGACGGTAAATTTGCAAACAATTTTCTTTAATTATTTTAGTAAGATGTGTATTATCATAATGGCTATCGCCCTATATATACGTTGTAATATCTGTAGAGTCGATTTTGCTGTCATTAGGTTTTTATAAGACGGGTGGTCGCAAACGTGGTGGGTGTATTGCCACTCTTCACTGCTTGAAAAAATCGGATAAAGATTACTTTTGAGCACAGCGCATTAATCAAATAAATCTGACCTGGTATTAATTTACATGGGATACTAGGAAAAACAAATGTAAACAATAATGGAGATAAGAATACACTTAGCGGTCCCATATAATTTAGCCTATCAATAATACAATACAGTAATACAAATTGTCTTCTAATAATTACCTCTCCCTTTACAGACTCCCTTGAGGATATTCGCCTGCCTTCAAAAATCGAAGTTATTATCAGTCCCGCCACAATGGAAGCATTCGGACGAGTTCAAATGGTTGCTCAAAATCCGCGTGTACGTACCACAGTACCACTTCATAAGAAACTTGTCAATTTCATTAAAACATTTCAATTAAAATGGCGTAGCGCTGAACAAAAATTAGCTGAGGAGGAATTGAAATTATTCCCAACAACAAATGCTGTCGCATCCACCACAAACTCAAATGACTGTAACGTTTCACAAACAGCAATAGAAACCCCCGATAAAAGCCCCGCCTATCAGGATCCAGAAATGTGTTTTCTACCTAAACAAGGCGTACCAATACACCGCCCCTTATTAAGCATTACTGAGTATCTTGGTAGTGGTAATCTTTGCTTGACGGCTTATGAAGAGCGCTTGGGCGTAAAAGTTCGTAGTGAAACATTAATGCAAGAGCGTACTGCTAATAAAAGACCACGTGCCGATAGTTGCTCCGAAAAACGGTCACCTGAAGCAAAAAAGAATAAGACACTTACTAGTCCACTTTATGAAAAATCCGAAGGTTATAACCTACCAGGTGATCCGGTGGTTAAGGAAGAACCCCACACGATTTCGGAACATGATGTAACGCTTGCGAAATGTGAAAGCAGCAGTGACGAATTAAGCGACGAATTGCATGACTTACTAACTACTGACGCTGATAATAGTGGCATGATTAAGGAAATCACTGGGCATCAGCAAGACGAGATGAAACCCACAACGAGCGCGGGAGAGCCACCGAGTGCATCAAACGGAAATCCAAACCCTTCCAATCAAAGCCAAATTACTGCCGGAAATCAAACGCGTTTGCGTAGACATGGTAATACTCGCAATACAGGGCGCAATAGTGCGCCGAACTTTAAGCCACTCATAAGTGAAACAGTAATACGACGTATACGAAAAGGCTGGACCATTTCGACTGCTGCAGACATTACCATTGGTGACTTATATGTGGTATTGGGACAGGATTCGAGACTCGAATTAGAATACTTTTGGACCGATAGACAGCAACAACAAGCAGTTGGAAATGCTGCTGGTATCAGCAATTCCCTTAGCCTTGCTGTGAGCGCTACTGGTGCTAATACTTTGGAATCGATGACGCAATCAGACACAAAAGTATTTATGCAAAAACAAAACGGCATGCCTTATAATCCTACTGAATGCAATGATCCTGACCTTTTGAAAACTCTATCTTCTGCTGGTGTTGCGAATAAACTGAAGCATCTGCTAATGATTGCCAATTTAAGTGAACGCTTACGCAAGCGACAATGCTCTTGTGGTCATACATGCGATCGTAATGTAAATAAATCAAGAGTGAGTTTTGCATGTATTATATATTTTTGTAGACGGAATGATCCCCTTCCTCATCACGCACTTCCTATTCCCATGTTTCTCTACTCTTTGCCTTCCTTTTCCATTTCCAATCCTAACAACCTACTTGATATCGTTTTTATCTTCTCTCTCTATCCCTCAGTCTCTCTCTAATCATTCTTAAGCTTATAAAATAAAAAATGTCAAACTTAATATGGTCATAAAACTACTTGAACATTTCTTTTCTGTAGCTGGAACGTAATTTGGCAACAAAAACTTACATTTCAACAAAATCATATTCGGCAAAAACTCCCAATGAAACCAATAATGTTTTTCGGCAGCCTGTTGCGCCAATACGACGTCCTCTCTTTGGCATGGATGGCGTAAAACAATTGAGTACTGTAAGTGTATGTTAATTTTAAAGCTAGTGCTTCTCATAACATCTTTTTTTTACAACACAAAGATGTCACGCCAAAAGCAGTCAATGCGCCAAGTGCTCGTACAACGTATGCTGCTACCAGGCGGAACTTCAACAAACCAGTCGTATGATGTTTTAAGTGTTAAAAACTTCGACAACCCACGAAAATTAACAGCGAATGTTGCAAATATATCACAAAACACGAACTTGGAATCTCAGCAGCAACAGCATGACAACTCCTCAACAGTAGCAAATACAACGCAGACAATTGAAACCGACCAGACATTAATAAGTACTTCCATACAACACGATACAATTGCAAACAATTTTGATGCTACCGATGCACTACAGTGTGTAGCGCAGGCAATGGAGTTACAAGACGATAATCACCCCTCTACTTCTGGGACATATCAAATGATTGAAAGTGCCAATGTTGATGTTGCGCACATTTATGATACGGCTGGTGACATATCGCTTTCATCAACATTTCCGGACAGCGCCTTTGATGAATGTACAAGTGGGTTTAATACAAAATTTCCATTATATGCAAATCAGTTTTCTAAAAATTTTTTTTCGTATAGATACAAGTTCTTTAAACGGCATGACACCCACACATTTGCTGCGTGATTCCACTTCAAATTCACGTTGGCTCGAAGAGAATCTTAATGATTTTTCCCTAACAAGTCTTCTCGGACACTTGGATGAAATTAATGCAAGTCGTGATATTTTAGTAAGTTATTGAAAAATAATAATAAGTAACGAAAACCCGTTCTTATTTCATGCACTATTTCTAGGATCCCTCATCGAATTTGTCCGTGCTTAGCGAGAGCAGCGTCGATTATATGCATAAGTTTCAAGAGATTACTGCGCTAATGCAGAGTCAAGATAAGGAATAAGAAAATACCGACATAAGGATATAACCTAACTTTATTTATAAAAATATTTGTAGCCATTAAACACCAATAGTATGTAAGCATGAAAGTTTAACCTTGTAATTTTTCCTAAATTTTTTTTTTTTTTTATATATTATTTATTTCTCAGACAGTATAAGGGTTGAAACAGACACACATGAACATTTTAGCACATACTTATATGCATAAATACACACAAACATAAAAATGTCAAATTCGAATTCATGCGCATGGTAGTTTTTCTTTGACATAACTACAAAAATATTTATATTCTAGTATGCGATAAAAAGCTGACAATGTATCCTCATTTAGCAAGATTTCTTGCAATAAGTACTTTACTAAATAACTAGCTTTAAGAAAAAAAGATGAGCTTTAATTCTCATACACCATTTAACTATTTCATTTGTATGATAACCACCTCCTAGTTATAGCACCTGAATCAGATTAAACGCAGATTATTTTCTAACAACGCTATTCATTGGCGTAAAATCTAAGTAGCATGTATAAACTTTATTTTTAAAGCAGATTTTGTGATTTTCGCGCCATCAAACACGTTGTAGGTATTTACCTGCTTCAGCAGTCTTATATAAGACAAATTGATTTACAAATAATTTAGATCCTATTCTTATGGCACAGCACATGCCACAGTACTAAATTTCAAACAAGGTAATGGCTGTCTTCAGTAACTCTTTTACGAATGTCATTCCCAATTCGACATATGCCTAACGATGTGACAATTCGTCAATAACAGAAAGGAGCATTTCATTTTAAACCTTACCTTTCCATTAAATATTATGTTTTCGTAGGTCTGAAGTCAGTTCTAAAGGAAAAATATACAATATAATTATAAGTCATCACCAAAGCAACTACATGCAGGGAATGTCTGTTAAATCAGCATGTATTGATTTTTTGAGTGCGCTGAAGCGGCATAGTTTTCATTACTTTCGTACGCAAAACATTCATGGGCCATTTTAAGTTCACATAGGCTTCCAGGTTTTATAATAGAATGTGTACTATATTAATGTTAAAACGAGATAGTTTATACATACCTTTAAAACTTAAGAAGATTGTTACTTGTTTTCCCCTTTTTCCTTACGTTCAAATAGTAGAGACTTTGTAATATACTCAGCAATGTATGTATTGGAATGTATTATTTGAGAATGTATTATTGAAACCTGTGCGATTCAGTCTTAATTTAACAAAATATTAGATATAATAAAATAGCAACCGTAATGAATAGAACAAGTATTCGACTAGTATATGAATGGTCACAAAACAAGTGTAGAAAGTGCAAACAATAAAACTCTAAGCATATAGATGTGTATGTATAAACATACACACAATGTGCGAAAATATTTTTAACTAAGAAAATTTGTTTTGGTTTTTTCTTGTAGTGATATTAGAATGCTAGTAATCGCAATAACGACGTTATTGTATTTTCTACAATAGCTAAGAATACAAAAATTATATTGGATAGTTTTGAATCTGGTAAGTACATAAATACAAAGGGGGTAGGGAAACTGTATGCTGAAGGAGAGTGCCGAAGAAAGTTTAATGATAAGGATCTTGACCAGACGGTGATAAACCCATCGAAGCGCCAATGAAGTAATATAAAAATCAATTTAACAATAATGAATTTCATATGTATATTTTTTTAAATTTATTATAGCGAATGAACAGTACATTTCAAATGGTTTTTTAATTGTTTCATTATCTGAATTTTTATAATGAAACATTTTGTATACTTTATGGCTTAAACAAGGTTAAATTATTTTCTATTTTTAATTATCATACATACTACAATAAGATCGCTTTTCGTATGTTTTTCAACAATTTTTTTTTTTTTTAATATTTTTTTGTTCTTTTAATCTTATGTACGTAAATTTGTGTCCTTAATTTATTAAGTTATACTTTTTGTTCTATTTTTTTTTTAATTATTTTAAATTGTTGATTTAAGATTTAATTACCATTCGCGTTAAATCTTTTTATATTTTTGTATTCCTTGTATTTTTTTTTTTTGTAATTATTTTATACCTACTTTTTACTCATATAGGATTTTGTTTTTTGTTTCCATAAGATACAATGTGCGACTTTCGCTTTATTTATAAATAATTTTTTTATTGTTTTCAACAATTCCTTTAAGGTATTGGCTTTCCGCCATCGCTACTTTAACAATTTAATTTACGAGTTTTTTATTGTTTTAGTTATTTTAAGAAAATTAATTGTAATAAAAATGTTTAGTTATTGATAGTGTGTGTAGCTTGCTGAGGTGAGTTAGAAAGTCATACGAAAAAAAAAAAAAAAAACAATTAAGAATACTAGTTTTATTTGTTATTTGAGAATATTTCGAAATAAACTCTTCTTTAGTATAAAAGAGTAGTAGCCAAGAAATTTTGGTATTGCATTCTGTATGTGACTAAAAATCTAAGAAGTGAGCTAATTTTTTCCAAGTTCGACTTTCTTTTTGAAACTTGTTTGAATAGTTTTACGTATAACCCATATGTATATTTTCGAAGTTCCTAGTTTAATCGTATTTTCTCGTGATTGGTATACCATGATTACACTGTGCAACAGCCAAAAAATCCCAGAGGGTTTCGTATAGGTTTCTATAGCTTTTGGGTGTGCTGAATCCGAATCTGAAGTCAGATTTTTCGGGTCACCCCAGGATTTCTCTCAGGAGCGTAATTTGTTCAGAGATCGATAGTAGTAAACATTTTTTTTTTTTTTTCAATAACTTGCTGTTTATCACAAGTTTTTGCAATATGGAACATCTGCATGCCGTATAAAAACCAAAACTAAATAATGGTTCCCTAACCACAGAAAATTGTTGAATTATTAAAAGAATTTTTTTTTTTTTCACAACTACCGATCTTTTTTCGATTCTCACTTTTGGTGGTACCGAAAGCCATTAATCTATCAGAGAATTTTTTGCTTTTCCAAAGATCATCTCATTCGCGAGGGAACTTTATCTCTCAATGGCCAGTTCTATCCAAAGTATGTAGCACTTGTTGGCCAGAGTGACTTGGTTGGTTTTAGGGTGAAATTTTGATATAGGGAGTTTTTGAAAAATATTTTGAAATAGGGCGACATGCCACCTCTTTAGATGTATAAGTACATACCATGTACAAAGCATTGTTTAATAATATAAGGTTAAGCAGTCCGAGACGTTTTTGACACTTCTCGGCTCCATGCTTCCTTGTCTGATTGACAGTGCTACTTCTTTTCAAAATCGTATGAAAATGGTAGTATAAACCAATATTCTTGATACGAACAATATTACAGCAACACTGAAAGCTTTTGATGTTTGTTTTATTTTTATTTTGAAAAATTAACTGTCTATTTGGTAAGATTTTTATGAAAATTTATTATTTTAATTTAATAATAGCAATTTTCCTTTTCTGCAGCCTTTTGTCAGCATACAAATACGTTACCTCATCGTTTCAAGCTGAATTGAAATCAAGGAAAAAGCTTCTTACAAGAAAAGAGTCCAGCTTCTTACAAGAAAAGAGTCCAGCGCACATTTAGCCAAAATGCAGATTCAGCCCTTGCCCTCCTCGCTGGCTCGAATGAGCTTGAAGACCATAGTCCCCAATCCGCAGATCCTCGAGCTGTTGACCCAGGGTTCTTGGATGAGGACCACATCCATGTCGCATTTAGAAAGACGACTACTTGAAGCAGCCGAGGATACTTTAGAAATGTGCAGATTTATCGGAAGCAACACCAACATGAGAGGTTGTATCTCAACGATGAGTTGGCGTAACGGGAGCCCTGCTGACTGAAGCATCAGAGATAATGCGCTCAGGATTGGTTGCTGCCACCGTGACTTCGAGGCCTTCCCCGTCCAGCAAGCTGTCTTCCATCTCCGAGCTGTTCACGTCACTTTGCGAAAGTGCTGTAGCAGATAACATGCTTTTCGCGTAGAACTCCCCGTTTCCTCTTGCAGTACTTCGATATTCGAGTCCCCCGGAGCAGCGGAGATGGCAGCGCGATCTGCATAGGCACGGTTTACGTGGATAACGATCTGGCCTGCCTCCTTATTCATGGTGAAGACCACTTGTCTGTCAGGCCCTACCGCATCCCCAACACTCCAGTTCTGCGTCGAGAGGGACGGATTCATTATCCGGACTATCGTGAGAATTCTCTCAGGCTCTGCAGGGATGGCAGGAATCGATGCCCTTGCCCTTGGCCAAGCCGGAATGTCATTCCAGTCGATGAACTCGATTTTTGCACCTTTGTAGACTTCACCCAGTATTGCTGCTGCTACCTTGTACAGTGCAACAGTTCATGCGTCGTCACACGCGACTATTTTAATGTGTCTCTGGTACCAACCCGCATCCGTGACCGCCGCTGTACCAGCCGGAGTCTTCAAATAAACGTCAATAAGAGCGTTACCGAGAGATTGTTTTTCACACCGGCGATTGATGAAATCCAATTATAAACCATTTTATATGCTTATTTCGTACATGTTTACTGCTATCCACAAAAAGGGCATGCTTTTTACAGTTAAATTTAAAATTGATTTAATTTTCCTAATAGTTTTAAAAAATAAATGTGGAAAAGACAGATTTCCGGGAAAAAAGTCCTGAAATTTTGCGAACGGCGTTCCTTCCTTTTCAACTACAATTTTCCTAAAGGGGGATTTTTTTACCCTTTTTGCATCCTTCGTAAATGCAACTCTAATAAGGAAGCTATGCCTTGGCAAATGTCAAAATCTGCTTAACCTTATATAATTTAACAATGGTACAAAGTACATTTACAAAAACATAAGGGGGATTCGCTAATTCTTGCAAGGTGCACGGATTGCATGGATTGTAAAAGTCATATGTCGAAATTTACAATACTACGCGAGCGCCTAATCGTAGCAAGCTTAAATGTAACAGAAGATTTAACTGTCAAACTGTAAATAGAACTGAGAGGATTGAGAGAAATACAGGGCTGCTTTTTATTTCCTACAATTCTTGCATTAAAATATACATAGGTTTGAGCCATGACTCAATAAGTATGGTTGTAGTGACAGCTGTGGCTAACGGTTCTTTCATGCTTTGTTGATTTTTTATCACTCAAACTATCACCCTTTTTCTTTTCTTGTTTACATTCTTTGCAAAGTTCGTGGAAAAGCTACGGAATTCGTTTGCGTGTTTTAATGAGTTTTAGTTAATTTTTTTTGAAAAAAATAGTTGTGAAAAGAAATTTAGTGAGTGCTTTGTGATAATATCTTTAGAAAATGTGGAAAAACAAGTAAAAAGTTAGGAAAAATAAGTACATATATCGTTTTTGCACGTGTTTTATGCTTTTGTTGTTTTGCCCCTGCTTTTGACACAAAAATTTGGGCCAAAACGGTAATTTCGTATTCTGTTTTGGGGTGCGGTTACCAGTAATGATTTTGCCATGGTTTGAGCCAAGGCAAATTCAACAAGGTAGAATTGTTTTTGTAGGAGTTTTTCCTTCAAAAAAATGTAAACAAGCGTATTAAACCTTTGCTAGCCAAGCACAGTTTTTGTGTCCCATACAATTGTTTAACTGAAAAATTAGATAGCAATTACTCAGTCCACCATTGGTGTGTGTGAGACCATGGTCGAAATGGATTTTAGTCGCCTCTTGCGACAGGCATTTCATCACGGGCATATTCTAAACGCCTAACCCACAGGGGTCATGAATCGATTTTAATCGCTTACAGTTTCGTTTTTGGTCTAAGATCCAGTTGAAAAAAGATTAAACCATTCATCTAAAAAAAAAAAAAAATGTTACATATTTTCTTAAATATATAAAAAAATGTCTTAAAGTATTAAAAATTAGCTTTATACGCCTAAATCTCCTACAATGAAAACCAAACTTCAATATCCCCAATCTGCTGATCCAAGCGAATTTTGTGTAAAATGTGACGCTTCGGTGTCCTGGCGTAGTTTGCTCCTGGGGTCAAAATCTGCTGCTCGATTATTTCCAGTCTTTGACGCTTTCAGGGTAGTGGTAATGCGCTGAATTTATTTCCATATGCATGCCTTTGTACTACTTCCAGCATATCGTCGATGTCATCAAAGTGCCGCTTAATAGGTGACCTTTCACCCTTTAAAAATGCTTCGATTTACCAAATTTTTGCTTGGTGTTGCTGTTGTTGTTAACAATGCATTGCCCTGCCTAGAGTGTATAATCATTCCGAAGATCTTCATCAAGCTCTTCTAAGGGGAGTCCAAGGAAACGTGCAGTTTGAACAGGGTTTGTCCAGAGGGACAGAGGGGTTAGAAGAGTAGGTTCAATTGAACAATTGAAGAGATGTAGAGTATCATGGGGGGTCCTACCACATGCAGGGCATGTGTTTGAAATTGTTTCATTTAGTCTCGATAAGTACGAGTTTAACCTCACACTGTATCCAGACCTAAGCTGTGACATGGTGACTCTTGTCTCCCTTGGTAAGGTGTGTTCTTCTTCAGCAATATCCGGCGGAGGACTGTTTAGAACGGGATTCGCAGGTAGAGATCTGACAAAAGTGTCTACCGACTCGGTGTGGATGTCGGTTAGAGCCCGCTTATGATTCCGCAGGTCAAACGACAAGGTAATATGATGCCGGATCTCTTCATAATGCTTACGGAGATGTTTCCTTATGTCTCTCGGGAGCGGATCTGTGTCCAAAAGATGACGGTTTGGATGTGCTGGCTTGTGGCAGTTCAGAAGGAATTGCCTGCTCTGCATTTCCGCGTGCTCTTTTACATTGATCAGTTTTGCCTCCTGATGGAGGTGAGACTCGGGAGACATGAGGTGACATCCCGTAGCAGTTCTGATAGCAGTATTTTGGCAGACTTGTAACTTCGTCCAGTTGGTGTTATGCACATTAGGCGACCATATGGGTGCGGCATGGCCAAGTACTGCCGGCAAGTGAATGGAGGATCTTGTTGCGACCACGTACCTTTGAGACCATTGCAGACACATGACCAGCAAATGAGAAAGTATTATCCAGTGTCACCCCTAATAACTTTGGGTGGCTGACAGTTGGTAGCTTAGTGCCATCAACGAAAATGTCTAATTCATTTCTCACCTGGTGCGTCCATGTCGTGAAAAGCGTCGCCGTGAATTTAGTCGGAGATATCGTCAGATCTCGCTCAGTGAAAAACCAGGAAAGGTCGCAGAGGTAACCGTTGATTTTCGCACAGAGTTCATCAGTATAGGGGCCTTTCCCCGACGCCATTATTGTACAGTCGTCGGCATATGAAACGACGGTGACGCCCTCTGGTGGTGGGGGCATCTTCGATAGATAGAAGTTAAACAGTGTCGGGGATAGGACACCACCCTGTGGCACCCCCTGTCGAATACGTCTAGGTTTTGATGTTGCGTTTCTAAAGTTGACCGACGCCTGCCGTCCATTCAAATAATTAGCGGTCCATCTCGTTAACCCATCAGGTATCTGTGTTTCAAAAAGATCTTGTATGAGATTGGCATGATTGACTGTGTCAAAAGCTTTTGACAGGTCAAGTGCCACTAACACAGTCCTGTGATTTGGCTGGTTTTCATTTAGGCCGCTATTTATCTGCGTTGTAATGGCATTGAGTGCGGTGGTGGTGCTATGAAGCTTACGGAAGCCATGTTGATGACTAGCCAGGTGCAGATTTGCAGTATAATACGGGAGCAAAATGGACTCTAGCGTCTTCACTACCGGCAACAAAAGTGATATAGGGCTATATGAATCGCCTATGTTTGCCGGCTTTCTAGGTTTTAGTAGTGGAACCACTCTCGCATACAGTTTGCAAAAATGGCTCATGATATCAAGGACCACTATAACGGGTGAGTTTAAGATAGCCCTATTTCAAAGTTCCATTTGTGTGTGATTTTCGAAATTTTCGATATTGAAAAAGGGGGCGTGGTTATCATCCGATTTCGCCCATTTTCAATAGCAACCTACCTTGGCCAGAAAGTAACCTGTATACAGAATTTCATGCAAATATCTAAATTTTTTTTTCAAGTTATCGCGTACACAGACGGACGGACATGCCTTAATCAACTCCTCTTTTCAACCTAAGAACTTTCATATATGGAACTCTGTTTACGCGGCATGAGATATGATTATTTCGTTCATTTCATATCTTCTGCATTACATACCAATGTAATTCGCAGATAGTTTTTAGAATTTTCTGAATACATAGCTTATAGCCGCTTCAACAAATCGTGGTTTTAGCACTCACGGTAGCCTCCTATGCATACGCTTCGAAGGGGATCTAAGCCCCTAATGACAACGATACATATACATATATAACTTTTGGAAGGGATCTACCGAACCGACAACCTCGGCCAACTCCCTCAACCATATAATATAACAACAACAATAATAATAAACTGCTCGCCGCCCACCATTTAACACCAGCTTAGATAAACTCTATCTCGATTATTTTGTGCCGTTACAAACTACCGTTATGTGAACAAAATTAATATACCCTTGTACTAGTACTAGTACGCTGGGTATAAAAATTATTCATTATTTTAAAAATTTTGAGTGATGAGTGACCGGTTATTTTTATTCATAAAAATCAAAGTGACAAATAATAAGTTATTTTTATTTCAAGCGATTCTTGAATAAAATGACTTGTTATTAATCACTCAAGAAATGTTGAGTGATGATAAATTTATCATTTTTAATCAGTTACTTACAAATGGAAAATTTGTCCATCGAGACCCCGGCGTAACCTTGGTACCATTTTCTGGATCGTTTCGGGACCATTTTCGGGATCACTTCGGTGTCATATGATATGACATCATATTATAAAATCATATGATATGAAATCACATGATATGACATCATATGATATGAAATCACATGATATGACATCATATGATATGAAATCACATGATATGACACATATGATATGACATCACATGATATGACATCATATTATAACATCATATGATATGAAATCACATGATATGACATCATATTATAAAATCATATGATATGAAATCACATGATATGACATCATATGATATGAAATCACATGATATAACATCACATGATATGACATCACATGATATGACATCACATGATATGACATCATATGATATGGCATCACATGATATGACATCACATGATATGACATCATAATGATGTCCCATATGGGAACATTTTGGGGCCACTTTGGTTATTGGGGTAATTTAATTAACATCGGACATTGTCGAATTAGGCATATCAAAGAGAACATATCGCCGGTTCCAAAGTAAACAGATGTATTTACTTTTTGAAATTTTGGGAAAACAGAGATTTTGTGCCAACTGTATTCAGAAAAACATTCGATGAAACTTTGACGAGTGTTACTAAACCATTATAAAATAAAACAATTAATTATTTTGTATTTATGTTTTTGAATAAAAATTAAACGATTTAATTAATTTAAATTGTTTACTTAAATTCTGTTTATGTTTGTATTTAATGTATAATTCTTGTTCTTGCACTTAATTTGTAATTTGTTTAGATATTCGTTGAAAAAAGTTAGTTTTTTTTTCTTTCTTTTTTTTTTGTGTGTTTATGCTTTGTGTATTTTGTTTAGTTTGTTTGTCATTAGGTAAAATACTACATACATATGATGCGCTAAATATATTTTGTTGTTATATAACTTGTACAATATTAAATAATAAAATTAGACAGAGATGGTACATATTTAACTAGAGCGAAAGAAAAAATAATAATATGAAACATAACATACTCAAACATACATAAATATGTAGATACTATAAACAATATAAGTAGTAGTAATAATATATAATTATATAGTTTTTGTCGTAGTAACAAAGAGGACTAATAAGGTTAATGTAAGTGTTTTTACATACATACATACTTTATATGTGACTGTGTGGCTGCAGCCAAGGCGACGCATTTAACTAATTCTATTGTTTCATACTCTTTAATGCCAAGCACAATTTACACAGCAAATGCCTATTTAATAATGTAGCTGTGTTTGTATGTATGTGCTCAAGTGTGACCATGTGTTTATGCATTTTTGTTTTATTTACGCCCCTAAGGGAATTTAAATACAGTATGTGAAAAAATGTGCCCAGTTGAATGTACATGCTTGCATAATCATACAAATAGTTGTGTGTTGTAAAAAAATTAAAATAAGTTTGTGAGACCAAATTTCCCATGTGTGCTCCCATTTCTCTACTGTTATTGCTCTTCATGTTCAATAAAAAAAAATATATTTTATGCACAACGAAATACAAAAAATGACAATTTCTAAAAATTTTCGAAATTCGCATTTTTTCGAACATACATTTTTTTCAATATTAAACTTTTCTAAGATGAAGCTACTACTTATATACGATTATATACTTATTTTACTCACAACGAAATATAAAAGAAAAAAGAAACGATATCTATAACTTTCGAAAATTCCCATTTTTTCAAAAATACATAAATATATATATAGTATTAATTTTTTCGAAGATGGAGTTGCTACTTTGAGCACCAATTCAAGTAGCTAAAAATTAATGATTAAAATATTTAACACAATTTGGAAGTCATTTCTAAAATATTTCGAAGTTCGAATTTGATTTTTATTATTTAAACTAAAGTAACAACTTGGAGATAAAGATCATAAACTGGAAATCAAAATTTCTTAACATAAGTAACTTCGAAAATATCAAAAACAACAAACATTTTTTATACATTCCAAAATTCCCATTTTTCCAGCAACTAGTGTTTATGCATAATTTTTTTCGAAGGTGAAATTTATACTTTGAGTCAAGTATGTACTCATTTCGAAAACTATTTCTAAAGCCTTTCGAAATTCGTTTTTAATTTTTTTATATTTAAATCGAAGTTACCATTCTTATACATAAATGCAAAAAAAAAAAAACAATTTCGAAAACTTTTCGAAATTCCAATTTTTCGAACATACAATTTGTTTAAGTATCTATTTTTTTTGAAGATGAAACATCAAGTCAAGTATTTAAAAATGAATGATTAAAAAATATATTGGTTTTAATACTAATTTCGAAAATTATTTCTAAAAAATTTCGAAATTCCATTTTAATTTTTTTTATATTTAAACCGAAGTTACAATTCTTATTTGGAGGCAAAAACAAATCTAAGCACATAAAAGTTGTCTGAATATTTTGTCAAAAAAAGTTATAGTGACTTCGAAAAAAATTTGAATTTGGAAAAATTTGGATATTTTCGTTTTTATGTTTTAAATTTAGTAAAAAAAAAAATAAATTTATTGATTAGAATAAATAGATGTAACTTCGAAAAGTTTCGAGTTTCGAAATGTATAATTTTTCTATGCATTTTATTGTTGATAAGAAACAAACCGAATCTAAGAAAAGTAAATTACCAAATGTAGGCCTCGTTTCTTCGAAAAGTTGCCGAAGTAACAATTTTTGTATTGCCTTGTTGACAGTCATTACTTCGAAAAATTATAAACTTTAAAAGTAATAAAAATGTTAACTTTGTTGTTTATGTTTTATATTTAATGTAAGATAAAAACAAAAATTTTCTTTGAAAAATAGTCAGTTAGATATTCGAAGTTTTAGACTCTATTTTTCAATACAAACAAACAAAAAAAAAAAAAAAAAAATAGTTGCACGCACAGGATATTCCTCCTCTTTGTTATCTATAATGAAAAATGAATAAAAAAAATAATAATAAAAAAATGTAAAAAATACTCCGGTGTCAGGATATGCAACTTAAACTCGGAAAACAGCAAGTGTTTACACTTATAATAAGAAACGTAATAATAATTTGTGATTGTCAAACTTATTTCATATGTATGTAATATATTCGAATTTTTCGATGACTATGAGAATGAATAAGAAAATTATGGCTTAAAAATAATAAATGTTTGGGTATTCTTATGTACAAAAACACATTCAACTGGGCAAAAGACAAATGATAATCAAGTTATAAACAATTTAGTTAGCACAGTGTATATATTTGTATCGGCGTTTAGTATTTGTAAACACGTTGTAAGTAGCCATTTTTCCGAGTAAATATAATACATTTGTTTGAAATCAAAATTAGTAAACTAGCGAACATATTAACTCAAACCAGGGACTGAAAGAAAATGATAATTAGTTCAGTATTTTCATTGAAAGAAAGTATTTTAGCATCTAGAATATTTAACTTTCAAATATTTTGTGACTCTTTATTTCGAAAATTTTCGAACTTATTTTTGATTTTGAGTTTTGCTTCAATCTTGGAAAACTGTTTCAAATTCGAATTGAGAAAACTGTTTTTTTTTTCATATTTAAAAGTTTTCCGAATTTCGAAATAATAGTTTTAGAACTGCAAGTCAGTTTTAACAATTCGATTCAAATTTTTTTGTTTTGGTAATGTTCGAAAAACTTAGGTGCAAATTTTCCTAGTAGTACACCTGCCGGTCACTTATGGATGCTCTGTTTTTAGAACATATAGTTCTTACAAAAGTCGCTGCTCCAAATTAATGGCTCTTTCCCACACTGGATTTGTGACAATTTCGAAAAGCCAACTGGATCAACATTTTTCAGACCGACAAATTAGGTTATTAGCTTTTTTTCGAGACATTTAAGCAAGAGGAGCGACAGCTCCATTAATCGCTAAAGTTCAGGCCTATAGAGTGCGGATAGTTTTTGTATCGCTTTAATTTTTGATATAGAGGTAGTCGTGTGTCATGTAATCAGACTGCTACTATAGCAAACAATCGCATCTGTCATCCAGCAACACATACGTCTCTTATTTGATGACCTTATTAGATAACTAGTGTAATTCTCGAGCAGAAAAAAATGCTAGAAAACTACCCTGGCAACTGACTCGAAAACTTCGATCACATTACAGGCCCATTAGAGAACTATATTGGAATTCGATTGGAGAATAATGACTTTCTCGATTTAAGATTTTGTTTGCATGCACTGTGATTCTCCAGAGTTTCCAGCGTATTCCTCTAAATTAGACAATGGGGCTAGTTACCTCTAATCGATATCTAATTTCAATGGTTTTTGGAATACTTCGCACTTAATAACTTGAGAAACAGAGATTAGAGAAGCAAACCACAGCCGAATTCAATCTTAAGCTGAAATAGATTTAAAAGAAGTGCAAGTAAATTGCAGAGCCTTATTTTTTACAATCATAAAAAAAACACATAATTATAACAAGAGTATAAAGTTTTTCTGACATATAACTTTTTCTTATTTAACATGCACTTCACCTTTGCTAACGAATTTTCTTCTCCTTGTAATAAATTATTGCATTCTTGTAACGTTAAATAATTCTTGAAATATTTTCTTTTTTAACTACGTTCATTTGAAATTTAAATTGCAATTTTTTTCGTTTTCTAATTTATGCTGTGAACAATTTTTTTTACTTATTTTTTATTTTTTTTCAACTTTAACTTTTCTCTCAATTACTTGGCGTGCACTGCCTACGGGCATTTAGTTTTATATAGCATCCAAATCCATATTTGCCTTTATTGAAAAAAAAAAAATCAAAATTTTTCTCTGTGTATGGGACCTAACCAACATTTTTGAAGAGATTGAGACATACATAAAAACTGCGTACCCCGTTTTTCGAATTTAACCTCCAAAATTTATTTATGGGCTTTCGAAGTTCGAAATTAGACCCTTTTAATCTTGCTTTTCCCATTTCTGTTTTTGAAAGGTAAAAAAAAATGAAACATGTGGGTGTGGTCTGCTTGACTACCTTGTTTTTTTTTTAAAGCAGCATAAGGTTTTTCTAAATCAGTTGAAACATTTTTTAAACAAACTGCTTTTAATTTTTTCGAAGATTTAACTTTTGACATTTTCCTCTTTAAATTATGGAGGCTAACTTCGAAAAAGGGGTACGTAGTTTTTTTAAGTATGTCTCAATCTCTTCAAAAAAGTTGGCTAGATTTAACGGCACTGAAAATACTACACCTTTTTTGAAAGAACTCAGAAAGGAGTGGAAGATCACTTTATTTTAAAATATTTTTCAAAAACGCTTTATCTCTGAATTTTGTTTGAAGAAATCCCAATTTCAGAACTCTTTTTAAAAAGGTTCTAATATATTAAAAAAGCTCAAAAAATGCAAGAGTAGGAATAACAATAACAAGATCACCCTATTTCGAAGCACTATATCTGATTTTTTTTTTTCAAAAATTCCTATTTCACACAATCAGGGTATTCATTCAATGTCGTAAATGCCTCGTAAATGTCGTATGCAGCATAAACCTTCTTTAACAGATATACGAAGATTACAATATTTCCGAGTCAATTAAGAAGATAAACGAAAACCCTTAGTATCTCAGAATATTTTTCAACTACGCCCTATTTCAAAAATTGTTTCAAAAACGCCCTATCTAAACTGAAAATTATTGAATTTGTATTTCGGTAGGGCTTTAAATAAAGCGTAGTTTAAAATTTACACTGTACAACCAAATTGAGGTTTTTGAAAATCCCACCGGGTTTCTCGACGTTCTCTGTAGCTTTGCTGAATCCGAATCTGAAGTCAGATTTTTCGGGTCACCGTAGGTTTTCTCTCCAGAGGGTGGTTTGTAAAGAGATTTTTTAATAATTTAACAATTTTTCTTGGTTTTAAGAACCATAATTTAATTTTGGTTTTTATATTTGGCGGCGTACAGAAATTCCATAGTGCAAAAAATTGGTGTACAGTAAGTTATTTAGAAAAAAATTTAAAAAAAAAAAATCATTTTTACTACTACCGAAATCTGAACGAACCTTCCTTTGGAAAACCTAGGGTGACCCGAAAATTCTGACATCAGATTCGGGTTCAGCGCACCCAACAGCTTTAGAAACTGATGAGAAACCCTCTGGGATTTTTTGGCTGTTGTACAGTGTTATCTGATGCCTAGTTTATCTAATTCTCGGCATAGATTAGAAGGAACCTGGAGAGTGTTTCTGTAAAGTTATTTTTAGGGAAGTGGACCCGGGATCGCCCTATTCGAAACTATCGTATAAATGGCGGGATATACTTGAAATTAGGTATGTAGGTGGCGTTTTGCTTAGGTTAAAGTATGGTATGATTCTTCTTCCGGGAAGTGGACCAGGGACCGATCTTTTCTAAACAATCGTCTTTATGGCTCGATTTGCTTGAGACTTGGTATGTAAGTAGCTATATGCTTAGATTAAAATATATTATAAAATTTCTTCAGGAAAGTGGACCCAGGACTGACTTATTCTAAACTATCGTATACATGGTTGGATTTACTTGAAATTTGGTATGCAGGTAGGGTTATGTTTAGGTTAAAGTATGAGATAATTTTTCTTCCAGGAAGTTTGCCAGGGCCCGATATATTCTAAACAATCATATTTATGACTCGATAAGCTTGATATTGGGCGTGTAGCTGGCGTTTCACCTTAAAAACTTTCAAGTCGGTTTGAAAATTAGTTTATAAATGTGTTTTAAAATAAAAGAAGTTGAACTCAAGCGTTTTATGTACGCGTATAAACTAGGTATGAGATAGGGTGTTCTTAGTAAAACCAAATTCTGAAATCGGTTTTTTTTTTAAAGACAGAGATAATACTCGTACTTTGAAATGGGTGATATTGTTGTTGTTGCTACACTTGTATTTTTAACCTTTTTTGTAATACATTAGAATCTTTTAGAAATCAATTTGCGCTTTTCTGAAATTGATTTGTTCTTTTTCGAACGCTTAGAACTTTTTTTTTAATACAAAGGCTTCCCCGTTCTTGAGTTTCATATGGCGTGTTCTTAAATACTATTGAAAAAGGCTAAGGATGACTTTAATTCATTTTCGCTTTTAGGAAATTTATTTTTCTACTTCTTTAGTTACTTAAGTTTTTGCAGCAAATTTGCTTCAGCGCTATGTTTTTAAAGATTTCCTTTTTTAATTTAATTTTTTTAACTTTTATTTTGTTTAAACTAGATTTTGAATTTTTGTCGTGGTTAAGTCGATTTTTACACAAATGTGCTTTTCCGGTTTTTTTTTTTAAATGACCCTATTTTAATGTACGGTATGTAGTATGAATGCAAGCAGGTATATGTGTTTGTATTTGCAATTTTTTAGGTATGGATTGAATGAGCATCGTGCTTTACTCGTTTTCATTACAATTTTCAATTTAATGGTTTTCTTCGTTTCTAATTAGTTATATTTAATACTAAATAAATATATTTATACATATATATACTGTATATGTATAACTTTGAATATACATACAGATATATATATATATACGTTAATACATACATATATATTCATCGATTATCGAATTTTGTAATTGCTAGCGGTAACAAACAAACAACAAATGCACCATCATCAGTTTATAATAGTCGCAGCAGCCTGACTTATGATTATTATTAATTTAATAAATTTTTTATTAGCTACAACAATTTTCTTCATCTTTTTCTTTCTCTAGTTTTCTTTTACATTCATTTTTATTTAGTTTCTTTTTTTTTGTTTGTAACGCGTTCGGTCGCCAACGACATTTTGTGGCCCATATATAGGAAATTAGGCCAGCGCGCAGTTACACAAACACACACATACACACAAACATATATCATTGCGCGTTTATCTTTTTCTTATTTTAATTAACGACATGCGTGATTTAATGCATTTTTTTGTTCGTTCAACGTTTGCGCTCTTTAGCTATGGCTTTTTGGTTGTTATTACCCTTGTATATATATTTGTTGCCATAAACATTCTTAAGTGTTGTCGTCATCATCATCGTCGTTGGCAACATTTTGCTCCATCAATTTTGTTGCTCAAAATCAGTGCGTTTGCTGTTGATGTTGATTTGTTGTTGATCTCGAGACTGGTCGACAACGTACTCGAGGCGGCAGTGTCCATGTTGTTGTGGCTGTTGGTCATAGAGATTCTTTTGATGGTACCCAAATGATTGGTCCCGATTGTGACCAAATCATTGCCTTGACTTTACTATAGATCTCTTCGATTGTGTCACCTTGAACAACACCTTCAAAGGAAATAAGATAATATATAAAAAATTTAATTTAGGAATATTTTGCTTCCGGTAATCATTAGGGTCTTGACATAGTAAGTGTTTTCTGCATTGCCTTAATCGGATTCAAGGATATACACTGAAATGTGAACTAAGACTTGTGAACCCTGCCCACAAACTCACTCCCTGACTTGTTTCCTCATCGTCTATCCATTACTTTTTTGCTTTATCTCTCTCTTTCTCCCACCTTTCCTCTTTCCTATCCCTTTGAAAGGGGCAACGACCCCTTTTCCCTTCCACCCCCGCTTTTGAGGAGCTACGAGATTGATCTCATTTAACTCTTCACCAGTTTTCAAGAGATATGCAGTACGAAAAAATGCATTTCTATAGGAAACGCCACGCCCCCTTCTACCTTTCACCCTTTTTAATTGAGGTGCTATATATCAATCTTATTTGCCTCTATACCCATTTTCAATACTCTACCATAGAAGCATGCAGTGCGAAAAATTAGATTTACATTGGATGTGCCACGCCTCTTCTAAATTTCTTTTTTTTAAGTGTTTGAGATTGTTGTTGTTGATATTGTTATCAGTAAAAACACTCCCCGAAGGTTTTCGGGAGTAATACCGAAATTGAGTCCTTGGCCGAATATGAACCCGGGACGCTGCGGTACTCCCGTGCGGTACTGTCCGACTGTCATGGTAGCGATTTGGTATGATCAGTGGAATCTTCTAGGTTATTTCATCCCTCCATCCGTGAGGAAGGAGAAGATGGGTAATGAGAAGTGAGAGACATCATATCTGTAGATCAACCATCGAGTTAGCACGTCATTACCTATAGTCGCCTCTTACGACCGGTATGCCTACCTCGGGCATATTCTAAACCCCTAATCCGCAAGGGTTAAGTGTTTTAGATTAATCTAATTTAACTCTCTACCCTTTTTAATATTTTACCATAAATACTTTTAGAGATATTTGGTAGGAAAAACTCATTTTTCTGGGAGGTACGTCCCCTTTTCGCTCCTCCATTATTTTCAATATTTGTATTGAAGGTGCCACGCCCACATCATCCAGTGGTCTGGAATGTGAATCTAAACTAGAGTTGGGGTTTTTAGTTAAATTAGTTCACTTCTAGTTCGTTCCGACCATTGAACCAGTTCTTTAGGATCTTTTTTCGGCGACCTATTTGAGCTATAGTTCGACGAATTGAACTAGTTCAATTGTTTGTAATAGAAACCTAACTTAATAGTAGATGAAAAAAATTACTCAAATTATTTGAAATGAATTTAATTTCATTTTGTAATAACAGCCAAAGTTAAATTTAGTTCCAAAAATTAATTAATTGTTGCTACTGAGGTTTCGGCATAAGGGGTGAATTTCTAAGATGACTTACATAAATTCTTATGTGAAAAGTTTCCACAGAAAAGTTTAGTTCACTTTATTGAACAAACTAACGAATAAGTTCAATTTAAAGATTTTGTTCACTAGTTCTTTAGTTCAAAAATGATCAATTATTGAGAACCCACTTGAGTGCTTTTTTTTATATAAAAATAGATGTTATCTAACCTGTGAAGTATTCGCCGAATTCCTGTTCCATTTTAATCGCTCGTTCATATGTTTTTTTCGCTTGTTCCTCTGTCATTCGTCGATTCATTTCCCTATGGAGAGAAGATACAGTATATTATTTTTTTGCAAATAAAAATATTTTTTTAAGTAGATATCTTTTATTTCAATATATCCGCAGAATAAGTATTTGAAAACGTTTTTGAAAAATTTAGCTTTTTGACTTTTTTCAAAAACGCCCTATATTAGAATTACTTTCCAAATAGGGCGATATTGGAAAACAAGTTTTAGCTAGGGCGTTTTACAAAATTTTGATCTTTCATTCAGCACAAATCTGAGCTATAAATGTATTGAATCTATGGAGATAAGGGTTTTCGTATAAAGATCAAAGATTGTGAGTTTTTACGGAAATTTTGTAACAGGGCGGTTTTTTTTTGTTATTCCGAAACTTTGTGAAACATACATATGTTTAAAATAATGATTACTTACATAATCGAATCTACCGATTTTGGTTTGATAAATATAGCAATTGGATAAAGTTGTGCGACTTGTAACCGTTTGATGGCATTACCCGATACATCCAATATGCAATGTTTACCCTTTTCCGCAACTTCACGCACACTCGCCACCGATGTACCATACAGATTATCATTGTATTGTCCCGCTTCGATGAATAAATGATTTTGTATATCGCGTTCCATTTGTTCACGTGACGAGACAAAATGATAATCGCGTCCATCTACTTCGTAATCGCGTTTCGGCCGAGTCGTATCTGGATAAAAAAATATTAAATTAAGTATAATAAATACAAAATATGTACTTAAAATCTAATAATAATTATTGAAATTAATCGAATGATAATTATGAAAGTAAAATAGTATTGTTTCAAAAGTTCTCAGAAACTGAGCTGATCGACGTCGCTTTTGCTCTAAGCATAGTCATACTGAGTTGAAAGTATTACCAGGCGCTCAAAAAACTAGCAAAAGCTCCACCGATTTTTACAATAGCCCGAAGCAAGGTTCATGTCTTTGATAAAAAGCCCACTTTCGGTAAGGTGGTTCACACACTCGAACAGAAAATCAACCTTTTTTGTGGGACAACATTGAATGGAAGATCATCCTTTTTCAAAATATTTTTCAAAAACGCTCAAGCTAAAACTTTTTTCAATAACGTTGTATTACAGATTTTCATTCAACATTCAAGGTAGGTATATAACACTATACAGCAGCCGACTGGATATGGGATCCAGCCAACTTTTTTGAAGAAATTGAGACATACTTAAAAAACTACGTACCCCGGTTTTCGAAGTAAGCCTCCAAAATTAGTTATGGGCTTTCGAAGTTCGAAATTAGACACTTTAAATTTTGCTTTCCATGTTATACTTAAAAAATTAAAAAAGGAAAAATGTGGATGTAGTCTACTTGACCTTGTTCGATTGATATCCACTTTTTGTTTTAAAACTTGTCAAAGGCGTCGAAAGTTAGATCTTCGAAAAAATTAAAAGCCGTATGTTTACAAAATTTTTCAACTGATTTCGAAAACTTCATGCCGTTGTAAATAAAAAAAGTATACCAATCAAACAAGGAAGTCAAGTAGACCACGCCCACATTTTTCCTTTTCCAAATTTTTAAGTACCTACAGCAATTTTAAAAACAAAATTAGAAGTATCTAAATTCGAACTTCGAAAGCCCATAACTAAATTTTGGATGCTAACTTCGAAAAACGGAGTACGTAATTTTCAACCAAGGTTTCAAGTAGGGTGCTATTGAAAAAATTCTGAACTACACCATTTCAATTTGGATTTTAGAAAGCGTTAATTGGATTTTAGAATTGTCAATCGGATTTTAGAGAACGTTAATTGGATTTTGGAATTGTCAATCGGATTTTAGAAAACGTTAATTGGATTTTAGAATCGTCAATTGGATTTTTGAATTGTCAATTGGATTTCAGAAAGCGTCAATTGGATTTTAGAAAGCCTCAATTGGATTTTGGAAAACTTGAAGAACTTCAATTTATGTTTTCTAAAATCCAATTGACGCTTTCTGAAAGTCAATTTACACCATTTGGAAAGCATAAAATTACTGCCAATTGGATTTTAGAAAGCTAGAATTTAAAATCCAACTAACGCTTTCTAAAATCCAAATAACGCCATACAAAATCCAATTGACGCTTTCTAAAAGCCGATTAACTTTTCTAAAATCCAAATGACGCTTTCTAAAATCCAAAGGAGAAATCTAAAATCCAATCGACGCCTTCTAAAATACAGTTGACGCTTTCTAAACTCCAACTTGAAATGGTATAGAGCCTTATTCAAAAGAAATCCAAAATTAGCGTTTTGTGAAAAATATTTTGGTGATCTTTCATTGAGCCGTCGATAAACATATAATGCTATCTAATCGCTTTTGAACGATATTCTAACTGCTATATACAATCTTTATAATAAAGTTAAACAAAACAAAAAAAAAGCATATACTCACGTGGCACACAGGAACCAAACTTGTCTGGATATTCCGATATCAAATCATCATTGATGCGATCCTTTAACGGTCCAAGCACGATCACCGGTCGTGTATAGTTAATAGATAGCCGTTGTACGGCCTCATAAGATAGCACATTCTCTTCGGATGCTGTAATATATGTATAAAACGGGATGTCATGAACGGGGTAATGAAGATATGAATGGGTGAACGAATAAAAAAAGAGATGTTTTCAATGCATAAAATGCATTTGATAATATCAATGGTAATTAGTTTAAATATTAAATTATATATATATATATATACAGTTATGCATGTATGTATATAAAAATTAGTTTTATAAATATTTATTTAATATTAAATAAATCTCCTAGATAAAAAAACTATGCAACCGCACCCTTTTGTTAATATAGTAATCAGTTTTTTTTTAATGTAAATTATTTATTAATTCGGTTGCAATTTTTTATGGCTTTGCTAAAAAATATTAGATTTCTAAATTAATTTATAGGTATTGCATTGAGGTAAAATTTTTATTGTTTTATAAAAAAAAAAAAATTCTATATATGCAGACCCAACCACTAATCGTATATATTTTTCAACTTAAGAGAATAAACAAAACTAAAGCCGAAAAATACAATAAAGTGCAAACAAGGCGCTATTCTACAAACATTTAACTAAAATAAACTAAGCAATGTATAGGATTGGTTTATAGGCGCTACAACATATGCTTAATACAAAAAAAAAAATATTTGTAATGAAAAAAAAAAAAAAAAACAAGTACACCCTAATGTATATATGCACTACACACGAAAGGTTGCCGACCAACCAAGCTACTTTTGATGTTACCTGCCCCGTTACTCGAACAAAGAACGACACCGAACAGCTCTTTTTGGGTCAAAATCACCTAGAGGTCACAAAACTCAACCGATTTGAAAAATTTAAACGGGGTTCTGTTAAGTTAACAGTGTTAACATGATGAAATGCGAGGATTGTTCGAAACGATTTTTTTTAAGTCTTGTTTTACAAAAATTACACTATGTAACAAATTTTCCAAAATTTGAAATTTTGTTTACGTGGCCTCCATGAGTTGCATTTCTCTTCAAGTGTATAAATACTGCATGCTCGAAATTTTTTATACCCCCATAATTTTGAGTTAGGGGCATAAAAACACCCTTTTATCGTTAAAATTACGCTGTCTAATAAAAAATTTGAGAATTTTGGTTGAGTTTTTGTGACCTTTAAGTGATTTTGAACCTTGTTGGACCACTGTGCGACAGCAAAGTCTACAAAGGGTGCCCCCGACTTCAATGGCTTATACAAATTTTTTGTTGCATTTTTTCGTTTGTGTATTAGCGAAATATATGTAAATAAATTTCATTTGAAAAAAATTGTGCTATAAATGTTACTAAACCTTTAAAGTTTAGTCTTCTAGTAGATCATAATACCCCTTAAGAATTATACAGGTCATACATAGCTACGATCCCTAACTTTGACCCAATATTTCTAACATACTTTTCTGACCCTGGATAATATTACTCATATACCATATTATATTTGGGGCGAAACAGAGATCCGTAGCCATAATTATGCCCATAAAAATGAACACACTGACATCACTGCTCTAAAGGTAGCATCAAAACAGGGCTCAGCAAAAATGTACATATCTGAGGCTATGTTAGTGAGAGAGTATATCGTTTGTTTTTGTTTCGTCGCTCACTGACAAGCAACGGAGCATGAGCGTATGTTGTTGCATATGTGCTTACAAGTGAGCAATTGAGCAAACAAACGACATTCATTGATTGGTCAGTGCTATCATATAACGCTCACTAGCGGAGCAACAATTTGATTGTTGGCGAGACCAGCAAAGAGCGTAATAATGTATGGGCATTTCGCTTAATGAATTGTGGACAATTGTCCAAATAAATGGTAAGGCCTGCTTTAAGCGTTCAGCAGAATCAATCCGTGACGTACGTCACGTACGTCGAAATAACTGACAGCAAAGTAGACTGCGGATGTTTGTATGCGTAACGCCAGATAAGACGGATACGTCAAAGTAGAAATTGCTCTAAAATTGACGTACGTGACGCAGCTGACGTATTGGCGGACTGATTCTGCCGAAAGCTTTAAACCCACAAACCTCGACAATTTCATTCATTATTTTAGTTACAACTTTAAAATATACATAGAAATACAAAAAAAATTGTATACAACAACAAAAGAAAACAGTTATAGATTTACATACATAAATATAAAATAAGCACATGACAACAAAAACAACATCTATGTATAAATGCTAACAAAAGTTAGAATACATTAAACAAAATAAAAAAAAATTGATTTCGTATCAAATTTTGAAAAAGCGAGAATGTTTTACGTCTTTTCTTTCTTTTTTTTTTTTGTTTGATGAATATGAATATGGTTGTGGTGTTGGAGAACCTAAAAAAGGGCGAAATGGATCTACTAAAACTAACTACAGCATACGAAGTAACGAGAGCGAATGCGACCAAGGGATGGAATCACAAAAGAAGGACGTCTATAGCCAAAAGGGGGAATTTTGATAAAGCCTAAAAGTAGGCTAAAAAATATCATAGTGAGCATCACTATACAAAAAGAAAAGAAAAATAGATTCAAATCGGAATGCAACTACTTCTAGTTTTTCACAAAAAGTTTCAATCATTGGTGGTGTAGGTCTTCGTGTATACGAACTGGAACGTGATGAACAAATATGCCGGTGATAGGTGTTGGTGATATGTTGAGTGGTGGTGCCGGTAGGAAGAGGAAGGTTTGGGTAGACGAGCATGGATAGACAAGAGAATGAGAGAATAAGATGTATGGGAATATTGTAAACAAACCAATCTAGTCGAGAACCAAGCATAAAAAAACAAAAATGTGTACAAAGAAATTTAATTTCAAAGCGTACTTAAAGCTCAAAAAAATTACACTATACAGCAAAATTAACCGGTTTTCTGGGTATGGGATCTAACCAAATTTTTTGAAGAGATTGGTATCACAATGGGCCTTTTAATACTGGCCTAGGTGTGCCTCTGCGGCAGCCACTTGAACCTAACCTAACTTACATAAAAAAAAAATAAGTACCCCGTTTTTCGAAGTTAGTTAGTTATGGGCTTTCGAAGCTCGAAATTATACTTTTACTTTTACTTGCTTTTCCAATCGCTGTATTTAGAAATGAAAGAAGGAAAAATATGGGCGTGGTCGGCTTGACTTTCTTGTTCGATGAGTATATTTTTTTTTTCAACGGCATGAAGTTTTTCGAAATTTTTTCGAAGATCTAACTTTTGACGCCTTTGACAACTTTTAAAACAAAAAGTGGATACCAATCGAATAAGGAAGTCAAGCAGACCACCGCCACATTTTTCTTGTTTTAATTTTTAAAATATAGCAATTGAAAAAGCAAAATTATAAGTGTCGAATTTCGAACTTGGAAAGCCCATAACTAAATTTTGAAGGCTTACTTCGAAAAACGGGGTACGTAGTTTTTTATACCTTTCATGAACATGGAATGGTATTATAACTTTGGTCCGATGGTTGTAAGTACGAGAAGAAGAAGAGAGACCCATCAATAAGTATACCGAAATGATCAGAATGACGATGAGTTGATTTAGCCATGTCCGTCTGTCTGTTTGAACGCAAACTAGTCCCTCAGTTTTTGAGATATTTGGCTGAAATTTTTTATGCGGCCACCATTTTCTAATATAGGAATCATTTGTCGGAACCAGCAAGATCCGACGGATATTACATATAGCTCCCATACAATCGATTGTTCCGATAAACGGAATTTGGGCTATAACTCCTGTAATTAAAGAGGTAGGAACGTGAAATTTTGTGAGAGTTGCTGTTTTCATATGAGAAATCGCGATGTTGAAAATCATTGAGATGGGATAAATATTTCACATAGCCCCCCATACAATCGATTTTTTCGATAAACGGATTTTGGGCTATAACTCCTGTAATTATAAAGGTAGAACGTGAAATTTCGTAACTATTCCTATTTTAGAATGTGGAATGTCGTTGTTAAAAAATCAGTGAGATTGGACCAATATAACACATCGCCCCCATATAATCGATAGTTCCGATAATTTCGGTATGAGCTAAAGTTAAATTGACACAGGTTGTACGGTTATTCATGAAAGGTGTATAGTCTTCGGCACAGCCCAAGACAGCTTTCCTTACTTGTTTTAAAGTATGTATGTCTCAATCTCTGCAAAACACTTGGCTCGATCCCATACCCAGCCGGTTGCTGTACAGTGTTATACAAACTTCTAAAAAAAATTTTATAGTTAAAAAGCCAGGACCTAGTACTACTTAAAAAATAACAGTTATTTTGGATGATTTTAAACATAAAAACTCTTAATAAATGGGAATGAATAACTTTTTCATATCGGTAGATCATGTTAAGATTTTTATTAAACTACAAGATAATGTTTTCAAAGACCTTGATAAAGATCTGAATATTAATTTTTAAATGGCATTTTAACTAAATCGGTCATCATCACGATTAATAATCATTTTTCAAAAGTATTCGTCGTAATGATTGCCGATTATTATTTGCTATTATTAATCGCAATGATTACCGATTATTCTTTGAGATTATTAATCGTAATGATTACCGATTATTCTTTGAGATTATTAATCGTAATGATTGCCTATTAATATTTGAGATTATTAATCGTAATGATTGACTATTAATATTTGAGATTATTAATCGTAATGATTACCAATTATTCTTTGAGATCATTAATAGTAAAGTTTCTTGACTTAAATAAGTAGGCCTTTAAAGATACACGTTTAATGATTTTTTTCTATTGAAATAAAAAATACTAAAAAAAACAGTTAAAATAACCATTGTTAACTTAAAGAAAATCAGCTGAACAATGGATTATTTAAGAGTCATAATTGTAGTTTAAGAGGTCGCTTTTTAACTGTTAAATACTGCTTTTTAATAAGAGTATCACGGTCCCTGATTGAAAAAAAATTGCCTAAAAAACTTTTTGGCACTAGATAAAGATGATAACTTTTGGGGGTGTAAAAAAACTACTACAACTCAAGATCATTTTAAGAAATATAATTAACAGCAATTAAAAATATCAAACAAGCAATTATAGCACGCAAAGTTTTCTTTTAACATAAACACAAGTCAGTAACGTAACATAATAACATAACATCAGTGTTGTATTGGTGTCAGAAAGGAATAGGTAAAAGATTTTTTTTTTAAGACTAGTATGCACCTCTTAAGAAAGTATTATTTTCACAAAAAAAATGTGTTCAATGAATGAAAAAATATTTTTTTGAACCACGATTTTTCTACCAAACTTGGTAGTTTTCTACCAAACTTGGTAGTTTTTTTCTACTTTTTCGAATTTGGTAGTTTTTTTCTGATTTGGTAGTTTTTTTTTTTTAGTTAGATATCATATCGAATAATACTTTATTGTTTCTTCTTTACAATAAGTAGCTAAAAATAAAATTTCGTAGTTTTTTTTTCAGTTGGTAGCTTTTTCAGATTTTGGTAGTTTTTTTTGCAAGTGGCAACCGTGGTTTGGACTATTAATAGGTCTGATCCTTTACTTTTCTGACTAAAACTAGTAGAACTGTCAAAATTAGAAAATCCGTTCTCAGTGCGAGAGCAATACCAAGGAGTACAGGATCGCAAAAATGGTAGAATTGGTCGCTTGACAGTTCTACAACAAGTAGTCAGAATTTACCAGCAAAAAATCTGCTGACTAAATCCTGCAACTCTCTGACTAAAGAGAAACTCAATTTTCTGCTCTCGCCAGTCAGAAAAGTGGCGTACTGGATCACTTTTCTGTAGTTCGTGACTGTTTCTGACTGTCAAATTGGAGTACGGGATCAGAGGTAATTATTCGAAAATATTAGTGGTCCAAAGGTGTAGTTCAATCTCTGAAAATTGTGCCAGAAAAACGAAGATGTTTAAAAATTGAATTTCAATGTTTTTTAAAATTTCCGTTGAGCCAGAAACTGCACTATACATCAGAGATCGGCTTTCATCCAAAATTGCATGGTTGAACTTAGTCATCTATCTATATATGTATAAATACGCCACATGAAAAACTTTAGGAACCTCCTGTGTGCGAACCGTTTGACCGATTTGAATGAAATATGCACCGATGGAAAGGAAATTGAAAAAACTGAGGTATAGGCGATATATTTTCAGAGGCGTCCCCGAATTGTATGGATGGGGGTGCGGAGCTAGCGACCCCCTAAAGATTTTATTGATCGAATTTTCGATCACAAGCGATACTAGTGAACCATAAAAATTGGTGCAAATTTGTGCATTAGTCATTTACAGAATACCTACATAAATAACTGGCACACAAAGAGAGATAACATTGAAGTGCTCGCCTACAAAGAAGAAATGCTAAAAACACTATTTAGCATCAGCGCACGCACATACATATGTATGTACAATGTAGTTTGTATTTATTCATGTATGTACATTAGGGTGACCAAAAAAAAATTTCGACTTGGTCTTACCCCCTATAAAGTTAGGTATTGATGAGAAAATAACTACTATTAATGGCGGCGATATACCAATAGGTTATCACGAGATTTTTGCAGCGCTTCTCTTTCCAACTTGGGGTGTGTTGCTTTTGAGTTTTTTTCCTACACATTCATGGTTCTGGCACAACGAAAATTAAAAAAAAATTGACTTTAGAAATTTTAAAAGAGGAATTGAAGGAATATTAACCTAAAACCTTTATCAGCACATTCATATTTCTGGCAAGCGAGTAAATTTGGCGTTTTACTGTTATGATTGTAATTTTATTTGTTCACTAAATAGCTGAACCGGCAGACCTTGTCTTGCCAAAAATTTATTGCCCTGTATTTTTTTCTAGCCTGATCCCTATCTCTATCTCCATCCCCATCCATATCCCTACCATCAAGTCTAAAAAAGCAATATGAAAAAACTGATGCGTGCTGTAATTCATGTCTAGCAGCGTTTTATTTAAAAAAGTGTCTTGTGACTTACTGTGGCCGGATTATATTTGAAAATTTGAATGAAAAAATAGGCCCAGTGGATCGGTGGGTTTCTAGTTAGATTTTTATACATATAGCATAGATGGTATAGAAGAAGTACATACTAGCTTTTATTGAAAAGACATACCGTTGAAATAAAGTGTATTTATGTGTGTATGTGTGTGTGCATTTAGTGAAGAAGTTGGAAAGAGAAAACGAAATATAAAAAGGAATGCGCAATTGAATGAACGAACGAACGAACGCACGAACAAAACAAACCAGAAAGAAGACACTATAAGAATTCAACAAAGAATAAGAAGAAAATAATATATATATATATTTTTTTTTAATTAAGAGAACAAAATACTGTCATTTTAATACTTTTTTTCTTTAATTTATGCTTAAATTTTATGCTACTATTTAAAGTTAAAATTTAAAGTTTTTTTTACGCAACACAAACTCTATCATAAAATACTTTTAATTTAGTGACTTGTCAACTTTTTTTCTTGTTAACTTATTAAACATATTTATAACTGTAATTAATTTAAATCAAATCCATTTGCTAATTTACTTAACTTTGCTTTTTACATAAATATATATATAATTAACATTTCTTTACGTAAATGTTGGCTCTTGTTTATATTTCATTTTTTTTTTTTTTTTTTTTAATTGCATTTGTTATTATATTTTTTTTTTTTTTTTTGTGTTTTGGTTTTTTTATTAAGTACTTGCGGCGCTGAACTTACGATAGTCAGCATCACTATTCTCCAAATATATCAATGTTATCTGCTCCATATCTGGCAACTCCACACGGTAGATAATTTCGGCTTTTAGTGCGAAGAGATGGAGATGTTGTCGTGATCAATAAATTTTTTTTTTTTTTTTTTTTTCATTTCAACAGTGGTGTTGGTACGGTCGGTAGTAGTTAAAAAGTAGTGGTAGTAGTAGTTCAAATAGTAGTAGTTTTTTGTTGTTGTTATTGATGATGGCAGATTTCAAAAAATTTTGGTAGCAGAGGTAGAGTAGTAAATATAGTGGTGGTAGTAGTAGTAGTAGTAGTAGTGGCAAAGTAATAAAACGCAGATATATATATATATATATTGATGCATATCCATCATAACGCACGTAGTAATTCAATATGATATCGATTTCGCATACGCATTATCAATCGTTTTAAATATTTGTGTCAAGTTGATTTGTGATGCGTGGTGGTTGATTGTGGCCATTTGTCAGTAGTAATGATTTTTGATTTTTTTTTTTCGATTTCGAATTGGAATAGTACAATCAATCAATTAATCAATCAGTCAATTATTAATCATAATATTCGTTTTTAGAAGAGTATAATTTTGCGAACGAGAGCAGTTGTTGAAATAGTAGTAGTAGTAGTAGTAGTAGCAGAGTAGAATAGTAATAGTAGTAGAAGTAGTGGCAGGTAGAGTTTAATAGTGGAGTAAAAGTAGTGATTGTTGGTAAAGTAGGAGGAGTAGAAAAAACGGCAAAATTCAAAAGAAAAAGAAAATCTATTATTTCTGTACATTGACGTTGGTGCTTATTATTTTTTTTTTTTTTTTGTAATTAATTTTTTGACTGTGTATTTATGAATTTGGAGTTTTTTTTGAAAAAGAAATCTGTTTTTAACATGAAACTCATGATGTATAGCAGTTACTTGTGTATATATGGGCAAATGTTTGTATGCTAGGGTGAAGGCGAAATAGCTTCTTTTTTTTAGCTAGGCGTGGATTTCTTTGAGGAAATGTTACAAAAAAAAAAGTTTTATTCAACATTACGACGGTGGTGTAGAAGATCGGATTCTGCAAAAACGTCTAGTTTTTAGAAACACAATTTCAAAATGCGGCTGAATAACGCCGGTTTTACAATTGATTTAAGATCAGCCCCAACTCAAAATAGGGGTATTCACTCTAAATTGTTTCTATAAAAAATACCAGAAATTAACACACTAGTGTCAAAATTACAAATTTTTTTTAGGTGTAGTTTTTGTTATTGCTGGAAAAAGTTTTGAAAAAAAAAAATTTGAAATTTTGAAAAAAAATTTGAAATTTTGAAAAAAAAATTTTGATATTCTGACTTTATTGTGTTTGACTTCCTTGTGTTTTTTATGAAAAAAATGTAGAGAGAAGACCCCTAATGTATTGAATTTATGCTGAGATAAAGCATTTTCTTTTTAATTTAGAGATAGCTTGTTTTTGAAAATAGTTTTTCAAAAGTAAGCTGACGATTTGAAAGTTGCAAACTGGAGTCAAAACGAATTGAAATTCAGAAATGTTTGGTTTCGTAAAAAATATATATGTAGTTGAAAGCAAATGCGGATCTATTTCTTTTTAGAAACATTGACCTCTAACAAATCCATTTACAGGCAGAACAGCAGAAATTAAATGAAAAAAATCATCCTGTTCCAGTTTAACTTTATGTATAACAATATTTTGAGACAACTTTTATTACCACCACTGTGAACAGTAAAAGTTAAATACTTCCGTGCGGTTAAACTGATACCATACTCTAATTTGGACATCTAGTAATATATTGAAGAAAATTGCATTCAATTCTATCTATTGACTTTTGAGTGATTCGCGAACAAACAGACGAACAAAAGTTCTAAAATCTGTTGTTTTATCTTCAAAAAAAAAAAAAAAAAAATGTATGGTTCGTTTCGAAAATTTGTGTTGAATAGCTTTGTTTGCCGAAATTTCTCTTATTAAATAGTACAAATTCCACTGTAGCCAGAAAAATATATGTATTTCTACGCTCCACCCTAATGTTTGCATGTTTATAGATTTTCATAGAAATTATCAAAGTAATATAATATGCAACGAAATTGGTGAATTTGCAACAAAATGTTACGAACGAAGGCCGACAAAATTAAGCAATGTAAAGGTAGAAACACAACGAAAGAGAAGGCGCAAGAAATACAAAAAAAAAAAAAACTAACGAATTAAATGTATGATGAGCAATAAAATAATTTAGAAATTGTTTTAAGATCTATGGTAAATAGTATGCTCGGTGGTTGCTAAACAAGTGATGGTGACTGAAAAATGTTTAATTGTCAGGGAGATAACGTCGCTCGCTTGCCAGAAGCATGAATGTTGACATAAATATGTTTTTGCAGGTTATATTCTCATTATACTCTTTCCACTGATATAGTTTTTACGTTAATATTCCTTCAATTCCTCGAGATTCGACACATTCATCTTTTAAAAATTTCCAAAGAAAATTTTTTAAAATTTTCGTTCTGCCAGTAACATGAATGTGTAGCATGGCGTGACACCATGGCAATTTTGCTACATATAAAAATGGCATTGCAAATTTCCGTGGGTTCCTTGTACTTTGGAGACCCAGGATTTTCGTGAATCGCAGAGAAAAGAGAAGTTAATCAAGTGAGTCTATTAACTCAACTCTGAAAAATCGGCACATTCATGCCTTTGGTAAGTGAGAGACGATATGTAAGTTCTAGACGGGTGAAGTGGGCCTACAAAATGATTTTGACATAACAAAGCAAATTCTGAAATACTTTTTACAACAAGTCTAACAAGCGAAAGGATTTGCGGAGGGGTGACTATCCCAGGTGCAGTCAATGCAATGCAAGGTTCATTTCAAGTGAATGCTAGGTAATATGTAAATTTTGGTTTGGCTTGTTTTCTACGCAGGGGACAGCAAATTATTATTTTTTTTATATAGTGACGTTTCAATCTACAAAATAGATAAAGAAAAAATTTTTAAAAAATTGACAGCCCATGATATTGGTTTAGAGGACAAGTATTGACAATCAACCGCAGCAAAAAAGAATCAGAAAAATTTGGCAGAGTCAAAGCTCACAGGACACACATACACACACACCCAAAGCATAGGTGTCGAAGTACACGGATTTTATATTTTGTTTAAGGATGGCACGAATTTCGGATAAAGCAATGCAAACGTAAAATAATTAGCGTGAAATGTATTTAAAAAAAATTAATATATTATACAAAACAAGTTGCAAAATAAACTTGTTGAGAGGGAATATATTGACGATTGAGTTCTAGAACGCCGTATGTCAGACTTTGTTTCAAAAATGTTCTAGTTTCAGAATTTTTTTTTTTATTCGGCTTAAAAAAAGCTACCGAATTAAGTGTGCCCTAAGGGTTATAAGCTTATTCGAGCCAGCGAGGGGGGCCGGGTTAGAGCCTGTATTTTAGTTAAGTCTGAGCTGAATGCATTTCTCTTGCCCAACTATACCAATGGTGACGTTACAGCTGCCAGTCTAACAGTCGACAGTACCAGTCTGACGATTGCGTCGGTCTATATGCCCTACGACGCCGATGAACCTCCGCCACAGAGGGAGGTAAAAGACCTGGTGGCAAATTTTTCCATGGGTCATCTTATTATCGGAACTGACGCCAATGCTCATCACGTCCAGTGGGGAAGCTCCGATATCAATGCTAGAGGAGAGTCGTTGTTTGACTATTTGTTAACAACTAACCTGGTAGTTTGCAACGTGGGTAACGAACCTACGTTTATTACTAAAACCCGTAGGGAGGTAATAGATCTCACTATTTGCAGCGAAGGCGCTTATGAGTGGGTCAGAAAATGGCGCGTTCTCGATGAGCACTCATTCTCCGACCACCGGTACGTAGAAATAGTTCTAGACTTTTCTGTTGAGCAGCCGGTTATGAAACGCAACCCACGTAACACTAACTGGCAGCTACACAATGAAATACTATCTAGGGACTTACCAGCACTGCCCCCACAAGTCCCCTCATCAGTAGGGGAGTTGGAGGATCTGGTAAAGACCTTTACAACGGCGCTCTCGAATGCCTTAGGGCAGGCTTGCCCAGTGCCAAAACCACGCGGTAAACATAGGCCGCATTGGTGGTCCTACGACCTGGACTCGCTCCGAAAATCATGTAGGACACAATTTAATAAGGCCAAGAGCCTTGGCACGGAGACTCAATGGCTCGAATATAAAGTTAAACTCAGGGCCTACAAAAAAGCTCTGAGGCAGGCGAAGAGAGTATCGTGGAGAAATTTCTGCACTGGGGTCGAAAATGTCGACGATACAGCGAGACTTAGACGAGTGCTCTCAAAAACTCAAACAGCCACAAGCTATTTGCGCAAACCTGACGGATCCTGGACCAGGACGGAGAGGGAAACCCTAGAGCTGCTCTTGAATACGCACTTCCCAGGGAACTTGCATGAGGAACCCGTAGCACCTACAACAAACCTGGCTGTATACATACCCATCACGGAGGAAAAGGTTAGGTGGGCGGTTAAGAGCTTCGAACCGTTCAAGGCTGCCGGGCCAGACGGGATTATTCCCGCACAACTCATAAACACGCTGGAGACATCAGCCAAATGGCTGGTATTTCTCTATACAGCCTGCCTGGCTCTTAGCTACATTCCGTGCTCCTGGAGAAGTGCCACGGTAGTGTTTATTCCTAAGGCGGGGAAGGCGTCTCATTACGAGCCGAAGGACTACAGGCCGATCAGTCTCTCATCCTTTGTGCTCAAAACCTTCGAGAGGATAATAAATGACTACCTCTCCTCTACTATTGATAGCAACCTGATCTGTAGCTATCAGCATGCATACACCAAAGGGAAATCTACAGAAACTGCGCTTCACAGCCTAGTTTCTGTTATTGAAAAATCGCTGTATGAGAAGGAGTACTGTCTTGCGGCCTTTTTAGATATTGAAGGAGCCTTCAACAACATAAGCCCTGATGCCATAAACACCGCTTTAACAAGTCTGGGCATAAGCAGGTCTCTTATTGGACTTATTGATCAACTGCTAAGGGGTAGACGAATAGTTTCATCACTGGGCTCGGTTGACTTATCACGCTATGTCACAAGGGGAACGCCTCAGGGTGGTGTTCTCTCCCCGCTTCTATGGAACCTCACTGTCAACTCGATGCTGCGAGACACAAGCTGGGGGGGCGGGAGGGTAGTGGCATATGCAGACGACTTAGCTATAGTATATAGGGGCAAATTCCCACAAACCCTGTGCGACTTGATGCAAGCAGCACTGCGAGAGGTTTCCTCATGGTGCTCGCGCTGCGGACTGAGCATCAACCCGGGAAAAGTAGAACTGGTTCTTTTCACCAACCGCTATAAGATACCACCGCTAACACTACCAAAACTGAATAACGTGCACCTGAACCTGGCTGACAAAGCCAAGTTCTTAGGCACAGTTCTGGATAGGAAACTAACCTGGAAGGAGAATGTTCTTCAGCGCCAGAAGAAAGCGTGTATTGCACTCTACACATGCAAAAGAGCCATTGGAAAGAAATGGGGGCTCAGCCCCAAAATATGCAAATGGATCTACACCGCAATCATTCGACCAATCATGCTCTTTGGAGTTGTGGTATGGTGGCCTGCGCTGAGCAAGGCAACAAACCTTAATCTGCTAGGTAAAGTACACAGATCTTGCATGATCTGTATAAGCGGTGCGTTAAGAACAACGCCCAATGAAGCACTCCAGGCCATTCTTGGCATTTTGCCACTCGATCTGGAAGGGCACCGGGTAGCAGCAGCATCGGCTCTACGTCTAAGGGAAACGTCCGGCTGGGGCGCAAGCACTACTGGACACGCCTGTATTTTGGGATCCTATAGCTTTCTTCCGCTGAGCACGGATCGTTGTGCGACCACAACAGTCGGAGATAGCTGTTTTAAAATCAACATTCCCAGCAGGGAAGAATGGGAGAGCACGGATCGGAGTCCCGCCACTCATGGCGGCACTTCCATTTATACTGATGGCTCGAAGTTAGACGGCAGAGTTGGAGGAGGGGTTTATTCAAAGGATCTGAACCTTGAGCTCTCCTTCAGACTACCTGATCACTGCAGTGTCTTCCAGGCTGAAGTTTCAGCAATCATGGACGCCGCGGCTTGGATAGGCCAACACACTATCGGACACGACATTTTTATATTCAGCGACAGCCAGGCGGCCATCAAATCCCTTGGCTCTTATTCGTTCAACTCTGAACTGACGCTCAGCTGTCGTCGATCTCTACAGGAGATGGCCCAACAGAATCGCGTGAACCTCACATGGGTCCCGGGGCATAGGGACATTGAGGGAAATTGTAGGGCAGACGAACTTGCGAGGCAGGGCACGACCAAGCAGGTTCTTCGGGATAAAGAGCGCTTAGGTATGCCGTTTGCCACTTGCAAGCTTATGCTGAAGGAGTACACACTCCGCCAAGCCAACGAAAGATGGCTGCAATCTCCAGGATGCCGGATATCCAAAGAAACCTGGCCGAAATGGGATCATAAAAGATCGAGACAAATTTATACCCTAAGGAGAAGAGAAATCTCCATATTAATAGGCGTATTGACTGGGCACTGCCTCATTGGTAGGCACGCAGAAAGACTTGGTGTGCCCTACCGACGATGCTGTAGGAGTTGTAAGGATGATGAGGAGGAGGAAACGGTGGAGCACCTCATCTGCAACTGCCCGGCTTTAAGTGGCGCGAGAATGCGCTTTTTGGGAGTTCCCTTCCTGGTTAGCCTACGCCAGGTCACGGAGCTGGACATAAAGGACCTGATGGCCTTCATCAAGTCATCTAAATGGTTCGAGGAGGAGTAACGGTGTCGGTATAGGAACGTCAGTCCCGGGATTCTGCTATGTGGAAAATTCCGTTAATACCGGGATTTTCCATATGGCAGGGTCCCGGAACTGACTTTCCTAGTGTTGGTGGTATCACAACGGGCCTTTTAATACTGGCCTAGGTGTGCCTCTACGGTAGCCACTTGAACCTAACCTAACCCTAAGTGTGCCTGAAAATATGTACGCTTTTAAGGTTTCTTTCTGTTTGACCCATCAAATTATCTGACCTAAATTCGGTCTAATTCTTAATATTCTCGCTTAACTAGTAGCTGAATATTTTTTCCTCGGAAAGACTCCTTCAATTTTTTTTGTTTTTTTCTAAGGAAAAGAATAATTTGAAAAGAAGATTTTCAAATAATGGAAATCATGTGTTTTGGTTATTGGCAAGATTTCGCGAGATTTGATTTTTTTATAATTTTTTTTATATCTTCACTAGCAGACCCGGCAGACCTACGCGAACCTCTTACCCTTCTGTTTTTTTTCATCTTACATTTTAGCAGATATCTCGGAAACCAGCTGAGATATTTGAATTAATCACATTGTTTCTGAAAGTACTCGTTAGCACCTTTCGATTGATACCCATATTGGATTAACACATTTTTGATCACCACTGGTACCTACATTGGTCGATAACTGTGATACTGCTCGAGTTATCGGAATAAGGGATATCTTAAATTTCAAGTTGAACGCCTACTAATACAGTGATACAAATTTCATTTAATTCCATTTAGCAGTTTTCGAGTGATATGACCACAAACATACAGACAGACAGATACAACTTTTTCTTTACTTATAAATAATACAGGGCATACTTTTAGGCATTTCTTTTTGCATAAAATCCGAACTGTTATGATAAGACAGGCGTCCTTGTAAAAAAAATTTCAGATGGTTCATTCAACAATTGAATTTTGAAAATACCCTTTAATGGAAAATGGGTGTTCTTAAATGGGATGCGGAGTTCTTTTAAAACAAGTTCCTGAGTAGAGTATTCTTCCACTATTATGTACGGATAAAAAATCCTCAAGATACGAAAAATATGCCCGCAACTGACACAAGCACCTGTAGCCTACTTTTAGGGTTCTGTTGAGCTTGAGAATTCAAGTCAATGAGTTTTGTATGAAATTATAAATCTTTTTTTAATGTTGATGTTTCCGACATTGTAAAAACTGAATTATTTGTCCATTGTGTTAGATTTTCGAATTCACACTCGATTACCTCGTACAAGAACATCCGGGTGTCAACTACGTGGGTATTCGTCACAACCGCCACCGGGCTCAAAATGTTTTGTTTCGAAAAAATATAAGCTGAAATCTTATAAAAACGAGCCTAACATGGCTAAAATTACATTTGTCTATACATATTTCGTTTGCCAAAATATAAACTTAATACGCTTAACTTAGCTTAGAGAGCGCGACAAAGGGCTAATCTCTGAATATACTTTGGCTCATTATGTATTATTACATTTCTAGGCGTACTTACATTGAAAAGTTGTTTTGTTCTTGATTTCGTCATCTTTGATAGTTAATTGGTATTGAATTTATATTGATTCAATAAAGTTTTGAACTAGTATTTTAGTAATTTTAGAAAGTTCAATCCAGAACCATGAAAAATCAACAAAATCAACTTTTTGTCTGGGTATGACACCAACCCAGCTTTTTTGAAGAGATTAACATAAGTAAAAAATGGCGTTCCCTGTTTTTCGAAGTTAGCCTTCAAAAATTAATTACGGGCTTTCGAAGTTCGAATTTGGGCCCTTCGAAGATTTGGTTTTCTAATCGTTTTGTTTAAAAAATTGAAAAAGGTTAAATGTGGGCGTGTCTTTCTTGCTCCTCTTACTTGATTTGTTTATTTTTTTTAACTTGAAAGTGTATGTATAAAGAAATATTATAGATTTAAACATATACGGCTTTTGATTTTTTCGAAGATCTCACTTTTTTCCTGTGCAGCACTTCTACATACCCTATTAAAGAGGACACCAATCAATCAAGAGAGGCAAGCAGGCCACGCCTACATTTTGACTTTTTAAGTTTTTTTAACAAAACAATAAGAAACCCGTTTTCGAACATCCAACTTCGAAAGCGCGTAACTAAAGTTTGGATGTTAACTTCGAAAAACGGGGAATGCCATTTTTTTACTTATGTCTTAATCTCTTCAAAAAAAAGTGTGTTTTTTTTTGCTACACCAATACCATTTGGGCAGTAGATACTCATCATCACAAAACAAAAATTTTATTGTGGTTAGATATATTTTAGTTCTTCTTGCGATTGATGCTTATGCAAACGTATAAAAAGAAACATCCAAATACACATTCGTGAAAAATTATAAATGAAGTTAAGAATGAGGAAAAGCGAAAAAAAAATGTATGAAAAAGTCAAAAGCAACAATGAATGCGTTTCCTCACTTAGTATCGAATGCACAGCAGAATAACAAGCTAAGCTGGGGTGTTTTGGAGCATGTGTAGAATGTAAAAAAAACTAACTTAAAGTATTTTTAAATATGGGGACCTTGGTAGACAGAATGTGTCTCTAATATAGCCAGAAGGTGTTTTAAATAGGGCGTCTCTGGAACTCATTCCTAGATATAGCGTTCTTGAAAAATATGCTCAGAGAGAGCGTGATCTTTTACTCAGCCGTCGATTTGTTATACATCTTTTATAGGTCTTGTCTCCAGCGGTTGATTCTACGACTTTTCTTCAAAGGGCTTGCAATAACATCGTGTTTCTTCGGCAAAGAAAGTTTCCATTCGATTTGTTTTGTTGATTTTCCGACAGGGTGGCTAATTGATATTGTAACAATTTTTCGTAGATGATCTTCCCTTCAGAACATAGAACCAAGGAAACAGTCTACAGATTCACAAGGGCTTAAGATCTTCTGATTCTAAAAAATTTGAAGGGTTCCTCAAATATTGCCAAAGAAGCAAGAAAGACCAACACTGTGATTTATGAGTTGAATGGTCACTGTACGTTTGTATGTACAAATGTATGTATGTACGTGTATTATATGCAGAAATAAAAAAATACATCTAAAAATATGTATGAAATGCTCACGATATTACAAATGCAATATTTATCTACTAGTTCTTTAAATCAAATATGCATTTAATTTTTTTTTTTTGTTTTTTCTTAAGTATTTATATTCATTGTTATTATATTTACATATTGTCAATAGGTACAGTGTTGTGAAAAATTCGAAATAAAATTCCTCTCCCATTTATTCTATTCTGAATACACATTTTTCACTTATTTAATAACCTAAACAAAATAAAAAATTTCATTTGTCAAAAGAGCTAATTTTCAAAATTTTTAATACGTCTCCTTCAATTATTCCTTTTCCTAGAGAAATTAATTGAAATCTCCATCAGTGGAATGAAAAAGTTATATCAAACAATATCTCTGTGGCAATAAGGGCGAACAAGCCAGGTTGAGTTTAGTCAAAATTGGGCTTTTAACATCATCGCATTCTCCGTATTAAGATCTATAACACTGTACAACAGCCGGCTAGGTATGGGACCGAACCACTAAGGCATAAGTAAAAAAATGGCGTTGCCTGTTTTTCGAAGTTAGCCTCTAAAATTAAGTTACGCGCTTTCGAAGTTGAATGTTCGAAAGTGGGTTTCTAATTGTTTTGTTAAAAAAATTGAAAAAGGCAAAATATGGGCATGGCCTGCTTGCCTCTCTTGATTGATTGGTGTACTTTTACTATTTAAAAGTGCATATAGAAGCGCTATACAGGGCCAAAGTGAGATCTTCGAAAAAATCAAAAGTCGTATATTTTAATTTATATAGTATTAGTTTATACATACAATTTCAAATTAAAAAAAAAGTACCCCAATTAAGTAAGAGGAGCAAGAAGGACACACCCATATCTAACCTTTTTTCAATTTTTTAACAAAACAATTAGAAAAGCAAATCTTCAAAGGGCTTAACTTCGAACGTCGAAAGCCCGTAACTAATTTTTTGAAGCTAACTTTGAATCTTTGGGATCAAACCAACTTTTTTGAAAAGATACATAAAAAACGAAGTTAGCCTCCAACATTTAGTTATGGGCTTTCGAAATTTGAAATTAGACCCTTTTGTTCCTGCTTTTACAATTTTTGCAATTAAAAAATTAAAAAAGAAAAAATGTAGGCGTGGTCTGCTTGACTTCCTTGTTCCACTGGTATACTTTTTTTTACGACGGCATGAAGTTTTTCGAAATCCATTGAACAATTTTTTAAACATATTGCTTTAAATTTTCGAAGATCTAACTTTTGTCGCCTTTGACAACTTTTGAAACAAAAAGTGGATACCAATCGAACAAGCAGACCACACGCCCACATTTTTCCCTTTTTAATTTTAAAACAAATCGATTAGAAAACTACTTTCGAACTTTTGGAGGCTAACTTCGAAAAACGGGGTACATAGTTTAAGAATGTCTCAATCTCTTCAAAAAATTTGGCTGGATCCCATACCTAGCCGGCTGTTGTACAGTGTTATGAAATCGGGTGAGCTTCCACTAAGTTGTCGATATGGGCATTAAGTTGTGTTGTTGTTGTAGCAGTACTTCGCCCTGCCTAGTCGAAAGATCCACTTATAAAAAGTTACGTCACGGACCAGACAAGGTTGTACTGATGTTGACAGTTCTCTGCCAGATATGTATCCGATACGTTCTGGTTAATAGCACCTTGTTTTACTAGCCCGACTGTCTTGAGAACGTTTTCTTTGACGCTGCACCCGGGGTCGGACGGGATTTCAGTCACCTCTTACGACAGGCATACTTACCTCGTGTATATTCTAAATCCCTCTCACCCGCAGGGTCAATGGGCATTGAGTTCATTGCATTTGTTTGCCACAACACTGTATGTATGTTTTTTTTCTAAATATGAGTTTTTTGTGTTAAAATAGGAAATTGAAAACAGAGCTATGACAATTGTCACGATTTCACAAATTAGTCAATTTTCGACCTCGAAAACGTTTGTAATGGTCACCCTAATGTAAAAAGTGTCTTTTTTAAAGTCTTTTTTAAAGTCTTTTTTAAAGGCATTCAATTTCCTGCAAATGCTATCGTAAGAGTTTGCTGTGCGATTTTTAGGTGAAAAGATCTTTTCATTTACATGGAAGCTTTTCACGAAAACAAAAAATGGCGATGAGACACGCTTTCCCATCAACATAAAAACTCATATATACTCCATTTATGGTCAGGAATTCGAATTTCTGTATGCCCTTCGAAAAAAAGAGAAAATCGATTTTTTATTGATCCACCCTAATGTATGCGCTACGTAGTATATCTGTAAAAAGGTTGAAATGACTGACTCAAAATCCATATTTGTTATATCCAATAAAATGTAGTTTGTGTAGTTGATAATTTTAAAATTCAACGAATACAGGCCATTCTAGGGCTTTTAAAGTTTTTCAAAAACACTTCGTATTAGGGGAGGTATGGTCGACTTTTTTTTTGCCTGTAAGCCCGAGACGCTCTAACCAGTTTTGACTATACGACAACTCTTGAAAAGCTTCATGGTCATCCCCACAGTGGAGCTAGAGCGAAAGAGAGAGCAGTTTTTTTTTATCTCTCACTGAAGCTTGAATATCAATACATGAAATTTAATTTTTTTTTTCAATTACAGAGGGCAGATGATGTCATGAGCTAATTTGAATGATTTATGGCTTGTATTGTACGCCAATACCTTTCTATATAAATAAAGAAAAATAATACAGACAATCTTTATAAAAATGTCTGAAGAAATTGGCTAAACAAATAATGACGGAATTTTTAGCAAATTTGTACAGTAAGTCCTCGCGAAATAAGCCATATGTATTTTTACAGCTAGATGTCGCTATCGTCGCTATGTTGGCAAAATTTGAATTTATGATTAGATTCTGTTTGTTTTCGGCAGGCACAGATGTTTGATAGGCAATCAAAAACTTGGCTAAAACAGGAAACCCGCTAGGTGGCGCCGTAGTCGAGTTATTCAAAAAACCGTACTTATGGTCGGTTTTTTTTAGTTTCGCAGACAAAGTCGCGAGAATCTGCTAGTAACTTATAAATGTAAGTGTTATGTAATTAGTTTTAACCTCTAGTGTATATATATATATATTTACCTAAACATGTATGTATAATGTAAGTTATTAAAGAGTTTTCTGACCGAAAATGCTAATACCTAAATATGTTGCAATCTACATGAGTTTTTAGAAAACTAAGCTATTAATGTATGTAAATATGCATATGATTAGTATGGTAAAAAAAAAAAAACAAATATTACAAAAACAACAAAAATTAATAATAATCCAGAAAAAAAGTACAAATATATGTATGTGAACTATATAGTTAAATATACGTTAATAATGAGTATATTTGTAGAAATAATAGGGTATATAGAGAGTTTATAAAGTCTACATATACAAGGAGTATGTACATATGTAAGTATGTGTGTAACAGAGCTGGGTGAAGCATTACGATTACAATAATTAATTAATAATGATTAACACTATTGCGATCACAAGACGATTATAGTCTTCGTATTTTCAACAATTTTTGAAAACAGCATTTGCAATATAAAAATTAGAGATTAAAATAGCCGCAATTAACAGTGAGCGAAATCTATTTCATTTGATAACTATCACAATTAAGTAACAATTAGGATTACATTAATCGTATTTTCAACTATTTTTAAGTAATGATTACAGTAATCATTAATTAAATTCACGATTAATCCCAAGCACTTATAAAAATATCCATTACAGCAATTTAAAAAAAAATGTTACGCTATTACACACATATCTGTAATACTTATTACCCAGCTCTGGTATGTTGTATGTGGTATACGTGTTAAACGGTTAAACAACAGTTGTAAAAGATAACTGGTACATACCTCCTTCAGCATTGGCATCGTCTTGTGTGTAGCAAAGCATAAAAGCTAGAAAATTAAAGAATTAAGAAGAAGAATTTCTTTCAGTTAAAAAAGAACAGCAGCAATAGTAGTAGACAAAAGAAACACAAAGAGTAAAAGAACGCGCGAGTGGGCAATTAGAAAGTGAATATGCTTTATAAAAAAAAAAAAAAACAATGCAAATATGTATAGAAATCAGAGTGGGGCACAGTGCCACTAAACTTTTTTGATTACTCAATATTTTTAGTGGTAATAAAAATAACTTCCACAACCACTACATGTTCAGTAACAGTTGCAAAACTTTCAATATTTTTAATTGAAAATTTTAAACACTGTGCCCAACTCTGATATTCATGAGTACATATGGGTAAATGGCTGCTTGAAATGAGTAGGAGTTGGCGGTAAAGTGTGAGGGAAACGAATTTTTTTTCGCAATTTCATGAAGTGATGAATTGCTTGCCACTTACTAAGCTTCGTTTGAGGATGAAGGGCTGATAAAAAGCGAAAAAATGGTAACATAATGTAAAGTAGTAAATTATTAAATGGTTGAAAATAGGGTTTTAATTTTTTAGTAACATACAGTGTGGGCCTTTTATTTAAAAAAAAAAATGTTGAATATAACCTAGTAATAAATGACATTTAAAAAAATCTGACAGAAAAATGTCATATCTGAACTATCAAAAAAAAAAATCTATAATATAAGAGTTCTGATCGAAGGGTTAAATATTGTCCACAATTAATTTGCCACCACTGTATGTATAAATGGACGTAAGGGCAGATGGTTTTTCAAAAATATATAAATTTATCTTTGAACAATTGTAAAAAATAATGAAATTCGAAAGGAATTGAAAAAAAATAATTAAAATTTTCGAAGAGAAGAAAACGTAGGAAAAATTATTCAGTTCAAGAGTAATTAAAATTCAATTGAAAATAAATATGAAATTAATTCAAAAAAGTGTTTTGTACGTAAATTGTACGTATGTAGAATAAAAGTACGAAGATTTTGTGTCTGTGTGTGTCGAAAATTCGTAGTGCGCGCGCGTATAGACGATACCAAAACTACACAGTGAATTAACTTGAAAAAAAAAAATTTGTATATTTTTTAATTTTGCCGTATGCTCTCTGTTTTGGTATGTTTTTTGTACCAGTGAAAAAAAAAATGCCTCAACCAGTTGAATAAGTGCTTGCTAATAAAAAAAAAAAAAAATACCCAATAAACCAGACATAAATTGCAATCAGAGCTGCACAACAATATAAGTATAAACAGCAAAATTGTATTACAAAAAAATTTAGCAAAAAAAAATCGACATAAATCATTTTGATTTTGGATTATTAAAAAAATTACAAAAATTCGTGTAAAATTCCTTTTCAATAAATCAAAAGTTATAAATAAGCGAATAATTGTGCCACTGAAAAAGAAAATAAGAAATAAAATTTTGATCACCAAATCTCCAAAAAAAAAAAAAAAAAAATTGTTTACTATTCAATAAAAGAAAACGTTATTATTATGCAGCCCTAATTGAAGTATGTAGAGTTAAAATAGTAAAACGGTGTTTTGATATTAGCCAACTGTTCCAAATAGTTAGACAATATTACTGTGCACGTTAAACCCCTGCTAAGTGCTGTATTTGTAGTTACGAAACCATCACTAACAAATTTGCCTTGAATTCGTCCTTGATTGCCCCTATTACACAGTTTTTTTTTTTAAATCACATCAGCAGCAAAAGTAGAGGAAGGTGGACACCACTGGCTTTGCGTAAGGGTGAAAAAATATCACCGCTACTATCGATACATCGCTAGCCTGCTTCCATCGATAGTACTAACGAGGTTTTTCGACTATCGATGATACTACCGTCACTGAACAAAGTATTAAATTTGCAGTGGTTTATTGGTAGCACTTTATTCCGAGTATTCCTAGGTAAATGTATTTCTCGATAGTATCGATGCATCGATAGTTCCAGTCGATACTATCGGCGTCTATCGATAGTCCATACTATCGAGGGATAAAATCGCTGATATCTATTACCATAACCACTTTACTGTATCGCTACGAGCAATGGGCAGACATGACACCCTCCCCTGTAAGGGTCCGGACATTCCAGGTGCATGCCCTGATGTCATTATCATTATTATTATTTCGTGTTGCCGGGTCGTCAACACTGAACGGGGTTCTCATCCGAGGCTTCGTTTGTTTTTTCATTGGAATTTAATTTTTACGTGGCGGATCCCCAACCCAGCGCACAACCCGTCTCCAGAGTTTTGAACAAAAATATTCACACATTTATATAGCGAACCGCTTGCTCCAAGACAGACACCCGCTTGCAGCCGCACCACGCTGGAGCTGCTTGCCCGTTTATACAACCACACCCCTATCACACTCCAAATTGTCAAGAGAAGATGAGATGGCCCTTGGAGTAATTGAGAGAAAAGTTCTTCGGAAGATTTATGGTCCTTCCCATATAACGATGAGCTGTACGAGCTTTACGCAGTTTTAGCCATAGTCCAGCGAATTAAAGCGGAAAGGCTCCGCTGGCTGGGTCATGTTGTGCGAATGGACAAAGAAGCTCCAGCACAGAAGGTTTTCCTATCGTCACCCGAATTCGGCAGCACAGGAAGGGGAGGCCTCCATTGAGATGGAAAAAAACAGGTGGAGGATGACTTGAACTCCCTTGGGGTTTCCAATTGGCGTCAGTTATCGCGAAAAGGAATGACTGGCGTGCTTTGATAGGCAGCCGACAAAATCGCTTAGGCTTGTAAGCGCCAATAAAGGATGATGATCCCTTTTTATGGTTTTCAAAATTTTCGAAATTGCAAATAGGGGTGTGGATTTTAGCAGATTACCTGCTTTGTTAGAAAATTAACATTTATACTAAATTAAACTCGAAGATCTAAACTTTTACCCAAGGGGTGTGAGAGTAGGTCACTTCGCCGTTAGTGCACCCTGAGTACGCTAAATGACCTATATGGCCTACACGGCTAGTTTCTACATTGTGGTGTACCCATCGCAGCACAACGACCTGGGCCGTTTTTTTTTATATCGACCCGGCCAAGAGCAATACAGGCGGAATGACCCTGTCTGACATTTGGGCAGGGTTACATCTCGTTACAACAACAACTCAAACTATCTCGTGAACAGAAGGAGGGACATATCGGCAGACACGGGAAGTTGTAAGCCGATTTTGGCTGCATTTTAATGTGCGCAAGTCCACGATCTATGGGATAGGCTCACAACCTTATTTTTGAAAAAATTGTGACTTACAGGGTTTTACAGTGGGGCTATCGATATTTAGCTCAATCCATCTCTCTAAACATCCTACAAACGTTGATATATGTATAAAACTCTACATCGTTCCCTATGCCTTACAACGTACTTATAATACCCTTAGCAAGTATAGCTGGGTATAAACATGTTGATGGTTTTGTAAGTACATACATTTTTGCAAATGAATTAAAAAGTTTAAAAATTATCCTCAACCGTATTAGTAATAGTGTTAAGTACATCGTGTATAAAGATTAACCTTATCCATAAAAAGAAAAAACCTCTTTAAACATAATCCCCATCTTAAATCTCAGTTAGTACCAAATTATTGACTAGAGTAAACAAGTAGAAAATATTGAGTTCAGCTTCACTTACGTTGCGGTTCACTTGTATCATTATTGTTAACACTGTTAATATCAAGTTCACTATTGCTGCTTACAACTCCATTTGTGGCTGAATAAATGAATGGATGATACAAAATAACGGACACGCGCAAATAATGATGGTTGATTGAGCAAAAAAGATGGTCCAAAAGCATATAGCAATGACGACGATGATGATGATGATGATGAAGAGGACGAAGGCAGCAGCGTATATGTAGGTGCGTGAGTTTTATGTATATAAAATAATAAATTTGGTGGTAATTAAAAATAATTTAAAATTTTACGTAATTAAATGCCAGATTCATTTCACGGTCATTTGTATGTAGTATGAATGAACGAACAATTTTACGAGATCAAAAAAAGTTGTTGTTTTGTTGTTGACGTTGGACCATGAGGGACGGAACGTTGATGTCGTTTGAGGCATTGAGTATGTTTGTGATGATGTTGAGTAGGACGTCACAAAAGATTTACGTTTTCAATTTGCGATATTTTTTCGTGTTTATTGTTTTTTTGTTTGTTGTTTTTGTTTTTTTTTTTTTTGGTGGTAAGCAGTAGTTTTGTGTGCGTGATTTTCATGTAAAAGCAAAAAAAGATATAAATAAATTATTAAATTAATATAACGCAATAATAATAACAATAAGATAACAACACAAACAAACCAAATGCATAAGTGAATTAATTATTTTAAATACAATAACAAAAAGCTGAAGCATTTAAAACAAACTAACAAAACAAAAAAGTATTAAATTTTACTAAAAAAGTAGATTGCAAATTGAAAGTTAAAAAAAAAAATACATAGATTTTCAAATAAGTATAGAGCAGTGCCAATACGGGACTCACGCTGCCTTAAGAAATTAGGGGGGAAATACAAACTTAAAAAGCCTGCTTTTTTATATAACAAATACTCATAAGGCAGTTGAGAATTGTTTGCGTTATACATATACTTCATGTTCTTTTACGAAAAGCCCTTTCACACAGCTAATGGCACTACTAAAGCGCTCGAGTACATTCACGCAACCCAAAGCTCAGTTGTGCACTCACATTCATTTCTCTCACACATACACGCATCATTTATGCTACTTACGCTCTTGATCGCTGCCATCTTCTCCCAATTTTTCGTCTCGACTCTTCATGAATGGGAATTTTCTGGAAAATGTGAAATTTTTCTTCTTACGATCGAGCGTTGATTGCTGTTAGAACAAGTAAGAAAAAGTAAAAGTTTATATTACTTCAAATCTCAATTAAATAGATCATAGATGGGCACAACTGTGGAGTTAAAAGCGTTAGTTTTAGCTAATAAATTTTTGAGATCCTTAAGCTTTAACTTTTTTTAATACTATTTTTTATTATGTTTAAGCTAGTTAAATATTTATTATATTTTTTTTAAACTACAGCTTAGTTTGGTTTCCTTTTTCTTTATTTTTGTGTTTACTTCATTTTCATTATTTTTTTTACTTCGTTTTCCTTATTTTTTTTTTACTTCATTTTCATTATTTTTTTCTCTTCCTTTTATTTTCAGTTTTTTACCTTTTATTTTTAACTTTTTTTAATTTTTCAATTTTTTTAATTTTTTTTTATTTTACATTTTTTTTTTAATTTTTCCAGTTTTCTATTTTTTTTTGTTTTACAATTTTTTTTAATCTTTCCATTTTTTTAATATTTTTTTTAGTTCTAAAATTTTTTTTAATTTAAACCTTTTTTCAAATTTTCTAAATTTTTTTTAATTTTGCTATTTTTTCATTTTTTTAATGTAACAAATTTTTTAAACTTTTTTCGTAATTTTTAAATTTTTTTTTTAAATTTTCCTTTTTTTCAATTAAATTTTATTAATTTGTTTTTTTTTTTTTTAATTTTTTTTCAATGTTTTTTAAATTTTCTTTTCAATTTTTTTTTAATATTTAATTGTTTTTTAACTTCTCAATTTTTTATAAATGTTTAATTTTTTTAATTTTCTCAATTTTTTTTTGTTATTTTTATGTTTTTTTCTCATTTTTAACTTTTTTCTTATTTTCTTTTCAAATTATTTTTATTTTTTAATTTTGTTTATCTTTTCTTAAACTTTTTTTATTTTCTTTAAATATTTTAAATTTTACCATTTTTTTAAATTTTTTTATAATTTTAAAATTTTTTTTAATTTTTTTTATTTTTCCATTTTTTTTAATTTTTTTTTTTAATTTTTTTTTTAATTTTTTTTTATTTTTCCATTTTTTTTTTATTTTTAATTTTTTTTTTTATTTTTCCATTTTTTTTTATTTTTCCATTTTTTTTATTTTTTCATGTTTTTTTATTTTTCCATTTTTTTTATTTTTCCATTTTTTTTATTTTTCCATTTTTTTTTATTTTTCCATTTTTTTTTACATTTCTATTTTTTTAATTTTTTTTTATTTTTCCATGTTTTTTATTTTTCCATTTTTTTTTATTTTTCCATTTTTTTTTATTTTTCCATTTTTTTTATTTTTCCATTTTTTTTTTATATTTCTATTTTTTAAATTTTTTTTTTAATTTTTCCATTTTTTTATTTTTTTTTTAATTTTTCCATTTTTCCATTTTTTTATTTTTTTTTAATTTTTCCATTTTTTAAATTTTTCCATTTTTTTAATTTTCTAGTTTTTAATATTTTTTTCAATTTTTTTTTTAATTTTTCTTTTAATTCTTCAATTTTTTTAATTTTTTCTTTTTTAATTTTATTTTCTTAATTTTTTTTTAAATTTTTTTGTTTCATGTCTTTTTTTTGATAATTTTTTTCATTTTAGTTATTTATTTCTTTTTTTCTATGTTTTTCTTTATTATTTTACTTTTTTTATATTATTTTTCACTATTTTTTTAATTTTTATTTCTTGAATTTTTTATTTATTTTTTTGTCTTTCATGTCATTTTATTTTATTTCATTTTAATCTGTTTTCAGTTATTTAGTTTGATTCTTTTTTATTTTAGTTTGTTTAATTTTTTTTTGAATTAATTTAATTATTTTTTTGTTAATTTCTTTTTAAATTTTTTTTGTTAATTTAATTCTTAAATATTTTTTTATTTATAATTTTCTTAAATTTAATTCACTACATTTTTCTAACCCATAATTACTCATACTGCAAAGGTGCCCATCTATGGAACATACAAATACATCCACAGTATAGCTAGGCATTACGGCTACATTAAAACCAAATCAATCAAGCGAACGCTACTGTACCTCACTACTGACCTTATCCAGATTGTTATTGGTTGCGGCATGACCTTGAAACTTAACACTACGATCGCGTGCACGCATCTTTCGTTCCCAACGTCGTTTCGATGGCACAATACCAATTTGTTCGTCTTCACTATCGCCCAATACGCGACGTGCCTGCCACCATTCATCATCCGATGCATTGGTCACATGCAAGATATCGCCATGTCGGAAGGGTAGGCCACGCGATGGTAGACCATCGTCACGATTGGGATCATAATCGAAGAGTGCACGTACGTAGAGTGAACGTTTTTGTGTGGTGCGTAATAGTGTGCCAGTACCACCGGCGCCAGCCGATAGCGCAGCCTGTCGTTTAAGCTCTTGTATGCGCGCCTCAAAACGATTGTAGTCTTCGGGACGATATTGTGCGACTAATGTGACAACACCACCGGAACTCTATAGAAATTAAAGAGAAATAATTATGATTAATCATTTGAAATGGGTACAACTCAAAACGACTCACCTTCAACGCCTGAGCAGCTTCTTCGTGTGTAGCATTATTGAGGCTAACATTGTTTACGCTCATCAGCTGATCGCCACGCTTTAATTCGCCACCAGCGTCAGCAGGTCCGCCAGCAAGTATGAATGAAACATAAATGCCTTGACCATCTTCACCGCCAACAATATTGAAGCCCAAACCTTGTGGACCTTTTTGTATGGTGATTGTGCGCGGTTCACTGCAAAACAAAGAGAAAATATGTCGATAAAAAAAGTAGATTGAGGAAATGCCAAACTAAACAAGACAATGAAATTCTACTTAAACAATAGAGAGATTGATAAAGGAAAATAATTATGTGCAATGAATACAAAATAATGCCCTTCAAAAAGATTCAAAATAGTCGCTGGAGATGGGAGCGGAACTAAGTACTAAGTCCCGAATAAGCCCAACCCGACATTCTACATTCCAAGTCTTCTCGTTATGTATAAGTGACTGACGGAGAGCACCCTAGGTCAGTAGGTTATCCCGGAAGGGGGGTTAGCTATGTCGAGATCTCTTGGGATCCAGCAACCAAATTATTTAGAAACATTATTTCTGAATGGAGTCGCCTCTCGGCACAGGTTTGGCAAACTCTCCGAGTGTAAAAAAATGCATCTGATTGGCAGGTTCCGTATAAAAAAAAACCGTAGGTCCCGACATCTCTTTAGATGTTCTAATGATAACCGATTGGTATATCGCCGCCATACGTTTTTTTACTTTAGGCTTCAATAGCTGGAGTGAATCATTATCAGTTGTTGGCACTTCGCAACGGTAGCTGATGTAAATATGTGAATAATTCGGCAATTCCGGTGTTTTATTGGTTTTGATCCCGACCCATGATCCCGGTTTGATTCTTTACGTCATTAGTGGCTAGTGGAACGTTTATTCCATCGTACCCGATTGGGTTTATGGGTTAATCTTCGAATCTTGAAGCGTTTAACAACGAGATATAGTCTTGCCACACTTCAAGCTCGTTGCGTTCATGGGTTAACATATTGCCCTTATTGTTCCCGAACCAACTTCAACATTGCGAAGAACTTCACTCGCGATGCATCTTACGTGTTAGAAAGAGTCTGTTTGTTGCGTGCAAACTTTCGTCCCGATCACCTCTTCATCGCTGTCTAGAGGCGGGTTAGGGGTTAAGAATATGCCCGAGGTAGGTAGTTTGTTGCCAACTCGGTGGTTGATCTACTGATATGATGCATCTCACCTCTCATTACACATCTTCTCCTTCATCATGGGTGGAGGGATGACACGACCTAGAAGAATCCACTGGCCATACCGTAAGGGAGTACCGTAGCGTACCGGGTTCGTATCCTGCTAAGGACTTTCAATTTCGGTATCACTCCCAAAACCTTCGGGGAGTGTTTTTGCTGTTACAACAACAACATGGTAGTTCGAGTTGGGATCTCGATTAGTGCCTAGCGTTAACCACTTGGGTTCGAGTCTTCATATAGTAGAACTTTTACACGTTTAACAGTTTTTATCAGCTCATTTTGGTATCCATGTAATATACAAAAAATCACTTCTTCTAACTTTTATAGCAACACCGTGGGCTCCGCCATCCCGCACATCTCTAATTGTCACTTGAATTATGCGTATAGGTTTTTGATTATAATAAATAAAAAAAAACCAAATGGTTACACAAAATATTCACAGCTGAAAGCAATATTATTATGTGCATCAACATACGCACTTGACGTCAAATTCAGCTACAGACAAGCCGTAGTAATCAGTCGTCTCAGCAGCCGAGCCGTTTTGTAGTTGCCTCACGTCAACGTCATCGTCGCGCGCTTCATTAATATTCGTGCCGCTGCATTCCAAACGCGTTGTCACTTTCTTCGTAGACTTAGATTTAGATTTAGCAGCGGATGACTCTAAAAACTCCAACTTGGCATTTAAAGGCAACGAATTGGATTTTTCAAGCTTATGTGTCTTACGTAGCCGCGATATGCGCTCATCCATGTTGAGCAAATGCAGCTGCAAGCAACTCATTTTGCTGCTTAACGAGTAAACGCGCGCGCGTATCCGCCCACCTAAACGTTACACGTTGTAAATTAATACTGGCTTAGGTGAGCTCTCTGGCCTGGTTAAGTTGGGTGCGGACTGGTGTGTACTAATTAAATTAGACACAAATTCGATTCAATTTTTTTTCGATTGACAATTTATTTAATGTAACACGACGTCAACAACGGATATACATAGGCTCAGTTAACTGCCTCGACGGAACAACCAACCGACCACCCGCTTTGGTCTTGTGTACGCAACAAAATGTGCAATTATTTTCGGAATTCCGACTATGAAAGCGATAATCGCAAAGGCAATACAGCACGACAGTGACGAATGCGGTGAAAAATGATAGCGACGACAACAACGACGACGACGACGACGGCAGCAGCGCGCTTTAGGATAAACAAATCCAAGTTTATTTAAAAAGTGATTAAGAAAGATTTAGTTTGGTTGAAAGCGAGCATTATATACCCTGTAGTAAGTTTTTGCAGACTCCCAAGAAGTTGTTTGAATGGTTAGCCACAGCTGAGTCAAATATCGCCAGATGGTTTGGAAATTCCCTTGGCAAAGGATAAACTCCTTGGTTGATATTGATGGAATGTTTTGCGTGTACTCAAGTGGGCTAGAGGATTTGGGCATAGCTACCCCCCTACAAATCAGATTTTTGGTATTGCATATCTCTGAAGAAGATGTCGCGACACCTCCCATAATGGGATGCTACGTGAAGTATCTAAATCAAGTACATCAGTCGTTCCTTTTTAGCGACAACTGACACCAATTGGAAAGGGAGTTCAAGTCATCCTTCACTTGTTGTTTCCATCTCAGTCGAGGTATCCCCCTTCCTCTGCTGTCGAATTCGGGTGTCGATAGGAAAACTTTCTGTGCTGGAGCCGGGTCATAACATGACCCAGCCAGCGAAGTATTTAGGCTTTAATTCGGTGCACTGCGTAAAGCTCGTACAGCTCATCGTTAAATTTCCTTCGATACTCGTCGTTGGCATTACGGGAAGGACCTTAAATCTTCCGGAGAACTTTTCCCTCAAATACTCCAAGGGCCATCTCATATTCTCTTGACACTGTCCATGATTCCGAGCCGAACATTAGGACTGGTATGATGAGAGACTTATAGAGCGTGATCTTTGTTTGTCGAGAGAGGACTTTACTTCTCAACTACTTAGTCCAAAGTAACACTTGTTGGCAAGGGTGATTCTCCGTTGGATTTCTAGACTGATATTGTTTTCGGTGTTAATGCTGGTTCCAAAATAGACGAAGTATTTGAATCTGTCAATAAAATCGACAAAGAGATGGTGTGTGTTGATTCTTTTATCATGGGTCTTCTCCAGGATTTGGCGTATCATGAAAATCTGGTCGATGGTAGACTTACCAGGTCTAAAGCCACACTGATAAGGTCCAACCCGTTTGTCTACGATGGGCTTCAATCTTTCACACAATAGGCTAGAAAGAAGCTTATATGCGATATTAAGAAGACTGATTCCGCGGTAGTTTGTGCGGTTAGCGGCTTCGCCTTTCTTGTGGATTGGGCAGAGCATATTTAAATTCCAATCCGGATGCATATTCTGCATAAGAGCTGATGCATGCCTTTTAACAGCTCTTTGCCTCCGTGTTTGAACAACTCGACGGGTAGTCCGTCTTTTCCAGACTTTTTGTTGTTTTTGAGCCGGGATATAGCTATCCTCACTTCATCATAGTCAGGTGGTGGGACGACTTTTCCATCGTCAGGGATTGGGGTATTGGGTTCGACGTCTCCCGTCTCCGTCCAATGGCGATTCTACATTCATTTTTCTTCTTAAATGTACAGAAATCGGTCTATTACAATTTTATTATATCGACTGGAGTAGAAGATCTACCTACGTCCCATCTCGTTTTTGAAATAAAATTTAAATGCGGATTTTTGAACGTTTTTGAGATAAATTCTGGAATAAATCATTAAAAAAAAAACAGGATGATCTTCCTCCAAGCTTTGATAAGATAGATACGACGTTTTGGAATAAGCAATCGAAATATGTTGTACCACTACTGGTTATACAAAACACAGTTTAAACTTGCACTTAAAAACACCTTCAATCAACACAATGGCAGCGCGTACGAGCAAGAATTGCAACAAAAATAACAGCGCTTAAAACTAGCCAAAAGTCAACGACAGCGAGTTTAAGCCAAGACAGCGCCAGGGTAGATCAGGTCAAATCGGACAGAGCGTTCACGCTGCTGCAACAGCTGTGTGGCCATTCAAGTCGCGTTGGACGCTTTAACGTAAAATATAAACTTGAATTGCACAAAAAAGTAAACAAATCACTATAAAAAAAAATAGTTAAGTACAACAAAAATACTAAATACATGTTTATGGTATGAATAGAGGAAAAAATTAAATGAAATACCGAAGTAAAAATAAAAGAATTAAGTAACGTGCGCTACGCGATTAAATGCGAAAAAATGAGAAATTTGTGTGAGCGCGCGCAGGCGAGCTGAAGGTAGCGAATGGCGCGCACACATTATATACAGTACCTGGGTGACCGAGCTTGCTCGTTGCTATCAATTTAGGGCTAACTTTACTTACCCAAAAAGACCCTAAAATAATGCCAAAACAATCCTGAAATGATCCCAAAACGACACCAAAATGATCCCAAAATGGTCCCAAAATTACTCAAAAATTACCCCAAAAATACCCTTAAATGTACTCAAAACGATCCGAAAATGACCCTAAAATTATCCCAAAATTGAACCCAAAATGATCTCAAAACAGCCCAAAATAATCCCAAACTAATCCTAAAATAACCACAAAACGACCCCAAAAATACCCAAAAATTATCCCACAATGACCCCAAAATGATCCGAAAATTACCCCAAAATCAGTGGCGTGCCTTCCATATAAGCCGAAAAGCCCGGCTTGCCTAGCTAATCCCCTATGAGCTGCAATATGTTCATTTGGGTTCTTAAAAGGATATCCGGTTTTTATTTCCCTGCCTGCCACCTTCTACCTTATAGCTGCTAATAGCATAGAAACATACCTAAAGCTTTTCCTGCCACCTGCCGGCTGATAGCTCATTTACATAAAATTAGTTCAGTGCGTGATGGCCATCTCTTTCTTACTTACTTAAAACAGCCTTAAACCGCAGGCAAGGACGGCCATCTCGCTTTTACTTATTGGCTTTTACGGGGCTTTCAAAACCCGTACGAATCTGCGTGCTGAAGCAATTGTTTTTTTTGAATTTGGAAGTAATTTTATATGAAACTTTGAAGCCAGCTTCTGGCTGGTGTTACCATGATTGTATACCTTAATAATAGTGATAAACAATGGTTACCATACGCTATAAATGCCAAACTTACGATAAAACGAAAATGAAATTTGTTTATGTATGTATCTACAATTTTAACGTGCAAAGCGCTCTACTCAAAAATTATTGGCGCATATTTTAAAGTCGAAAAAAAGAATTCAATAGTGGTAGGTGCTGTAATTTTTTTTATTTGCTAGGCACTATACAATTAAAAAAATATATTTAAGGTTTCTTAGCTTCTGCAATGTACCTAAATGGGTTGGAAAAGCTTAAAAAATCTGCAAACAATAACGTGCCTATTAGCGGAACCTAAAAGTTTAAGTTTTTCCCCGTCTGCAAAAGTCGATAAATATCCTGAACTCTTCTTTGTCTGAAATGTTCTCTGGCAGCAGTATGGGCTTTCGTTGCGGTTATAAAGACTGGGGCTTGCCTCGATTGATATACGTAGGCACGCCACTGCCCAAAATTGTCCCAAATTAATCCAAAATGGAACCAAAATGATCATATAGCCCCACAATTATCCCAAAGTGGCCCCCCTAAATGATTCTAATATAATCCAAATATGATCCCAAAATGACACCAAAATATACAAATACAATACGGTAAAATGGTAACCCTGGACGACAACCCTACTTGAAAATATTTAAGTTGGTATGTCGGCGAAAACAGCTTTCATTTGATACCCATATTAACATATCTTTCTCCATAATTTAAAAAATTTAGGTAGCTGGCAACCCTGTAAACCCTTCAAGTGGCAACAACCAAGTGGATAGTCTTAGAATAAATAATACTATCTCTATGCCAAATTTCATTCCACCGGTCAAGCGGTTTTCGAGAACCGCATGTCGCCTAAAATATATTTCATTTGATACCCATATTGGCATATCTTCCTGCATAATTTTAAAAAATTAGATAGGTGGCAAACCTGTAAACCGCCCAAATTTCATCCCAAATTTCATCCAAATCGGTCAAGCGGTTCCCGAGATAGTACCGGATATACAAGTTTAGATCGTTTAAAGTTATAAGATACCTACAAGCATAGGCGACTCTGGTACATCGAAACAGGCTGAGATAAATTTACAATGGGGCTAATATATATAAATTGATTGTATGTTTACACCGAAATATGGCAAAAGTAGATATGAGCAATGCGACGACATACCGAAAAAAAACACTAAGTGTCGTCGCACGGCATCGTTAAAACCGTTGGCACACTGTCGCTAACGCTTAATGTCAGTCATCCAGTCGTCGTCATTTATCCATCAGACTCAGAGTAAAGTCAGTAGCCAGCTATCAGTGAATGCGAAATAAGATATCTGCACTGCGACGCCTATGATTCAAGCTCTCGACATGGCGCTGTGCTTGCTTGAGTCTGGCAATAAGGTACGACGCACACTTACGGTTGTAAGCGCGGGAGGGTGAAAACAAATGTACACAAGGTTTGCGCATATTGACTTACTCATAAAAGCAACGCCCCTTTTGCTGCTTAATCAAGTAAGTAGGAGATAAGCGGACGACGATAAAGATGCTTTATTTTTTTTTTTTTGCAAGCATGACAGTGAAATGCTTAGCAGCAGCTATGTCGCAGTTGTAGTTGTTGTTATAACAGCATATAAAAACTCAAAATATTTATCTGTAAGAAATTATTTACGCGTCCACAGACTTTCAGCTAATATGAATGGCACACGTCACTTGCAGATATTTATCACTATGTATCATCGTCATCATGTATTGGCTTGGGCGATTTTGGTCGGGGCAAACCATGCGTCTTCCGGCCAAATTTTCTCGTGAATACTCCAAGGGTCATATCAATGCCTACTCCATGAATGAAACTCCTTTCAGCTCTCACTGTCATTCTCTGTCATTACTCAGAGAACGTATTAGGTTCTGCTACACTCAGAAAAAATCACCCCAATATGAACCCAAAACGACCCCAACACGACCCTAAAATGATCCAAAAATGATCCCCAAGATGATCCTAAAATTTCCCAAAACGATCTCAATATGACCCCAAAACGGTCTCAAATTGTTTCTGTTCCATTAATTTATTTAGTTTCCTTTTCTTACCATTCCTTTCCTCTCCTTTCCGTTTCTTTCCATTTTTCTCCTCCCCTTTCCTTAAAAAAAAAAAAAAACTAATGGCGGCGATATACCAACAGATTATCATAACCTCTAACTAGATTTTTGCCGAGCTTCTCTTGCAACTTGTAGTGTGCTGCTGACAGTTAGCCAAACTAATGCCGAGGGCCGACCCCGTTTAGAAAATCTTTTTCTCATTAATTTTTGATGTTGGTTTTTGCCGGGCATTGACATGACACGACTTGGTGTAGTAGGCCGAGCACTTAACCGCTATACCACGGCGGCCGCCGCCTTTCCTTTCCTTTAATTTCCTTTCTCTTCCTTTCCTGGCCTTGACATCCCTTGCTTTGCCTTCCTTTCCTTTCCACTCCTTTGCCTTCCTTTTCTTTCCTCTCCATTCCTTTCCTTTTCATTACTTTCCTTTTCTTTTCTCTCCTTTCCTTTCCCTTTGTTTCCAATCCATTCCTTTCCTTCTTTCCCTTTTCATTAATTTCCTTTCCCATAATTTTTTTTCTTTTCCTTTCCTTTCCTTTGCTTTCATCTCCTTTCTTTCCTTTAATTTCCTTCCCTTTCATTTAACTTCGTTCCCTTTCTTTTAATTTATTTTCTTCCCATTCCTTTCCTTTCTTTTCTCTTCCATCCCAATTCTTTCCTTTCACTTCCCCTTCTTTCCCTTCCATCCTTTTTTTTCCTTTTCTTTCATTCATTTTCATAACATAAAAACTTGTTCAGAAAATTCAATCTCCGTAAAAAAACTGAATATCAACACAAGGCTATTTATAAAAACATACACTCGGAGATCAATAGAGAACAGAACAGTATTCATGAAAAACCAGTTATATTCAGCTAATTTGTCAAATAAGATTAATTGCTCTGACCTGGGGTTATCAGTTTATTCAAAATAGCCCGCAAATTAGTACACATTTTTCAATAAAAAAAATATGAACATTATGATGAGCAATGCGATACTTTGAGTTTAATCTTTTCTGCTGCAATCAGGGAACGAGACTAACTAAATTGTAACCTAAAAAGGCATATGAAAAGAATTGTGTTTTTAGGATTCTATTTCTTTAATAACGACTCCAGCATTCATTTCAACATAATGTTTATTCCTTTCTCAAATTTCTCTACTTTTATTAACACCGCTGCATATATTATGCGAAGAAAAAAATTTACTGCGACAAAAAGGGTCCTAAGCGTTAAGTTGAACATCTAGCAATTAATTCTTTAGAGCAGTTTTTGAGTGATGAAAGAACAAACACACAGACAAATAGATAAAATTTCTAAAAAACTGTTATTCTGGAATATGCTACCGCAAACTACTTTTTCTGAAAGCTACGATTGTTTATTACAATCTTCAATACCGAACACTGAAATATAAATGAAATCAAAATGAATGAAAGCAGCCTAAACGTTTGCAAAATGTCTGTAACATGTATTAGATGTTATTAGCAACAGTTAGCCCTACATTTAGTTCATTTAATTTTCTTTGATTACTAAAAGAAAAATCAATTAAACTAATTCGCTTACACCACACCCAATTAATTACAACACATTTATATATTGTGTATCAAGTGTCAATTGTATATATAAAGCAACAACAAATTTATAGGTAGAGAGGCCTTGAAATGAACTTAAAAGCACATACAGTAGTACAAAATTGTCAGGAGTTGTTTTCTGACCAGAATGGAACTAGTTCAAACTTTTTCCAACAAATCGACGGCTTATATTTTTGATTAAAACTTTTTTTTTAATTTATTTTATTTAATTTTATTTGGTTTTTTTAATACTTTTTTTTTTAATTTAACTAATTTTTTTTTATAATTTTTTTTTTTAATTTTTATTTTTTAATTTTTATTTTTTTTTTTTTTTTCATTTTAATTTTTTTTTGCAATTTAGTTTTTTTTTTCAATTTTAATTTAAATTTTTACTTTAATTTTAATTTTCACTTTAATTTTAATTTTAATTAAATTTTTTTTTCTTAATTTTAATTTAACTTTTTTTTTTAATAAAATTTTTTTTTTTAAGTTTAATTTAAACTTTTTTTTTTTTATTTAAATTAAAATTTTTTTTTTTTCAGTTTAATTTTTTTGTAATGATTTTTTTGAACAACTGCACTTGTTACCGCCAACTCGAAAAAAAAATCAAAATTGGGATTGCAAAGTTGAAAACCAAACTTTATTTGGCGGTCCTTTTTTTATATTTACACAATGTTCAAGTGAGTTTCAATATTCAAAACTTTTTTGTCAGAATTTTTAGAAAATTTTTGAGTATTCAGTTTTGTAGCCCATTCAATTTTACTCTAACAATGTGCAAGTTAAAAATCGTTTCAAATTTTGATGTATTTTATTTAAAGTTAAATTAACTACTATGAACTTTTAAATTTTTACTTTTAAATTTATTTTTTAGTGGCTTCCGCTAGAGAATTCGCTATACTAAAAATGAAAATTACTAAAAACACAGCTTCTCCTCTCCTTGATTTATCGAACGATATCAAATCTAATTTCAGTGCTATTATTTTGACTGAAGCTGTATATCAAATTAAAGGGAATCTAAATAGCTATCTAATGGTATAAAAATATTCAAAATCGGTTCCGTAGTTTTTAAGCATTTTCAATTTATAAAATGCAAAATCTGAACGTTAACCTTTAATAAGTTAGTTGTTTGCCCAAAAAAAAGAATAACACAGTAATACTCAGCATAACCGTGTTTATCAATCCTCCAACTTCTTTCTTTGACTTTAGAATTGGCATACCGCCTTAAGTAATTATACCTTTCATGAACATGAAATGGTATTATAACTTTGGTCCGATGTTTGTAAGTATGAGAAGAAGAAGAGATGGACCCATCAATAAGTATACCGAAATGATCAGGATGGCGAGATGAGTTGATTTAGCCATGTCCATCTGTCCGTCTGTCTGTCTGTTTGAACGCAAACTAGTCTCTCAGTTTTTGAGATATTTGGCTGAAATTTTGTATGCGGCCACCATTTTCTAATATAGGAATCATTTGTCGGAACCAGCAAGATCGGACCGATATTACATATAGGGGTGTAAAAGTAGGTCGCCTCCCAGTTGGTGCACCCTGGGTAACGCTAAATGACCTACATAGCCTACACGGCTAGTTTCTTGTATTGCCGGTTCTACGAGAACGGTACCAGTACTTGTGCTGTACCCATCGTGCCGAAACGACCCGGGCCGTTTCCTTATATCGACCCGGCCAAGAGCAATACACTCGGGGTGACCCTGTCTGACATTTAGGCAGGGCTACACCTCGCTACAACAACAACAACATAGCTCCCATACAACCGATTGTTCCGATAAACGGATTTTGGGCTATAACTCCTGTAATTAAAGAGGTAGGAACGTAAAATTTTGTGAGAATTGCTTTCTTTATATAAGAACTGTCGGTGTAGAAAATCATTGCGATGGGATAAATATTTCACATAGCCGCCATACAATCGATTGTTCCGATAAACGGATTTTGGTAGATAACTCCTGTAATTATATAGGTAGGAAAGTGAAATTTCGAAACAATTGCTCTTTTAGAATGTGGAATGGCGATGTTAAAAATCAATAAGATTAGACCAATCGCCCCCATATAATCGATAGTTCCGATAATTTCGGTATGAGCTAAAGTTAAATTGAAACAGGCTGTACTGGGGATCGAACAGTGAAAATCGTGACGCTTATTCAAGGTATATTCGGCACAGCCGAAGACAGCTTTCCTTACTTGTTTTTTTTTTTTTAATTTGTTTTTTTTTTAATTTTTTTTTAAATTTTTTTTAAATTTTTTTTTTTAATTTTTTTTTTAATTTTTTTTTTTTTTTAATTTTTTTTTTTTTTTAATTTTATTTTATTTATTTTAATTTTTTTTAACTTTTATTTCATTTTGCCATATCATGTTTTGTTTTATTTTCTTTTATTAGATTACATTTTATTTTTATTTTACTTATGTATTTAATTTTTTTATCTTATTTTATTTATTTTTTTATTTTTATTTTTAAATTTTGTTTTTTTTTTATTAAATTTAATTTAATTGAGATATTTTTTAATTTTTTAATTTAATTTTTTTATATTTTTTTTTTTAATTTTTCTTTTCAATTCTTTTTTTAATTTTTCTCTTCAATTCTTTTTTTAATTTTTCTTTGCAATTCTTTTTTTAACTTTTATTTTATTTTATTATATGTTGTTTTGTTTTATTTTCTTTTCTTATTTTTAATTATTTTAACTTTTTCAAAATTTTTTTTGGTTTTTTTATTATTTTCTTTTTTTAGTTTTATACTTTTTTATTTTATACTATATTATTTTTTTATTTGATTTTATATTATTTTATTTTATTTAACTTATTTAATTTATTTATTTAATTTAAGTTTATCTTTTCGTAATTTTTTTGCTTTTTTTTCGTTTTATCTTTTTTTTTTTATTTTTTTTTTTTATTTTTTTTTTTTTCGTTTTATTTTATTTTTTTTATTTTTGTTTTTCATTTTATTTTTTTTTCTTTTATTTTTGATTCTATTTTATTTTTTTTTCTTTCAATTTTTTTTTAATTCTATTTTATTTTATTTTTTTTTTCTATTTTATTTTATTTCATTCTATTTAATTGTATTATATTTTTTGTAGTTTATTTAATTTTTTTTTGTTTTAGTTCAAAATTTTTTCAAAAAATGTTTTATTTTAGAATTTGTTTCCAGAATACCTGTTGCAGAATTTTTTTTTTCAATAATGCCCTTTTTCAGCTGAAAATGTCTGCGGTTTTCATTGAGATAGGGCGTTTTTGAAAATTCATCAAGGTCCAATAGAAATTGTTATCAAAATTTTTCAAGTTTTTTTCCAAAATTTGAAATTTGAATGAAAGTTGAAAATTTTTCATATACCGGACTTATTCTACCTAGCGTAATTTTTTATATAAGTTAGTTGTAAATTAACTCCAGTTATAACTAGTACATACATATATATAAAATGTTATGCACTCACCGTGTAATATCCTCAGTGCTAACGGCACGTGGCGTTCCAGGTGGTACAGCAGCTAATACATTCGATGACGCATACCTAGATGCTGGTTCTATAATTCGTGTAATTATCAAAAAGACCACAACGAAATAATTTGAGCAGAACACGCACACGGGCATTTCAATTACGATGGCAAGTGTTTAGTTTAATACAAAAACACATTTGTACGTTACATTTTCGTTTGATATTTTGTGGGTATGGTTTTGAATTTTTTGATATTTTTTTCGTTTAAACGGATATGAAGATACGTGGATGAGAAGAGTAAAAGAATTAATGCAGTTTTCGTATTTCGTACAAATCACAAGTAAAACCAAAAAATAAACATACATAAACAGTAAGTAATTCGAACAAAGTTTTCGTTCCAGTAAACCTAGTTACCTACTATATTTTCAGTACTAATAGGGAAAAGTTGGCGCTCTAGAGGTAGAGCAAAGAAAGTCCAAAATTACTATTCATTAAAAATAATTATGTGTCATAATTTCCAACACAACGTGCTTGCGGTCGCACAAACTAAAGTGTTTTCTATTTTTATTGATGCAAAAAAAGAACATGAATTTTAAATATTTGCCAGATGTAAAAAATACAGTCACTCAGTGTGAAAATGGGAGAGATTTTGTTTTGGTTGAAAATAAGTTTACTGCTTCAACTTCTTAAGCAAAATACAATATCATTCAGGACTCTTTCGGGACCATTTCGTTATAGTAATTGGGAGCATTTTGGTACTCTTTCGGGATCCTTTCAAGTTTTTTTGGCCATCTTTCGGAAACATGTCGGGACCTTTGGGGATTTTTTGGGATCATTTGAGATTTTGGTCGTTCCGGACCATTTCGGTCTTTATGATTTCAGGACTTTTTTGGGACCCTTTTAGGGTGATTTTTGAGAAAATGTTGATACTTTTACAGAAATCTTTCTAGTTTTTTTTTTTTAGCCATCTTTTCGGAAGCATTTCGGGAACTCTTTTAGTTTTGAGACCACTTAGGAACTATTTTTGGGATAATTTCGGAACCTTTTTCGAACTACTTTAGGGCATTTTATGATAGTTTTGGACCTTTATTGGGATAGTTTCGGGACCTATTTGATATCATTTCGGTACTTTTTCGAGTACTTTTTCGAGACTATTTTCGTATATTTTTAGTAATAATTTTAAGACAACTTTTTGGACTCTTTCAGGATTGTTTTTGAAAACATTTTGATCCTTTTACGGGATTCTTTTAAGTTTTTTTTTAACCATGTTTTCGAAAAAATTCGGAATTTTTTTTGGATTGTTTTGAGTTTACTAAGAGACTTTTTCCGGACTATTTCAGGACTCTTTTAGGTTAATTTTTCTACTTTTATGGGATCCTTTCGGGATCCCTTTAAGATCGTATCGGGATAGTTTTTAGGTTCGATGAAGTCCTTTATCGAGTCATTTTTTTAGAACATTTTGATACTTTTTCAGATATCTTTCTGGTTTTTTTTATCCATCTCTTCAACAGCATTTCGGGATTTCGGACTATTTCCGTACTTTTTTAGAAATAACTTTAAGATCTCTTTGTGGACCATTTCGGGTTTTTGTTTTGTTTCTGAATAGTTTTTGAGAAGATTTTGATACTTTATCAAAAATCTTTCTAGCTTTTTTAACCATCGTTTCGGAAGCATATCGCGATTTTTTTGGATTGTTTTGAGATTACTTAGAGACTTCTTTTCGGACTATTTCAGGACTCTTTCAGGATAATTTTTCTACTTTTATACGATCCTTTCGGGACCCTTTTAAGATCTTTTACTTATAGTTTTTAAGTCCATTTTGGTACTTTTTCGGTAAAGAGCGACAAAATTTCCTTTTCCACGACAAATTTACAACAAATTAAAGGCAATTAATCCACTAGGAGTGACCTTGAAATCTTTCAGTTTACCCGTTTTAGTGGGGTGGTAGTGCTAACTTGACTGTCAAGTTAGATTACCAGGGGTTATTTAAAAAAAAAAAAGAGCGACAAATTTTCTTTTTCCACGACAAATTAACGACAAATAATCCACTAGGAATGACCTTGAAATTTTAAGTTGGTAATGCTATACATCTTTTTCGGGATCAATTCGGCACTTTTTAGGGATTATTGCGGCATTGACATTGGTATAATTTCGGCATAGATTTAGAGATAATTTCAAGACTCTTTTGGAACCTTTACGAACCATTTTAGTATTTCGAAATTGTTTCTGGACTAGTTGGATATCATAGCGGTACTATTTTTGAGGTTCCAAAACTATCAAAAAAAAAAAAAAAAAATCCATAAGAAACCATTGCCGAAACTGTCATAACCTCTTTACAATCATGACACCTTTGAATTTGTCGATCAGTAATATGAGTTGTCACCCTTAGGGTGTTTTAGAACCTCAAAAGTTATACAAATATTTAAGTAGAGCTGCATGCAAAAACGACTTCTGCGGTACCAGAAATACTACTCTCAAAATCAAACAGTCCCTAAAAAAATTAGCTCCAAAACTAGTTTATACCATTTTCACACCAAGTAACTGTATTATTTCAAAAGCTAGCTAGAGCAGCTGGCTGGAAGGGATCTAATACAAAACAGGCATCATTGGCAATTCCATGCACGCAGCGCTGAACGCCTTAATGCACAATACGTGACGCCAATTGATTTGCGCGAAAAGGTTAAATTATTATAAATATGTACAGTAAATATTTGTTTTGCACTTAAATGGGCGGTTGGAAAAACGTAATAAAAAAAAAATGGGAAAACATAGCCGTTCGCTTTAGCAATATACCTACATATGTACATAGGTAAACATATAAAAATCATTGCTTTATCATGCGTAGAGAGAATTTTTGCAAATATAAACAAATTTATTTAAATTTTGTAAATACTAGCGCTATAGAACTCAATGCAACAGCAAATTGTTGCTCATAGCAAATAAGTAGCGGTAGCCAAAAACGAAAATTCAAAATAAAATAAAATAAAAACACGTTGCAAGCTGTAAATGAGAAACTATTCCATTTACTGTGTTGTGTTGGTTGTGCATGTGTGTTTGTGTACTATTGTTTAAACAAAAGTATTGATGTTATTTTGCTTGCTTTGTATTGGCAGAGCTTGTCGAGTGATTGCACAGAGATCAAAAGTTAAAATTAAAAATTATAGCTCCTGTTTAGGTGTTGTTGCAAAGTGTTGTTTTCTGATTTTGCAAAAATTGCTTAGAGAATATAATTTCTTTATATTTCAAGAGAAATACAAAAAAAAAAAGTTGTTCCAAAATGTTAGGGAGAAAGTTTTTCTTTCTTCTATTATTCAAAAGCAACTTCGTTTAGCAACTTCGTAAATCAAATCGAGAAAATACTATCTTTTCTAAAAAAAATCGTATACTCAAAAAATATTGGTATTTTTAAATGAATACTGATATTTCAAAAAAGTTATATATAAGAGAAAATACTCAAGGCCTAGGCATACCTCTAAAACCAATTCTGATGTCCCGACTTTGACTTTGAAAGCCAAAGTTTGAAAAATCCTGAGTTGACCCATTTAGAGTGCCCCAATCGTGTTAAAATGTATGACCGACCCCCATTAACTTTGTAGAGCCGACCCACTCATGCCAGTGGCACACGCCCTTAGACCCCACCCATGGGGGTCCCCATAAAAAAATTTCAAAAAATCACCATTTCTGACACTTTACGTGAAAAAATCAGATGAACATTTCGAAAATTTAAAATTTTTTTTTTATATTGAATATCTTAAGACGTTTTAATGGTAAAGAGTACTGGAACTTGTCATGACATGGAGCGTAGTGATTTGGGTATAATTTCAAAATTTTTGCGGAAGATTTTATTCACTTGCATATGACACAAAATACTGTCACCCTTTTTATCTAAATACATATGTACATATTTCTTTGATTGTATCGAAATAATGATTTAAATCGATTGCGAATCTATTATAAGTTTTGAAACGCAACGAAGCGGGGGTGTTTTGCGTCTATAAAAGGTTATATCTGAAAGTAAAAGGTTCAGGTACTGCCTAATAATATATATGATTAGTTGAAAAGGTATTCGTAAATGTTGTATTCGAAACCCGTAAAAAATTATTTAGAATGACATACATAATTTTATTTTGACCCATAGAAGTTGCCAAGCTAAAGACTAAAGTACTCTCAGTCAATCTACTTATAAAAACTTCATTCTGTCTGTTCAAATATCGCTTATACTCTTAAATACATAAGTAACTAACTGTTATAATTAATTGTTCTCCCTGACTTTCTAACGGCTTTACTGCAATCACTCGTCGCTCTCTCTCCAATACAAAGCCAAGCTTAAAAACGCTTAACTATTTAACTTCTATAATACTAGGCAGCTAATATATTTATAAAAAAAGGTTTAATCTGAGTGTAATCTGAGTGTATGCACGTGTATAATTTATATGCCTAAACACGTTAGCAATAGCATTGTTTTTGTTGTGCTAATTTTAACTAATTCAGCTTGAAATAAGTTATCTTTCGAACTTGTGTACAGCTATTTGTTTATCTATTAATTTTTAATAGTATCGCATTAACTATATAGGAAAGCGAGCTTTGAATGTATGTTTGTATGTATGTATGTCTCTTACGAGGCAAAGGTGAATGGGATCTGGATGTTGATGCTACAACAACACCAGCTGCTTGAGAGGAGGCGGGTGGTACTGAGGATTGTATATTATTGTTGATATTGTTGTTGGTGGTGGTGGTGGTGGTAGCTGTGTAGCTTGCATTATTGCTCGTATTATTATTGTTGATGTTATTGTTGTTCGCGGTGGTTATGGTGGTGGTGACTGGGGGTGATTGTGAACGAGCAAAATCAACAACTGTTTTTCCAATGTTATTAATCGCACCTGTCGAATGCGAATTAATTTGCCCGAATTGTGATTGTGATGAGCTGATTGGATGTTGCGTCTTACCAACGATCAACGTTACTTTGTCCGTAATTGACTTGAGTGTGGCTACAGCTTGTTCATGTGTGACATTCTCCAAATTTGTTTCGCCCTACAACGAAGATGAAAGTAATTAGAAGCTATTTTTGACAGATATTAAATACATTGGCCGCTAAGTAGAAGATCGTCAGTTACATGTTGGTACATAGATGTATGGTAATGAATGCCTTATCCAACAAAAACCAATTATGATAACTTACCTCATTGGTGCGTACCGCAATCAGCTTATCGCCAATCGATAGACGTCCATCGACTGCAGCGGCACCACCTTCCATCAGCTTCGTTACATAGATACCATTATCACCCGGTATATGCTGATTACCAATACCGCCAGCAATGGAGAAGCCTAAACCTTTACCGCCTTTCACCAAATCAATTTCAACAACTTTTGGTCCAACTACAAGTCCACCAGGCAGAGTTGCGCGTGGTAAAGTGGCAGCATTAGTAGCGTCACCACTCCCACCGCCACCGCCGCCGCCGCCGCCACCACGTTTTCTTTTCACATGCAATTTGACAACATTGCCAGCTTTCTTGAGCGCATCTACAGCTGAGGCATGTGGCACATCCACGACAGAAACATCATTGACCGAAACAATAATATCATTAATGCATAAACGCCCATCGGCAGCGGCGGCACCGCCTGGTATCAATTTTGTTATATAAATTGATGTATCCGTGCCGATGTGTGGATTGTCTGTACCGCCTGCAATCGAAAATCCAAGACCAGAATTGCCACGCTCCAATGTAATATCTTCATATTGCCAACTTTCATCACCATTCACCTGTAAGAAATTAGAGAAATAAAAGAAAAGAAAAAATGTCATTAATAGATTCGATATGGGTTTGATGGCTATTTTATGGGTTGACAAAAGAACAAAGACAATAACAGCTAAAGTTAGAGCGGCTTGTCGCTGTTTTCTTGAGATAAAATATAACAAACTACAATACATAAAATAAGCAACAGCTTCATATTTATATTTGGCTATGTTTATGACAAGAAGGACAAACAACAGTAATTGATTCATTGGTGTGACCTTCTGTGGGTAAGTCATCCGGAAAAATATTATTCAAAACATTCCATATATCTAATAACCACCATGACATATTTTCGAAATTCTTTTTACTGTTTTTTTAAACTACAAATACAAAAATAATAAAGACAAAACGAGAACACAAATCTAAATGATTTACACTATGACGCATACGATGAAAATGGGGACACCCACACCAGCAGACAATCCAACACAAAAAGAACTCTTTAACACTTAGGAAACACCATGAAGATGTTGGCAAACGCCCAATTGTGAATGCAAATTTACGCCAATTTGTAGCGAAACACTTGTTATCATGACCAGGTCATCTAGAAAAACGTATGTATGTATGTATGTTGAGGTACAATAAAACTAAAAATAATACGACAACCAACAACCAATGCAGTTAATCGTGAGATTTCGATATAAGCCGTAATCTTTTGTTTTAGAGGTGCAAAAAAATACTACGTATAAAGTCAGTATCATGAAATTCAAGCACAACAGCCGCCAGAATTGTTTGATTTTTATTTTATTTTTATTCCATATATATGTTATATGTTATTATTATTTTTATTTTATTTTTATTAATTATATTTAACTTTTTTTAATTCATTTTTTTATTTCTTTTATTTTCTTAAATTTTTTTTTTATTTTTTTATATTTTTTTTTAAATTTTTTTTTTATTTTTTTATATTTTTTTTTAAATTTTTTTTTTTATTTTTTTATATTTTTATTTTTTTTTTATTTTCCATTTTTTATTTTTTTTTATTTTTCTATTTTTTTTATTTTTTTTTTTTATTTTTTTTTTTATTTTTCTTTTTTCTATTTTTTTTCTTTTTATTGTTTTTTTTTTTATTTTGTAATTTTTTCTTTTATTTTATTTAATTAAATTTTTATTTTATTTTATTTTATTTTATTTTGATTTTTTTTGGGTTTCTTATTTTATTTTGATTTTTTTTGGGTTTCTTATTTTATTTTGATTTTTTTTTTGGTTTCTTATTTTATTTTGCTTTTATTTTATTTTATTATTTTGTTTTTATTTTATTTTATTATTTTCTTTTTAATTTTGACTAGCTTTTTTAAATTTTTTTTAATTTTTATTTTATATTTACATATTTTAATTTATATTTACATATTTTATTTTTTTTTAATCTATTTCTTTTTTTTTTTAATTTACATATTTTATTTTTTTTTTAATCTATTTCTTTTTTTTTTTAATTTACATATTTTATTTTATTTAATTTATTTTATTTTTTTTTTATTTTTTTTTTTTATAAATTTTTTTATTATTTATTTCTTTTTTTTAATTTACATATTTTATTTTTTTTTATTTATTTTATTTTTTTAAATTTATTTTATCTTTTTTTATTTATTTTATTTTTTTTTTATAAATTTTTTTTTATTTCTTTTATAAATTTTTTTATTATTTTTTTTATAAATTTAACTTTTTTTATAAATTTATTTTTTTATTTTTTATATTTCTTTTTATCTTATTTTATTTTTTATATGATTCTTATTTTTGGTTTATTTTATTTTTATTTTATTTTTGTTTATTTTTATTTTAGTTTTATTTTATTTTTATTTTATTTTATTTTTATTTTATTTTATTTTTATTTTATTTTTATTTTTATTTTTATTTTTATATTTATTTAATTATATTTTTTTTGTTTATTAACTTTTTGTTTTTAATTTTTTTCTTCTTTTTTAATTTTCATTTTTTCTTTCTTTTGGTTTTTAGTTTTTATTTTTTTTTTATTTTTTTTTGTTTTTTTTTTAATTTTTTTAATTTTTTTTTTCTAATTACTTTATTTTATTTGTTTTTTATTTTATTCTATTTATTTTATTTTTTCTTTTTTTATTTATTTTATTTTATATCATGTAATAGCGAAACTGTGTGTGTTTTTTTTGTAACTCATTCACAAAAGATTACAGCTATTTAACAACACACTTAGGTACATCCGCCAAAAATGCATAGTTGCAAAAATATAATTCAAATGATAAAAATAACATTTAAACAAAAAGAAAAAAATATAATTGACATTGCAGTAAAACCTTCATTGTGGGTTGGCACGCGGCTTACCTTAGCCGATGACGTTCTGTGTAGCTGAAAAGTGATAAAGGCAAATTAGAAAATCAAAAAAAAAAACAAATTAAGAAGAATTACAATAAATAAAAATACAAAATAATAAAAAGAAATACAACAAAAAAAACTTCATAAAAAACTATATACATAAAAAGTATGCTCAAGTGAAAAGTTCTTTGACATTTGACTGACAGAACAGTAACGCCCAGCGACAAGTCAAAAAACAGCAACAAGAGCAACTGCGCAAGATCACAAGATCAATAGCCAAAAGCCGACACACATAGTCGTTTAATGGTACCTCTCTCCTCTCTTTCGGTTTGACCCAATTCACTTTTAAAACTATGAAGCAACAACGAGAGTGCAGATTGTGTTGGTCAAGGTACACTGGGGTAAATAGACTCTTTTTTGGTTCAAAAAAAATTCTCGCCTCCGACTGATGATGATCTCCAGATACATTTTTTGGGTTAAAGGGATACAAGGTTAGGTTAGGTTATGTTTAGGTGGCTGCCGCAAAGGCACACTTAGCCCGTTTTGAAAGGCCCGTTATCATACCACCAACCCTAGGAAAGTCAGTCCCGGGACCCGGCCATATGGAAAATCCCTGAGTTGTTTGGATTCTCCACAACATATAATCCCGGCACTTACACTCCTAAACCGACACCGTTACTCCTCCTCGAACCATTTAGATGGCTTAATGAAGGCCATCAAGTCCTTTATGTCCAGCTAAAGGGATCATGACACAAATTTTTAGCTTTGAGCCATCGTGCAGTTATAGTACGTTTTTTTTTGTTACTTCCTTTTCGTTTCTCACTATACATATTTTGTTACATCGTGTGTGAAACTTTGGCGCACGCCCATTCGACCATTTATTTACCTTTAATGGACAATGCACGACTTCCATCAAACGAAAAATGATAAGGCATTATAAAGCAAATGCGGAAGCATGAAAGAACATTGCCATACTGCCCAAATACTCATTAGTTCTGTGGTAAGTATTTGTATGTGTGTAGACATGAGTAGCATTACTCAACTTTTTGGCTATCTATTGAGAAATTTGATGCAAAAGAAAGATAAAAGTTCCTCTCTGCCGCAGTTGATTTTTTAAAACAAATTTTTCGAAAGGTTTAGTTTCTCTCGTGCTTTTTGTCACTCTGCCCAACTCCTTGGGATTACTAAGGCACATATTCCCGCTGCTAGCTGTCTAATAATAATCTAGAATAAAAACAAAAGTACGGGTATAGCTCTAGATTACTTAACAGTGGAGCTTTATTGAATTGTATGGGTCTTGTTTCCTTCTTCCTTTTGAAGACTTTACCAGGCTCGAGGTTGTGAATAGTTCTCACGATATAGCGCAAGACTCTTCGTCGTCGAAGCTCCATTAGAATATCAGAAAATTCGTACGAATCTATTAGCAATTTTGATTCCAACCTTGACATTGTTGTTTCTTACGCTTCAACCCAAATTGTTATTAAGTGCTAATTATTATTAGAACGATTATTAATAACCCAATTAACCCGCAAGTTTAGCAATCAACATCAAGTCACAGTGAGAACGATTGAGCAGCGACATAACGTGAGTTACTGTAATTCACTTAAAAAAACTATAACAAAGGAAATCATACAAAATATACGCATAATAAGCCACTTAGCATTAGAAATTGTCAAATTTAACTTAATTGGGGAAAAAATACAAAAAGGCATAAATAAAGTTCAGGGATCGTATAAAATGGTTTTATTTCAAAACAAAATAACAGATTATTTTTTTGTTTTGTTTTATTTTATTTAATATTGTTATTATTTTTTTTTCATTTTACTTAACTTTTTTTTTTGTTTCGTTTTGTTTTATTTTTTATTATATTTTTGTCTTTTTTATCTCATATCATTTTATTTTAACTTATTTCATATCATTTTCACCTTTTTCATTTTGTAATTTTTATTTTTTATTTTTTTTTATTTTTTTTTTTAATTTTTTTTTTAATAATTTTTTTTTTTTTGCTTTATTTATAAATTTTGTCTTTTTTTATATATTTTGGTATTTGTTTCCTTTAGCACCCCACTGCTAATAAATTAGCTAAAATTATGGGGGACGGCTCAAAAGACGGGTTTTGGCCTCAGAATCACGAATCCGAAAGCGCTTTCTTAATATTTTGCTTCCCTGAAGAGATATTTGCAATCAAAGTTGCAAGATTTCATGTGTTTGTTGTAATTACATTAGCCTGTCCCTAAAAACCACGCAGTCGTGGCGGTAGCCATGGTTATGTCACACGTCCGGACTTGCATTGGCGTAGCCCAGGGCTTTTTTATAAGCGCAGCCGAAGGCCGCCAACTCAAAAAGACGTTCTGCGCATAAATACCATGGATTCCGCAACAATTTCAGTATCGGACCCGGGCCATTTTTCGGTTTTTTTGACCATAACTTTCCCCAGAAACAAAAAATCAAAAAAGCGCTTCCGGATTCGTAGTCCTGAGGCCAAAACTCGTCTTTTGAGCTATCTCCATAATTTTAGCTAATTTATAAGTAGTCTAGTGCTAAAGGAAAAAATACCTAAATTTTTTTTATTTATTTATTTTTTTATATTTTTTATTTATTTATTTTTTTTATATTTTTTACTTATTTTTTATTTATTTATTTTTTTTATATTTTTTACTTATTTTTTGGTTCTTTTATTTTTTATTTATTTCTTTTTTTTATATTTTTTACTTATTTTTTGGTTTTTTTTTTCTCTTTTATTATATTTTTTTTATATTTGTTTGAGTTTTTTTGTTTTATATTTTTTTTTTTGTTTTTTTTTCATATAATTTTATTTTAACTTATTTCATTTTATAACTTTTTTTTGTGTTTTTTTTTGTTCTTTTTTTATTTTTTGTTTTTTTTTTTTGTTCTTTTATTTTCATTTTTTTTTTTGTTTTTTATTTTTTTTTTATTTTTTTTTAAATTTTTTTTTTTTTTGGTTTTTAATTATTATTTTTTTTGATTGTTTTATTTTATATATAACATAAATATTTTAAACTGTTTATAGTTAAATTGAAAAGTAGCGAGGATGTTTTAATAATTTTGTTTTGATATAAGATGTACCATTACGGTCCCTGGCTGAGTCTAGGAAAACGCCAAACGTGTTGTTCTCTTTGAGTAGTAGATTTAAATAACAATAGATATCTGTATGCATGCTTAGCAAAATTGATTCTGTCAATTAACTTGGAAACGGTTCAACAGCTGTTGGTGTGCATTTACTAACTTCAGATAAGTCAATCGACCAAATGCTCATTCTTAGGTTCATTCATTAATTCATTCAACATCACGCGGCAATAATCATGTGCGCACAAGCAGAAAAGTCAACGATTTCTACTTATAGCAAAAATTATTGTTATTGTTGTTGCTAATTTATCTCCGCAAATGAGCAAACTAAATGGATAACTCGATAATATGCGAATAAAGACATTTAAATGTAATTGAGAAGATTAAAAGTCAAATAGGTATTTAGCACTAAACTTAAATACTCTTCCTTCCTCCATTCATACGTCATCCCTCTTCTCAAGAATATTTAACTTAGTCCAGTAGTTAGATCAGGCTTTTATTTATGCCTTATAGAAATTTGCACCCTGCTGTAAGAAGTGCCATCTTATAGGAAATACCAAGACTTCACCCCCCGGGAAATTCGGGGCAATTTATGATTCTATACAAACCATTATATATCTGGAATAGTTTGCTTGTTTGATACTTTTACTTTTGACATTTAATTTTATTTCGTTAAAGGTGTAATAACAATAATTTTACCATTTTAATTAAGTGTTAATTTTGTTAAAGTGAATTAATTGTACACGTCAAGCAATTAAAATAAAATTTGCCAAAAAAGTCTCACACTTTCTGCAAACATGAATTCAACTTAAATGATTAAACCCTCTTTAGAGCCAAATTGCGACTTTAATAAACTGTAAGCTAAGGTAAATGTGTTTAAAATATAACTGAGTTAATGCAATTTTACTTATTTATTTATTTACAGGCGCTCACAGTTGAGATGAAACATTCGATTTCATCATATTTTTCGACTTATGTAAGTATCTATCATCGACAGGGCATTGAAGATTTTCTTAGAACGTTTTTCAAAAAAAATTCTAAGCCTTAAGAAGGGCTTTCCCCTCTAGTTCCATAGTTCCATGTTTTCAAAAATTCTGGGTATGTAGTTTTTGTATGCTTGACTTCAGGTACATACATATGTCCCAGCAAACATCGTTCAACTTTTTCTCAAAATCTTTGAAAATTTGTATGGTTCTCAAGTTGATATCCAACACAATTCTGCAATTTTTCTCAAACCTAAGAGATATTTTGAAACCTTTCTAGTTCTCAAGTTGATATCCAAGATCATTCTTCAAGTATTCTCCAGCTTTGAGATATTTGGTAATTTGATAGTTCTCAAGTTAATATCCAAGATCATTCTCCAAGTATTCTGCAGCTTTGAGATATTTAATAGTTTTCAAGTTGATGTTCCACATATTCTCCAATCTCAAGCCTTTAATTTTCGATTTAAAATTAAAGAGCTTAGCCTAAAATTTATGTAAATTAAAATTTGTGTCAACCAATTCACAGCGTTTTAAATTATAAAAATCCTGGTTTATTTTGTTTTTGTTATTTATTTTCAGTATCGCCTTCATACATTTGGCTCCAATTAGAGAATCACATTTGAGTACAAGTTGAGAGCTATCCCTTTCTCAACTTGAGAAACTGCGTTTTTTTTTTCATATTAAAAAAATGCCCTTTTTGTTGAGAACGCGATCATTCTTAAGTTGTTTCGGTGTTGAGAAACAACGCTTGAGGTTTGAGAAACCCCTTAGTTCTCAACTTGAGATCTAACGTAACTCAAGCCTAAATGTTTGTTGGGTATCTTTATTGCCATCCTCTGCTTGAAATGTTTCGCTATGTTTAATGGAACCTTTCTGTTTGTCCTTGTCTTTGTTTTTGTGTCTGTCTTTGTCTTTGTTTTTGTTTTTGTATTTGTATTTATATTTGTATTTCTCTTTGCCTTTGTTTTTGTTTATGTATTTGTATTTATATTTGTATTTCTCTTTGTCTTTGTCTCTTGTTTTTGTCTATTGTCTTTGTCTCTTGTCTTTGTTTCTTGTCTTTGTCTCTTGTCTTTGTCTCTTGTCTTTGTCTCTTGTCTTTGTCTCTTGTCTTTGTCTCTTGTCTTGTCTCTTGTCTTTGTCTCTTGTCTTTGTCTCTTGTCTTTGTCTCTTGTCTTTGTCTCTTGTCTTTGTCTCTTGTCTTTGTCTCTTGTCTTTGTCTCTTGTTTTTGTCTCTTGTATTTGTGTCTTGTCATTGTTTCTTGTCTTTGTCTTTGCCTGTGTATTTATCTTTTATCTTTGACTTGTTCTTTGTCTTTGTTTCTTGTCTTTGTCTCTTGTCTTTGTCTCTTGTCTTTGTCTCGTCTTTGTCTCTTGTTTATGTCTCTTGTCTTTGTGTCTTGTCATTGTTTCTTGTCTTTGTCTTTGCCTGTGTATTTATCTTTTATCTTTGACTTGTTCTTTGTCTTTGTTTCTTGTCTTTGTCTTTGTATCTTGTCTTTGTTCCATTCTTGGTCTTGGTCTCTGTCCATATCCCTCCCCATATCTCCATTCCTTTGACTGTCCTGTCTTTCTGTCTCACTGCTTCATCCTAAAAACGGGTGCAAATATTTAGTTTTTCCCCATTTAAGGTGCACACTATTTAGAGTCACTGTACGTACAGAAACCACAACAGCAACAACCACTTTACTGTTAATGCACAGGACAAGGTGACCGCATTTAAGTATAGCATTCGCGAATTATAAACGCAGCTCGTTCAAATTTGCGAGATGGTTCGGTTAGGTTGGTAGTCAGCAGCTTTGGTCAACCCACTACCAGCGACCTAGTGATTACTACGTCATGGTGATACAAACACATGCACCCACAGTTGTAAACAAACGACGTACACGTTTGAAAAATCAGTTCGTGCATGCAAATCACAAACGCTAAAATACTGAAATCTTGTCCAACTTACCGAATGACCGTTGCTTAGGGCATGAAATAATTGCACGAATGCAATAAACTTAGATGCATTTCGCAAACACTTCTCGCTAACACACTCTGTAAGTCCCACATCACCCGATTCCAAAACCTGTCATCCCTTTCGTTTACTCATTCTACATATTTCCCAAATCGACTGGCAGCTGATGCACGCGAATGGAAAAGCGTTTGTTGCTTACTTGCAATTGTTTTCACTTAGTAGCGGTAAAATAAATATATGACCCTATGTGAAGATGGAAAAAAGGTAGCGAAAATATGTATGTTAGGGTGTACGGTATTTTCCGACTTTCTTCTAAAAAGCAGAATCCCATAGGAATGTTTAGTAGGTCGTAGTACTCTGCGGAAAATCGTTTACGTCGGATAACGACAAATGGAAAGGAAGTGAAGGCGATACACTTATAATTACCCTTAAGTTTCTTAACCTCGGAAAATGCGAAAATGCTATCTCGACATCTTGACCCCGGTCATTTTAGTCGAAATTTTAAGTATACCCCATATCTGGCTAAAAGTAAACTTGAAAAGTCAAAGCTTCCACTGAAAACTGACCTGACCTTTCCAGTCTTTGTGACCTAATAGCACTTTGACTCTAAGCAAACAGGCGCACCATAATGTGTTGCATAGACATATTAGTATAGAGATTTTTTTCGGCAATAACGGCGAGCCATGGAACATGGAAATCGTATAAATAACGGGTTGGCAGGTCAGGCACGTTAATGCAAATTAGGTCAGCAAACAAAAATAGAGAAAATCTTTCATACTAGTTTTGCTTAAACGAAAGAAAGGTCCCAGAGTCAGGGTTAGGCTTACAGAGTCCCAAAGATACCAACAAAGTATTTATACACGTTGAAGAAAATGGTGGTGAAATTTACTTTTCTCTTGGAGAATATATTTCCGTCTACCAACCTAAGAGGTTCGAAGTCATGGATTATAATGTTGAGAACGGTGCAGAGAAGTTCCAGCGTCTGCAGAGGAAAACAAGCTGTACGAAAAAGTTGGCTAGTGCAAACTTTACTTCAGGTTCCGTTCACAAGGAGGCCCTGGGAATGGGACGACTGACTGCTTGGCCAGGGTGGGCTGTAAACAGGCATTTCTGACCCACAACTAATTCTAGTACTAGGTCATCGGTTGAAAACTTCGTGAATAGTTCGCTTTGAGGTGACTTGGAGGTCTCGAGAACTATAGGTGGTCAACCATCAAATTCAAAAGGTGTTGCTCGGTGTCTGCATTCATTGAGCAGTCGGAACTGCAGACAACTTGCGGGATTGCTGACAGGTCACTTTACCTGTCTACTTTCATTCATTTACGAACAATTCAATGGACGGTATCTAGTCTATAGTACATTTACACCGCACCAAATTTGGCGAATTTAAATGAGCCAGCGTTTCCCTGCAAGAACCTTCTACCAAGACAAAAAGCCACCGAAAGAAAGTGCATTGCCGTCATGATTTAAACACCGGTAGAGTAATAATAAAAGAAGAGTCAAGAAGGCTTCTGTCTTTTCGTGGTAGAGTTGGCCCATTTTCTTAAAAAAAAAATTAGTTGAAATTGTTATTTACAACTGTGCATAGTGCAAAAGTTATCACACGTCAATTACCCATTAAGGTTCTTACTGGGCTATCCTTAATGTGGAACACCCGCAGGCTTGCTATTTTGAGGAACTGTGGATTGTATTGTTCGGCAAATGTGATGGAATTCCAAATTTGGAAAATGAGATTTGTATGGAAAACAAAGCCAAATTTGCAAATTTTTCGCAAAATTTGGTGCGGTGTAAATGTACTATTAGTTCTATTTTTGGAATTTTTGTTATTCCGACAAAAAAATAAGCCTTTTAACACCAATGACGTAGTGTCTAATGTATGATATCAACATATCTGTCTTATCAAATTTACGCCACTTTTTGGATATTTGATAAATGCAGTACTTATTTATCTCTATTAGGGCACTGTTACACAGATGATCAACAACTTACTTTTGTTTCTGCCATGTATCATATACATAATGCGCTTGCCTATCATACCAAATTTCCTAAGTTCATCTTCTCGATTCGGCGAAACCCGGGGAAAACTCATTGTAAAATTAAATTCATCCGTACTTAATGTTAAAATGTCCAATTAAAGCCATATTGATTGAACTATTAAAGACCTTGAATTAAAATTGGCAATGTTAATTTAAAAATGCATTTTTGATTCAAAGTTGCAGTGATCTTAATTCAAGGTTGAGCAATTTTGATTTAGCATTGAACAATCTTAGATTAAGTATAGCGTGATAGGTTTAAAATTGGCATCTTTATACTAGCCATCTTAAATTACAAGCTATCCATGTTCATCAGCATCATTTATTGGCGCGGGAAAGACCATAAATCTTCCGGAGAAGTTTTCTCTCAAATACTCCAAGAGAAGATGAGATGGATCTTCTCTTGACATTGTTCATGAATCTGAGCCATACATTCCATGTTTCATTTCCAATATAAAATCAACAATGTTCATAATTGACTTAAGAACCTTCCATCTAAACCGGAAATCATGACGGTTTACGCTTAATTTAAGTTGGTTTATGCTTGATTTTACAACTTTTTTTTTTTGAGTTGAGTAATCATTTTATCATCTATGTAAAATTGGCCTTGTTTTCTAGATTTTACTACTTTCCGTTGTCTGTTACGTATTAACTCGATTTTTGTTATTTTTGTCAAAGTCATTGACTAATGATAATGAATAGCTACATTGAGGTATGCCCATGTAAGTATGTAGTTATTTGACAGTAGCGAGCAATAATGTATGTAGATATATATGTAATTCCCTTACGGGTTAGGACAGTAGTAGTCACGGAGAGAGGACCCTAATCAATTTGATATACAAGTAGACCAGTCCACATGTTTCGAGTTTAGTCATTACAAACAACTTCCATAAAAGAAATTGTATGCCTACGATTATAGCGATAATAAGTAGAAACTAATTTAATGACACAAATACAAAGTCTTGTTTGACACCTTTGGCAAGGTAAAACTTATTCACACCTTAATGTTAAACAATATTTTATCAATTTGTGAGCGCTTCTGCCTCAGTTGTTGCTATTGTTAACTATTTAAGTAGTTAACTTTTACTTTTTGTATGGGGGTATCGAGAAGCGTTAAATAATGTTATTGATGATTTTTCATTGATTCGAGGAGCTTATCGTAAGTTTTTGTGTTTTCAATGTATGATGTTTCGTATTTGAAAACTTAACTCTTGACTAACTGGTTAAAATAGTCTGGAATGAACAGTGGAACCTTCTAGATCATCTCATCTCTTCCTTAGGAAGAACAAGCACGCCAGTCATTCCTTTTCAGCGATAACTGAAGCCAATTGGAAACCCTAAGGGAATTCAAGTCATTTTCCACCTGTTGTTTCCATCTCAGTCGAGGCCTCCCCCTTCCTTCGAATTCGGGTGACGATAGGAATACCTTCTGGGCTGGAGCTTCTCTGTCCATTCGCATGACATGCCCCAGCCAGCGAAGCCTGTGGGCTTTAATTCGCTGGACTATGGTCAGATCTGCGTAAAGCTCGTAATGATGAGCAGTTAAACTTTTTTCGATACTTGCCGCTGGCCTCACGGGAAGGACCATAGTTATAGCAGAATAGTGTTTTGGAACCCCAAAAGCGCTCATTTAAGGAGTCCAAGAATGTCACTTTTTTTTAGACATTTCAAAAGGCACTCTTGTTGTTGTTGTAACTCTTCTTTCGGAGCCTCTTCAGGAGGGTAACCGATCTTCTTAGGGCGTCCTAACTGAACAACGTACGGACTCCTCGGGTTGACTGGATTATAACTCGTAAGTTAATTTCTAGTTAGATACCATCCCCGATTTTTAAAAATGTTTGGTTCCTAAATTATAACTAAGTAGGTTGCAGTGGCTAATAGTACACAGAGTAGCACACATAGGCCCGTAGGTCTCGTTGTGATACCACATGGATCAATCCGACCTCCTACTCGAACCATTTTGTGGATTCCGCGAAGTGCAGAATATACCTTGGCTTCATTTTAGATAGTTCGCCGAGATGACAGAAAATAACAGACCCCAGATATTTCAGCCTCTTGCCCCACAGCGCGGGACATTCGCACAGAAAATGCGTCACCGTTTCAGGCTCCTGTTGTTGTTGTCAGGCTCGTCCTCGTCTCTGCAGCTTTTGCAGAAGTCAGTAAAGGGAATACCCAACCTTTCTGCATGTCTTCCTAAGCCTTTATGCCCTGTGAGACGTCCATAAGCAATAAGAGTTAGATGTATATTGCAACGATTTTTCGCCATCCCTTGTCAATTTCGGTTTGTAATAAACCGGTTTCGGCGATCCGCCATCTTCAGTGTTTGATTTCGTTCTCCGTGAAGATGGCGGATCGGCGAAACCGGTTTGTTACAAAACCGAAATTGACAAGGGATGCCTTACAGCCTTACTAGAGTAAAATCATTAGTATCGGAAAATTTGACACCCGTCACCGTGGAATTAACCCTATGTATGCATACACTATGTACCGGAGAAATGGCTATAAACAGAGAAATTATTTTATTTAGTTAACAGCCGTTTTTTTTTTTACTTTTGGCCATTTGCCACCAAAAACAGCTATGATTATGTGATTACAAAAAGAAGACAGCAAACAAATTCACACGCCATAAGTTATAATAAAATGACAGCAAAAAAAAAAAAAAAAAAAAAAAAAAAAAACCGTCTGCGTGTGCTCAATTCAAAGATGTAACATTTTTGTTTGTTTAATTAACACATTCTTTTGTATTAGCAGTGGTTGAAAAATGGCGATGAATTCAAATTGATCCCAAGTGATAACTTGTAAAACAGGATATGCTAAGTCTGCCACACAGCTTCCTGTCCAGCAGATCACGCTAGGCATTTACGACAACTAGTTAAATGTGAGAGATTCATCCAACCCAACAAGGGCACACAAGAAGCCAATTGAAAGAGTGAGAGCAAGAATGAGGTAAATACCATAAGACATTTTCTATTTTCAAACGACAACAACAACAAAAAGAAATGATCAGATGTGAATCAGGTTCAACACGTTTTTGAGTAGATATTTACAGAGCAATAGCAGCAGACGCCGAAGCAACAGAGCGGCTAAAGTAAGAATACAAATTGTAAAGATAGCATGTTAAAAAAAAAAAGACAAGAAAAAAACGAAAACAAGTAGCGCAAAATCATAGGAAAGTATGTAGGAATTCATGTAAGAAAGTATGTTGTATACAGTAAATGTGGAAGCATAGAAATGGCAATGAAGAAAAAGTCAACAGATTCACCGGGGGCAGCGCACCCAAATGGGACGATAGTGTGACGCACAAAAATCTGCGCAGACAAGTGTGTGCAAATTATATATTTCTAGAGAGAGGCAGCGGAGGCAGATAGAATAAAAAAAAAGTAGAGATGTGAAGTGTTAGACAACGCCGCAAAGCTCTGACAGACTATACAGTTAAGCCAATTGTTGTTGGTGGCACTTCATCCACGCACACACAAGATATGTAGTTATATACAAAAATGTTTGTAGTTGGATGCCATGATCATTGCCGCAGCAGCTTTTTTCTGTCATAAATGGCATTAAAACTACTCAAAGTAGGCCATATTGGGCTTAGCAAAAACTTTAATAGTTATCATGCTTTTATAATTGGCTGAGCTGAGTCCAACGATCTTAAAAATGTTTAGTTTAGAAAGGGTGGAACCAGGGTTAGGGGTTTAGAATATGCCCGAGGTAGGCATACCGGTCGTAAGAGGCGACTAATATGCACATAGGTAATTGACGTGCTAACTCGATGGTTGATCTTCGGATATGATGCCTCTCACCTCTCATTACCCATCTTCTCCTTCCTCATGGATGGAGGGATGCCATGACCTAGAAGGTACCACTGGTCATACCAAATCGCTACCACGACAGTCGGGCAGTACCGCAAGGGAGCACCGCAGCGTACCGGGGTCATATCCGGCCAAGGACTGTCAACTTCGGCATCACTCCCCAAAACCTTCGGGGAGTGTTTTGTTGTTAACAACAACAACAACAACAACAACAACAACAACAACACCAACAAAGCCACTAGCCGAGTAAGCGGCAGATGGGAGATAGAAAGAAGCTATACCAAGAAAAACCACCAAAAGCAACCATAACATAAGAGGTAGTAGAAGGTGCATCGGAAAAGAATGATAGAGTAAGAATATATTGTAGCAGGTTAAACTACTACTTATCCAGATTGAACCCTGACTTGCCGAATGAATGTCCGGCATGCGGCTCGTCCCCTTACATGACAATAATTTTTTCACTTGCACATTAGAGCCGGCTAATCTTAAACCAATTTCACCAACCCTATTGAAACTGCTCTTTTCCTCGGACTTCCATTAGATGACGGATGCCGACAATTAAGAAGAACGCTTCCATGCCGGTAAAGGGGTTTAGAATATGCCCGAGGCAGGTATGCCGGTTTTTGTTGTTGTAACGGAGTGTAGCCCTGCCCAACGTGTACTTATCCTTAGCCTAAATTGTCATCAATGTCTTCCTAGGAAACTAACTGTATGCCGGCCGTATGAAGCGACTAAACTCCACAAAAGAGAATTACTCTTGATGGTTGGTCTGTCGATATGAGGCCCACCTTTCATTACCACCTTCCTTCTTTCTTACAAAAGGAGGAGACGAGGTGACCTAGAAGAGTCCACTGTTCCTACCTACTCGCTCAAGCGACAATCGTGTAAACACCGCAAGGTGCTTGTAAAGCGCATGCTACTTAGCTGTCAGTTGTTTCGACGTATTGGCGTGCTGTATCTTCCGAACGCTTAACGGAGTGTACCAACTCTATACATCCGAGGCGGTGATAGAACCCAGGCAGAAAGCAAAGCACCAATCAATCAGCCCATATACGGCCCAGGGCATAGTAGCGGGTCAAGCAAGGATTGTGAGGCCTACTCATGCCGAAAAGCAGAGTTTCGGATAAATAACGTCGGAGTAAATCGTCGTACCATCTCACCAGGAAGTCGCTATGATGGTGAAGGCCGCTGGGAAATGTAGCTCTCTACCCTTTCCTGAGGGGTATGTAGTACATATTTGGCGAGCTAAACCGATACTTCGAGCACCGGAAACCCAGGGTGGTCCACGGAGTTACTTTTGAGGATCCTTCGAGCCCATTAATTTAATAAAGCCAATCAGTTTAGTTATGTACCCGATATGATTCAGGTTTTACTCGACCAAGGACCGTTTCTTTTAGTACTTCTTAAACATTCCCACGGCTTACTTTCAACCCCACCAACAAGACCTGTTAAAGCAGGCTACTCACCTGCCAAGAAATGTCAAACTCCATATAAAAAAACGCTCAAGAAATGGTCAAGAACTGTTTTCACACGTCAAATTTTCTTGAGCCAATACTCAGCTCATAAGAAAAAATACTACAATTTTCGATGGTTGGCAACGCCGGCTTACCTCAAGAAATAAATATGCTCGTATATATTTCTTGAGGTAAACGTGCAGATTCACGGCAAAGATGAGCGTATACTTCGCTACACATGTTTTACACATTTTTATAATAGTTATCTGCAATAAAATGGAAAATGCCGTAAACGTCAAAATTTCTTGACCAGGCATAAGAAATATATGCTCGTTTTTTTCTTGAGGCACTTCTTGGCAGGTGAGTAGCGCGCTTTATACAGTAAAAGCCTGTTTGATTCGATTCCATGAATGAGTTTGGCAGCTAACCACTGTACTGTTACTATAACAAAAATTAGTCCAAAAAAGACATTGCTGATCGAGTACGGTACCAGTACTTGTGCTGTACCCATCGTACCGAAACGACCCAGGACGTTTTTTTTTTATATCGGTCCGGCCAAGAGCAATACACGCGGGGTGACTCTGTCTGACATTTGGGCAGGGCTACACCTCGTAACAACAATAACCACAGAGCGTAGAAAAAACATCAGTAACGTCTAGGCGATACCCGACCGGGGAGGCCAGCTGTTGTTTCCACTCCTTGTGCGCCACGACACCCAACGTATACGCGAATTTATTTATGTACGTCTACTCGCACACAACAGAACAAACCAATGAAAAACGCCACTTATGTATACGCTTTGGCCAACAATAACTAGCCAGTGAATTTATAAATAAACTATGGAATCATCCAACGTATGTATGTGCATGCCCATGAGAAGATACTCCGCGATATATTCTAGGCTAACAAATTGTTTCACTAATTTTGTTTTTGATTATCCAATTCTTGAATTTATTCTAACTTGAGAAACTTTGGAAAATGCCTATTTATTATAACAATTAAATATACAATTTATTTACCGAATCCAAGTTGAAAAGCGATGAGACTTTTTTGATGAAGCCACCACCACCACCACTGCTACCACTGCCATCCTGACGCTTCTTCTTGCGCGTTGTCATAGTTTCGCTTTGCGTTTTATTTCGCCACCAAACACGATGCGATCCTCAAGTAATTAGTTTAGTTTAGTTAAATAATTAAGGCACTTTTTATTTAGTTATTAAATCACTTGTTAGCGCTGTGCTTTTTTGTTTTTATAATTTCTTTAGATCACACAAATTCCACCAATTCCAATTTGCTTTCAATGTCACCCGTTGCGCTGCGCTATTGCGTTCGTTCGACTTTATTTCAAATTCTAAACACAATATGAGAAATTAATTTCCTTCAGTTTAGAATTTTTTTCACGCGCACGCGAAATTAACAACAAAAAATTATACACTTTTCCTACGATATTTTTACGATAATAAATATTAATAAACAGTGCGCGCTGCTTCTTCTTTTCGCTGCTCACGCCGTTACTATTTGTTGTTGCACTTTTTTGTTGTCCACTTTTCGTTCTCGCTCCATAGTTGCCAGCTTGCTGCTATTTATCTGGGGGTGGTGGTATTTGCTAATGGATAATTGTCGAGTGAAATTTTTTATTAGGGTGGCTACAGTTTTTGATTGCTTCGGAATCAGAATTGAAATCAAGAAAAAAACATGTCTTTTCCCCTTTTTCGCAGGTGGTTGAACGCATGAAATATTGTTTTAATGTTTCAGTTATGGGATTCTGAAAGTTCGATTTCTTTCCCAAAAACTGGTTAATTAAAAAATTCCCAATCAATAACTGTTCTAACAAAGAACTAAACGAAGTCTTTTGCATTTGCCTCGTATTCACCAAAAATATTTAAAGGTTTAATAAGCTGTTATAATTTAAAATTTGTATGGAAAGGTCATTTAAAAAGTTGATATTAGCAAAAACGATGCAAACTAAAGGTCAAGGTCAAAATGTAAACAGTAAATACATCGTTTGATGGCGATTCTAGGGATATCTTAATCGATTTGAAACCGCTGCAAGAATTTTCCGTAATTAAAGGATAGCATCAAACAGGAAATTATCATCTCAACGGTACAGCCTCGCTCGCGGTATAGCCCAAAATACCGCTTCTCGCCACAAAACAAGTTCATGAACAGAGAGAAACGGGTTATATTTTTTTACAAGTGGGAAACAAATCTAATCAGATCAGATTAGGGTTTCTTATATCGGACAAATCTTATAATACATTTACCCTGCACCGAATTTGGCGGGAAATTCTCAGCTTAGCGGTTTTCCCCATACAAATCTCATTTCCCAAATGATGAATTTCATCAAATTTGACCAAAATCGACTAACAAATTCATTCTGAGGATAAACAGTCTCCAAAAAACCTTCGCCAAAAACGAGCATTTGGTGCAGTATATGTAACTTATCATGATATTAAAAATTATGAACTTGACCAACTTTGCCGGACATATTCATCTGCGACAATCCAAATAGCAACCCAGTGGTGGTTCGTTACTAAAACCACCCTGCAAGAAAGTAATAGTTAAATAACGCGTGATAACTTAAGTACTATGCCACAGCTGTAAAAAAAGGAATTACTCATTTGCATTCGCCAAATTTGGGCCGGTATATCATGCCAATTCTAAATAACTAGTTTACTATTGAACCGGTGCAAACCGTTTCACCTTTTCATATATTTTTGCTCACAAAATATATGCGAGTGAGAAGTTATTTGAGTGGCTCAGTACCATCCTTGCCTAACCCTCGAAATTTTTTATATGGAGTTATTATGCTATACTACTTAGAAATACTCCAAACTATTCTCATTCTTTAAATATTGTTTTTTTTGCATAATAAAAATTGAGGGTTAGGCATTTCTGGCCTTAGGCTGTTTAATTTTTAATTACCTATTAACTTTGTCACTAATTTTTAGGAAATTACTAAATTGAGGGTTAGGCAAGGATGGCACCGAGCCACTCATTTAGAATCGGCCTGATTATGTTAACGTTTCAGGAAAGAAAATAGGTATTTCTATGAAAAATTTTAGTCATTTTGCAAATTTTAGAACATTTTAAAACTAAAAGTGTTGGCAACTATGGGTCATGGCGCTCGTGAGAAAATTTTGTTTTTGCAGCTTGTTTTTTTTTTTTTGTATATTTAACGTTCTCTGCTACAAATATTGCTTCTGCCGGCGCTACTTTTTTTTGTTGTTCTGTCACTTTTCAGCTCACAGCTACTGTATTTTTAACAACATGTTGCACACATTATTACTATTCTTCTCAAAGATATATTTATTTTTAGCACATGCAATATTTTTACGCGTTTATGCCACCCAATTCGTCGTTGGTGCACGTACTAGCGCGACAACTGCAACTCAATGGAGCGCCGATTGTCGAATACAAGTCGACAAATTCTCCACAAATGCTAATGAATGAAGGAACGTTTTGCTGACGACGACGAACATGCAATTTACAACAGCGGCAGAGTGAACACAGTGGCACCACCTTTAAGCAATGCTCTTGAAATGCCCAAAAGACCACTCACAAAAAAAAAAAAACTACGGCATTGAGTGCATCCAATCTGAATTTATCATTTTTTTATAATTATAATATTAATTCAAACAAATCCGGCGCGTTTTTACACAAATTTAATTGTAAATTACCAATTTCAAGAAAGTTTCATACAAAAATTTGAAAACGACGTTCACTGCCAGCGCAACATGTTTACCACTTCATACTGATTCGATTCTCGAACTAAAAATTTATTCAACGTTTTGGATTCAGCTGGCAATGCTATTAAAGTATTTGTCACTTTACTTCAATTTTGCTTTACTCCATTCTTTCATTGTCAATTTCACGCCACCTTTGCAAGACAATCATTTCAGGCTCAAAATTGATCATTGCAAATACAATTTTACATAAATAAAATGTTACACATAAATAAAACCACTTTAACTTAATATTTAATAGCTTTTTTTGTCAACTAAACACGTAAAACCACAATTTTCTCGTCAATAAAAACGCCGCTACGCAAGCAACACCCTCAATGGAGAAAAGGTGAAAACAAAAGAGAAGAGAATGGCGTCAAAAACCGAGTGGCAACTTTCAAGCGAACTTGTTGCGGTTCACATAGCGATGCCAGATGTAGGAAGATTGGGTGTGGTAAGTTTATTTTTGTTATTTACTACGTCGGTAATGCAGTTGCAGAATATAAAATACCCAATAGGACCTTGTTGTTCATGTTCATGGCTCTTTTTTAATAGTGCAAGATTTAAGTTTTATATGAGTTTTGTCGATGAGCTACGAGCAATGATGGGTTTTTATAAGAGGAATGTGATCCGCTGAGACAATGCAAAGAATAAATTCGACGGAAAAATATTTCGAGAGAATATTTAGAACTGCCATGTATGAATATTTTTAGGGTAGTAAGGTACACATTCATTATCAGCCATTTTATAAACGACAGCTTGTTCTTCGGTGGACTACCTTAGAACTTCTTTTGAACTTTCCTTGACATTTAAAATTTGCAAGTGATCATAAACAATCGCGACTTTTCTCTCTTTTACCTTGGTGTACTCTGCAAAAATCATTGAATCATGAGTTCTAATTTTGTGATATTGGAGTATTCCAACTGTAATCCTTTGTAATGCCTCTGCGGACCATCTTCAGCTTATTGAAAGACGATCACTACTCGCGCTCTATCGACAAAAATCACAACACGGATCACTCTGACAGTAGATACTTCAAGGAGTAACAACGTTGGAGTACATTGCAATATACTCTGACAGTAAGAGTACCAGAAACAAAACGAAGGTTGGAGTTGGTGGTCCAGTCCTGGGACATCGCAATGTTAATCGGAGCACAATTTTTTTTTGTAAAAGGATTACATTTGGAGTACTCTGATACTCCAATTGGAGTACTCTTTAGATATCGAACTGAGTACTCTCAATTTTTGTAGGGATACGACCCCATACAAACAAACAGACAATTTCGTTCAATTTCGTACTCCCTATAATGCTAGTATACCTTGTATCTATTTAAAACTTGCGACCATTCGAATTTTCAAAATAGAACACTAGGGGTTCATCCTACCAAATTATATAATTTTAGCCATTTCCTTTACCGAATTATGTCAATTTAGGTGATTTTCGAAATTTTCCATATCGAAAGTGGGCGTGGTTGGAGGGCGAATTTATCCAATTTCATCAGGTATACTCCCAACGATATTAGTATGCTTTGTGGCAAAGTTCATTGTTCTACCGTATTCAGTTTAAAATTTATGAACAGGCGAAATTTGAAAAATGCCTCCCTTAAAAGTGGGCGGTGCAAATTCTGACGTTCATACTCACCACGATAAATGTCAGAATTTACTATCGCTCTGTCAAAATTTGCTTTTTTTAAACCGTTTGGCACACGGTCTTTAAACCACTTGACACGGCCAAAGTATACTAGCATAATAGGGAGTATACCTGATGTAATTGGACGAAATCGCTTCCCAACCAAGCCCACTTCCGAAATGGAAAATTTCGAAAATCATATGAAAACTATCGCTGATTAAATACAAACCTTTTTTTTTTGGTTAGCGATAAAATTAAAAAAACAACATGCATCAAAAAATTATAAGATTCTTTATTTAAAAAAATGTAATACAAAATTAAAATTAGTTTATTATAAAAAGTTAAACAATAAAATAAATGCAAAAACAGGGAAACACAACAAACAACTTAAAACAAATTTAGTAAATATTATATGCATTAGACTGTCCCAAAAATGTATGGAAAAAAATAAAGGCTTTGAGTAAATGGACATTCAGGAGATATGTAGTACTAAAATATACCTATTCAACGATATATCAAATTTTGCAATCGGATTATAAATAAAAAAGTTGGGAATTCGCCGCAGGGCCATCTTTCAACCCTAAAGGGTAAGGATAAAGCTATATGAAAAAAGAGTAGATACATAAATCATTAAATTAGCAAGACGCAGTGAAATGTAGTACGATTTTACGAATAACTTCAACTGCAATTGAAATTTTGAATTTTGGGACAGTCTAATGTGTACAATCGCAAAGTAACACTGTACAACAAAATTGAAGTTATTGAAAATCCCACCGGGTTTCTCGGTGGTTTCTGAAGCTTTCGGGAGTGCTGTATTCGAAACTGAAGTCAGATTTTGGGTCAGCTTAGGTTTTTATATTTGGTGGCATAAAAATGTTCCATAGTACAAAAAATTGGGGTACAGCAAGTTATCAAAAATAAAAAATTTCAAAAAATATTTTTTACCACTACCGAAATGTGAAGAAACTACCCTGTGGAGGAAAAAGTAGGGTGACCCGAAAATTCTGACTTCAGATTCGGATTCAGCACACCCAAAAGCTTAAGGATGAGATGATAAACCCTCTGGGATTTTTTGGCTGTTGTACAGTGTAATTAACAAAATGAAAAGTTTTGTATTTAAAACAAGATGCAAATTTTGAGCAAACGTATATAATAAAATTCAGCAAAATATATACATACATACAACTAAAGCAGCTTATCATAGCACACACCTACACAAGTATACAAGTAAAATTACCATAATAAGATACGAAAATAAATGCAATTCAATTTAATTATAGTAGCGATCAAAAAAATAGCACCAAATGCTGTTAACTGCAAAATTTGAATTTTTTTTATCAAAAAGTGTAGTTTAACCCTTGGTTGAAATGACATAAGTCTTTGTAGTATTATTTATCAAACTTTTCATTCAAATTATTATAAAAAAAAAAATAAATAAAACTTTAAATTTAGTACTATTATTTTCGAGCTTCGTGTCTATTTTTTTGTCTGCAACTGTGTATACGTATATAATAGGAGAAGCTAGGAATAAATTTTGTTTGCCATAATGTTGATTGAAAGGCAAGCGAGCATAAATAATAGACGTTATGACAAAAGGAAATTTGAGACGTAATTTTGCTTTCTAACGGCAAATGTGCATGCGAAAAAGGAAACGTAAGCAAATCGGCAAAAAAAAAGAGGAAGGAAACAACCCTGTTTCCCCACCTTGTTTTATTTTGTCGCTTTTACACGGTTAAAAATTTGAACCTAAATTTTAAACTTTTTTGGACCACATACATATTTAAGCCAAATTTGGTTTCAAATTAAATCTGGACCAGTTTTCAAGAAAATTGGCTAAGCAAGATCGCATACATAAATGTTGTGGGAAAAATTCAATCTTAAATAAGCTTTCAAAAATAAATGAAAACAAAACAAAAATTGTCGACCGAAAAGGTTTTAATTTTAAACCGAAAAGCTTTAAAAATAAATAAATAAAGGATGCAATCAATTGTATAGGGGCTATGTGAAAAATTAGGTCAACCCTACGGTTTTTAAACATCGACATTGCACACGCAAAAAGAGCAACAGTTACGTTTCTACCTGTTTAATAACAGGAGTTATAGCCCAAAATCCGTTTATCGGATTCAATTGTATGGGGACTATGTGAAATATTAATCGAGTGTCAATGATTTTCAACATCGATATTGTTCATGCAAAAATAGCGACAGTTACAAAATTTGACGTTTCTACCAATTTTATTACAGAAGTTATGGCCAAAAAACCTTATATCGGAACAATCGGTTGTATGGGGGCTATATCTTATACTGGTCCGATCTCGCCAGTTCTGACAAATGATTCCTATATTACAAAATAGTGGCCACATACAATTTCAGCCAGATATCTCAAAAAATGAGGGACTAGTTTGCGTTCAAACAGACATACGAACATGGCTAAATGAACTCAGAATGTCATCCTGATCATTTCGGTATACTTATTGATAGGTGTATCTCTTATTCTTCTCATACTTACAAACATCGGACCAAAGTTATAATACCATTTCATCTCCATGAAAGGTATAAGAAATGTGGCATTTGGCAGGATTCGAACGGAAGCGCTCAGGAGTCAGCCAACTGCTCTACCGCTGAGCTATGCCGTACATGAAGTTTGCGTGGGCAAAATGCAATGAAAAGAAACAAAAAAAAAATTTAGGCTCTTTAGATCTTAAATCGAAACCACACAAAAAATTGAAAGTCTTTGTAGGTATTTAGAAGGTTAAAAATTCAGGCTCAATTTTTTAAGCGTGTAATAGGTGCATTCCACATTACATTAAGACATCTTTTGGCAAATTTCGTCTTCAGCAAAGTTATTCACGTTTAACAGCCATCTATGGTGGAAAAACGCATACCCATCCTCCAGTTTAACCCTGTTGGATTTGTTTTTTTTTTTTTTGTTAACGCCTTCAGTAAGAAAACCATTAGTTTTTTTTTTTTCAAAATATTAAAAAATATTACTTGACAAACAAAGAAATGTCATTCAAAAACAGTAAATAGCATCAACTGTACTGTTTGTTAATGACATAAAAAAAAACATTTGATTAGTTTCCCATTTGCAAGCAATCAAAATTATAAATGGACGACACACAAATGCCTGAATTTATGCTCGAGTTCGGATTTTCGCTGTTATTGCTTTGATTGTAATTACTATTTTTATTATTGCTATTGTATAAATTGCCACTTACAGCTTCACTGCTAACAGTAGTATCCACATTAGCATTAGGCTGTTGTTGTTGTTGGCGATTTTGCTGGGCAGCCGCATCCGGTGAACGTGCTGCTTTTACACCACTGCCGCTATTAGCTTCGCCGCCGGTACCGCTTGGGCTAACTCCGGCATGTTCCTTGGGAATTTCGGCATCACCATCGACTTTTACGCGCTGATTCTGAAATTAAAGGAAAATTGATAGGTTAATAGGGATAGGTAGGAAAAACATGGAGGTCATAAAGTTATAGGTGGCGCATTCTAAAATGAGAGATTTATAAATTATAAATAAATTATTATAAATTATAACAGTTGTCCTAAATATATAGTTATTTGCAAAAGATGTGCTGAGCCACCCTATGCGTTAACTACTACAAGACACATGCAATACCAATCTTTGGTTCATCACTCGTGTTTCTGACCTCTTATTTCCTCAAAGAAGTTTTCAATTATTAAGAAAAAACTTTTTGGCCCACCCTAATGTGTGGTAGTACATTTAAGTATCGAGTATCGGCATATAGATTTTTAGTAATTTGATGCTTATATCAAGTTCTCTGGCGGCTCTATAGTAATTACAAAATCTGGCAACTCTTAGCTATTTGCGAACAGCTGAATTAATTTTCATAAATAATAAGAACAAAATCAGCAATTGTAGAAATTTTCAACAAAACTGGAGATTTAGCAAGCTGCAATATTTGTAAAAAGATTTTAAACATAACGGAAGTAACGCAACCTTAATAATACATTTACACCACAATGTGTCGAATTCAAATGAGCCATTTTGACAACGTTAAAATTGGCAAATATGCATTTGGGTTCAGCTTATCTGCAAGAATTTTCTGCCAGAACACACAACCACCGAAAAACAAGTAGATAAGGAAGTCTAAGTTCAGGTAAACCTAACATTAAATACCAAGCGATTTCCACCAGTTTCATCGGGAATATTTCCTATACCACCATGAAACCTGCTAAGTTTAATCATTCTACTCCATGAGCGTAGCCAGAAATTTTTTTAAGGTCTTTCTTCGAGGACAATTTCTCAAAAATCAATGAAAAAACGAGGACATTTTTTTTGAAAAAAACTGGGACATATTTATTGACATGAATGTTGAAAGAAACTTTAAAATTATCATTTTTTGGTTTCTCATTTTAAAAAAATTTTCATTGATACTCCTTTTTTTCGTTTTGAAAAGTCCTCGTTATTTCAGCATTTTTGCAGAATTTTTCGAGGACATTGTGGTTCTTTAGCGTCTGAACCAATGCCCCGATTTTTATGAAATTTTGCAGACAAATTCTTAAGGTAACAGGTATCATGAAATTTCGATATATTCATCGATAACAGAGTTATCGGTCAAGATGTGGTTTCGGGTAAACATTGGAATATTGGCACAAAATTAGTATCAAACGAAAGGGGATGACCACAGCTTTTATTTGGACTTTAATTTTTTTTTGGGGTTAATCGCAGAGAGTGAAAATGGCGCAGTGTGCTAAATCTCCACTTATGATGAAATATTGCCAAATTGATCAATTTTCTTTTAGTAGGTATTTTAAAATACATAGCAAAAATATCAACTGTTAGCAATCAAAAAAGAGTTACCAGATTAGATAATAATTTGGAGAGCTACTTGAAAACTTCATATTAAGTACCAGGTACTAAGTACCTACTTTTTTTATTTCTGAGTACCTTTTAATATTAAGTACTTTTCGATACAGAGTATAAAGAATATATACTTTTAGCAACACTACATAATAATTTAACCAAACATCAGCTAACAATTGCTTTTATTTTTAAATGAAGAAATACCGACTAGTAATAAATATTTAATTTTTATTTTTAGAACATTAATGTTTTCTCTCACGCTCAATTGACGTGCACAAAATGCTTTCATCACTTACATTCGAACAGCAGCAG
>CAXKVI010000005.1:76355899-76638399 GCA_964058755.1 Campiglossa producta
GAAAAACGTCGACGCGAATGCCGCACAATGGACACCCAGTCAATCATTTAAGTTTTCGTTTTTCACTTTTGTTTTTAAGTTTTAGTTTTAATTAATTTTTAATTGGCCTTTATTTTATATTTTACAAGTTGTGTATTTGAACATTTCACAGTGTAATACGAGTTGAGTGATTAATTATCGTTATTTTCACTTGTTCGTTATTAGTTTTTTGACGCGTTTTGTTTTATATTTTGTAGCAGCCATTTTTAAGGGCATTTTTTAGAATTTGACGTTTAAACTAGTAGTTACCCACGACTTTGTCTTCGAAAAGAACAGAACATAAATACGCCTTTTTTGAATATCTTGACGTTAGCGCCACCTAAGGGACTTTTTTTTTGCAACAGAACAGCATTTTTCATTATATATCAAGCATACCGGCCAACAACGAACAGATGCGAATTATTAATACAGATTTACCAAATATAGCGACTCCAGCGCTACCTAGCGGGTAAAAAATTGCCTATGCCTAAATAATCAAAATTTGACAAAAAACCGCTCAGTAGTTTTGGAGCCAATTCGTCACACAAAAACCCTCTCCAATGAGTGGAAGATCTACCTATGTATTTCAAAATATTTTTCAAAAACGTCCTGTTTCCGAATTTGTCTGAAGAATGCCATTATTAGTCAAGATTATTTCTATATTGCTGTTGGGATATGGTAAACAAGGTTGAGAGTACTTATTTATAAACGGACTGGACAAAAAAGTTTAGAAATAAAAAACTTAAATTATATGCCCAGGTAGGTATATGCACCTGTCCACATCGACCCTGATTACTGAGTCAAACCAAAGAATGACCATGGTACCACAAGGTACTATTCACTAGAAGGTATCCGGCAAAAGACTGCCAGTATTAGTATAACCCTGTTTGGTCTGTCACGTCCCATTAGAGTTGGGATCATTTAAGTGATCAGAGATTTGGAACTAGCTCACCAAAATGAACTAGTTTATGTAGTTCGTATTTTGTTCATTTAGATACGTATCAAAATATGTCTTTTGGCCTCGGTATCAATAGTCCAGAGGCGCGTCTTTTGATACCACCAACTACGTTTTTCAACGTGTTTTTACAGTTGACTCTTAAAGGAAACAAATATCACCTTATGTCCGGAAGTATCTACAAACCCTGCTAACCGACAGCGGATAAAATCTTAGGGAATTACTGGGTCGCGCTTACCAAAAAAGGGAGTAAAAAATTGGGCAATTTGTTTACCTATTTTGCTAATTCGTGCCGGAAATTATCGAACTATGCGCCGTCTCGATTTCGATGCCTACTCTCACCCACAGTCATTTTTGGTATTGCACAGCACTAATTTGTGATTTTGTTCTCAGCCTGGCTAGCCTAACCCTATAAATTTGACGAAAACTTTACATAGTTCAAGCAGTTCATTTGAAATTTATAACTAGTTCCCGTGATCACTTCCATGATCTAGTTCAATGAACTAATTAGTTCATGAACTATCCAAGTCTACGTCCCATTCGTTGTGGGACTCTTCGTTGGGACAATATTCTAAAATAGAGTCAAAACTGTCCCAGGGTCACTTCGTTGTACTACTTTGAAGTACAGCATGGTACCTACATCGAAAAAAAACTATTTTTTTCTATTTTATAAATAAAAATTAAGGTCCTTTCGAATGAGAACAATACAAAGAAACTGCCCATTTACCGAAATAATTATTTTTTTGTAAATACTTAAATACTTAAAAATAGTAATTTCAAAAGAGAGGGCACAAAAAGCGCAATGAAATCTACTCAAATTAAAATAAATCGAAAACGTGCTGAAAATGAATGCTGTCAAAAAGCGACTTTGCCTCAGGAGTAAACGACTAAATTGAATAGACGCGCGCTGTGGTCTGGCAGGCTTTTGTACGCGGTCACAATGCCTCGTTGACATATTCAACAAGGTATAATTTTTCGAGTAAACAAAGCACACGATTACAAAGAAAAGGAAATAAAAATAAAAAATATTCACCATTCAGGCAAGGGGAATTAAGTGCAAGGTGAAGGAGGTAGGAGGAAAGCAGCTGATTGCTTAAATGTCATTTAAAGGAAATGTCAATAGAGTATGTGAAAGGAAAAGTTAATGAGTTAATGATTCACATTTTCATTTAATTTAAGGTCCTTAAGTAAAAATATTAAGGCGAAAAGAATAAGAAAACAAAAAGAAAAAAATTAAGGCGAATACATAAGGTGGTAGCGGGCGAATTCCTTTCTACGTAAAAACACCCACTCCATGTATTTTGTTTTTGTTTTCTCGTCCTGCAAAGGTCAGAGAAAGAAGCCACGAGGTCAATTTGACATCTTCAAGATGATTCCACCTTCGATGAATTCGCCTTGGAAAAAACAATAGCCATCAAACGGTTTCAGCTAAACGAAGCGAATACACATTTCAGATTTTCATTTGATTTGACGTACTAATGTTAAATATTAAGGCGAAAAGAATAAGAAAACATAAAGAGAAAAATTAAGACGAATACATAAGGTAGTAGCGGGCGAATTCCGTTCGACATACACCCCCACTCCATGTGTTTTGTTTTGGTTGTCTCGCCCTGCAATCGTCACACAAAGAAGCAACGAAGGCAATTTGACATCTCCAGGACGATTCCACCTTCAATAAATTCGCCATGAAAAAAACTACGGTTTCAGCTAACACGAATTCAGTATGAATGCCTTTAACCAAATGGGAATAGCTGCCTGGTCTTTAGCGTAAAAGTAACAACGAGATAATAATAAGAATTCGCCATACTTATGTACTACCACCTTCTTTGTATTTGCTTAGGTTTCAGCATTGCAAGAACAAACAAATCAGTACAACGTGGGTTAAGAGAGAGTGCAACCAACAACGTGTGAAATGTGGTAGACAACCTCGTCTGTGGGTCAACGACGCTTACATAAATTTGCGCTTGTCAAAGAGGTAAATGAATGAAATGGCGAGGTGGCAGCAAATTGTGTGTGAACTTAGCAATTGTCACAATGGCTGCTATACTGAATGGTGAGTGGAGCCTCGGCTTGTTACTAAAAAATAAAAAGAACAATCAGCAAAGCCATGTGAGAGAATATAAAACGCATTAGCACAGATCGTTGGCCTGACTGCTGGCTGAAAGGCAAATGTGAACATAACCTATATTTGTCCTTCTAACTGAACAGGAAGTTGCATATTTACTGAGAAGCTGTTCATTGCAGAAAAACTCCGTTAGAGTTAAAAACACCAACGTTGGGCAGTTAAACTTTGGTTAACTCAATATGAAAATTGAAAATCTGTTGAACGTAAGTTAACCTGGCTCTGTGAAATTGGGCCTTATTACTTGAATAACTAAATGTTACTCATACGCCGTGTATGACCTATAAAAAGTCCTCTATAATTGCAAAATTTCAGATTAAATAAAATTATTTTTGCTAGAAAACATATCGTTACGCAGTCTAATAAAATACTTTTCTCGCGAATACGGTTTCTCAACATGCTTGTGAAGGATCCTGTTGCCCTTATAAAAATTCAAAGGTTGACATTTGTTCCATATATATGGAAAAAAATATTTAAATTTTTTTATTTTCGTAGCTTTGATGAAATTTTTTTCCAAGCTTAGTAGACGCTGCTGACATTTTGTTGACTACAAATCTGTACGGGTTATCGTTATTCTAGAACAGGGGTTGGCAACAATAATAGGAATGTAGAACAGAATAATAGCGGAAAATTACACTGGATGGGATTACTCTTATGAAATTAAGGAAGTTAAAATTGATTTTTAATTAACTTGCCAGTGAGATAGATACTTAAAAATTCCGACGAGAAAATAATGTATAAGAAAAAATTCCACTAGGTGGCGCATAGAGATATATAGAGATTTTTCCACTAGATAACGCTCTGGTCAAGATATTGTAATACATATTTGGAATCTGTTGTTCGAGTTTGTTATCTTTAGAAAAAATAAAAACCAAATAAATGAAAAGACTTTTAAAAAACTAACTAGATAACCACGGTCTATATTAAAATTTATATATTCTCTGAAGTCTGCAAGAGAAATTTCCCGGAAATTTTTGTTTGGCGAGCTTTCTGCGTGAGACTCACTTACACCTTTCCCCCTTGAAAAAACATTTATGTATGTATACATTTAAAAAAAAAACAGCCAGGCAACAATGTTTGCACATAAAATGGTCGTAGCAAAATTTTTTATCTGAAACCCATGGGGAGCTAAATTCGTCAGCCGGACCACCTAAAAACTGCATCGCTTCGATTTGAATGAAATTTGGTGAAAGTTATCTGCTATGTAAAACAAAAAAATATTACTAAAGGTCACGTACAAATATTGGATGGGTACCGAGATATACGGGTACGCAATATTTATTGTGGAAGCCTTTTTTCTTTAAATCAGAAGTAATTTACTTGACGTGCTAAAAAGGAACATGGAAACCTTTTTCTAACATATAACAAAAAAAAAAAAAAATTTTTTAAATTTTACAAAAAAACAAGCTTACAAAAAAAATGGTTATTTATGTGCTGTTCATGGTGATCCTGAATTTTGCATTTTAGCATTTAGACCAAAATACAGCATTTTTTCCATACAATTTTGAAAGCTAAACGCAACTAAATACTACTTTATTTCTGCCTAAGCTTTAGCATCTTCGAAGAAACATACGAGCAAAAATTTACTTGTATGAAGAACAAGTGAAAAAAAAATGTTGCATACTTTTGGGCGAACCGCTGTTTATATTAGGATATCTTCTCTTTTTTTGTTTAAGATAACAATTCATTAAAGAAATTTTCGAGGTCCATTACAAAAAATGTATCATTTTAAAGGAAAAAGATCAAGCTTTAAATTGAAATTAAAAAAAAATATTAAAAATGTCCCAATTTAAAAAAATAGACAAATTTTTTTTTAATTTTCGGTAAAATTTTTCAATAAAATTTTTTTTTAATTTATATTCGAAAAGAACTGAAAAAATTATTTGGAAAACGGTTTTCATATTTCTTCTCAGCACGCGAATTACAGGGGTTCTAATTTAAAGAAGAAGGGTTACACAGAAAAAATTTCGAATTCAAACCCGTATATCTCGGTAACCATCCAATATTTATACGCTACCTTTGGTGATATTTTTTTTTTCTTACTTAGCAGATCGCTTTCACCAAATTTCATTCCAATCGAATTTTCAGGTAATCTGTTTGGAGGAATGGGGTACCATGGGTAATCCAGTCTCAGTTAAAATCATTTCCCCCCAGTTAATATCCCTTCAATTTTTGCACAGTGTAGTAATTTCCAAGAGAAATTGTATTGACAGTATTTTTTATGTTTTATTTTGTTTTGTATAAACAGCCTTGAATGAAATAAATTTAAATAAATAGGTAGACCAATACAAAACGTCAAACGTAATTCATCAACATCAAAATATGCAGCTGTACAACAATTGATTTGGGTTATTTATAGAACAAGTGATTTTGCTATTTTTTTTTTGTTACTAAATATTTGTTTATGGGCTTCAGTGAATTTTTTTATATTTTTCTTACACATCGTTCACATTCTATTCATCTTTTTTTCTACTTTTTATGACTTTCTCTCGTTTGTTTTTCAGCTCATAGCCAAACTGATTTCCAAACAAAATTTCGCCATCGAATATTTTTTTTTCACTCAATTTCTTTTTTCTTGTATGCGCAAATACACACCACACTCACACGCACGAGTACGCACTAAAACACAAAATCATAAACCGTTTGCTGTTGTAGTATTCTTACATTGTATGCTTTTTATTCACATCCGCCGTCACACATTGAACTTGTTTGTTTCCCGCGCAATGATACACAAAAACTTTTGCAAACAAAAAATCAACGTATTATACACACACATTTATGTATGTACGTATGTATGTGTGCTCGCAAGCTCGGTTACACAAATTAATCAAGCAGAAGTATGTGGCCAACAAGAAAAAAAACTAAGCACGACACGTAGCAGACGCGCCTAAACACGCATTAATTGCTGCTTCAATTTTTCAGCGATTTTTTTTTCTATTTTTCTTTTTATTGCTTTACTAATTTTTCTATTAATCATTTTTTCTTGTTTATTTGCTTTTTATTGTTTTAGTTATTAATTGCATATTTTTATATTTCCTTTTTATGTTCACAAAAATGTATTTCATTAATTTCAATTTTAGTTACTCATACGCACTCGCGTCCCTAAATGTTTCCGTAGCTTTATCCGCATACCGAATTATAACGCGCAATCACTGTACGACATTTGTGCCTTGTTCTGCTATCACTGACTATACTGGATAAGCCCGATGACGCTTGAACCTGTCCGTTTTGGTCTAAATAGCTGTTTACTTGTTTGTTAGCTATATATTTGTATGTTGGTATTTATGTACATATGTACATTAGACGGTTTCAGAAAAATATTTTTTTTTCGCTTGACGAAAAATTATTAAATTAGTAGTAGAATTCGATAACTTTTAACGAATTGATTACTCGCGTTTTTAACTTGTAATTTTTCACTTTCAGTTTCAACGTCTCAAAAATAAATATTTCGAAAATGGATATCAAAATATGTGAGTGAAGAAATTGTTTGAAATGGAAGGAAGTTTGAGTTCGGTTGATCCGAACATTAAATACCCATCGGCAGTTTTCAGAACGGGATAAAAATTCCATGACTTGTCAATGAAATAGGCCCGAAGAGGTTTTGACTTACCAAATTATACTATTTTAGCTTTTTACCTTGCCGAATTATGTCAATTTATGTGATGTTCGAAATTTTCCATATCGAAAGTGGGCGTGTTCAGGAAGCGAAATTCGGTATATTCCATATAACGCTAGTATACCTTGGGCCAAATTTTATGATTCTACCGTAATCAGTTTAAAAGTTACGACCAATCGAATTTTCAAAAATGCCTCCCCTAAAATTGGCGGTGCCATGCCCAGTTGAGATTTTCGAAATTTTCAATTTCGAAACGAGGTTATCATCCGATTTCGCCCATTTTTAATAGCAACCTACCTTGGCCAGAAAGTAATCTGTATATTCAATTTCGAAACGAGGTTATCATCCGATTTCGCCCATTTTCAATAGCAACCTACCTTGGCCAGAAAGTAATCTGTATACAAAATTTCATGCAAATATCTCAATTTTAACTCAAGTTATCGTGTACACGGACGGGCGGACGGACAGACGGACGTACTTGCCTAAAATCAACTCCTCTTTTCAACCTAAGAACTTTCATATATGGAACTCTATATCTATCTCGATTATTTTGTGTTGTGACGTTAGAAGAAGAAATCCCGGGATCGGCATCCGCAAAAAATACGGCGTTGTGTATAAAGCATCGAGTCCGGTGAATCCCGGTGCCGAATGCCAGGCCTCCCGCATCCTTTCGTCCCGTAATCCCTGGATTATACTTATTCGAATCCTGGGCTGTTAGGATCATGGAAAATCCTTGGATTTGAATAAATATAATCCCACGAAACCGCTGGAACACGTCCAAAAAGAAAATTTTTAACCTAGATTTCAATAATCCCGAAGCGGAAATTAAAGTTTTGGTTTTATCGAAAAGTAATTGCCAACGGAACAATAATTTTACCGGGTCCGATCCCAAAGAACTTTCTGAGTTAAAATGTATCTTGACAGAAAAAAATTGAGTCTTATAGGGCTGATATATTAGCGCAAATTCCGAATTAACTCGGCTTTTGGTAGTTAACTTGAGCATAATCTTCATTATAAACTCCCAAAAATGAAGAAGCTTTGAGCAGATTTCAGACAACGAAATAACGATTTGACCACCACTGTCACCAATGAATAAACAAAAATAGCAAGGACAACTACCAAAATTACGATTTTACCGCTACTGGACACTAGATGCACCAAAAAATAAACAATACTCAGCGACAACCAAAACACTAGATGGCGCCCATTGTTAGTCTTCAATTTTGGGTGTCAGGGTAAAATTTGGACCTGATTAAAGAAGATTTAGTGGAGATAATCCCCGTGTGTGTACCCATAGCATTAGCTTTCGGATAATCCATACCGAGGTCAAAGCGCGTCTTTTGATACCTTTTCAGACATTTTGGACGTTGTCTGATATAATACCGAAATATATCGGGACTGCCATGTCAAGATCCCGAAACTCCGGGATTGCCAAAAGGCATGGTTATTCTATGCGTTCATTATCTTCATCAACTTCCTTAACTCATATTGGAGTAAACGTTGTGTTCGATGCATTAGCTTTCTATCAAATTAATAGAAGACAAGATAATCGGTTTTAGAAGTTTTGTCTGTCTGTATTATTGTTTGTTCGCACGTCACTTAAAATCCGTTGTATGAAGTTAAATGCAATTTTCACCAAAGCACAGCAAGATGTGCTTTTTAAAGTTTAGGATCCATTTTACCCCAACGCAATTTTTTCGTCCCGCTTTATACAGTGGTGGCAATACAAATAGGCTCAAAATATTTTTAATACATATCGAGCCCTAAAGTGCTTTCGGTGATAAGGTCGCGAAGTATAAGAGAAAGTATGAGTAAAGTAACCCCGTTTCTGTGAAAAATCGACAAAATTCTGGATTTTAATGAGAACAAAAATTGTGTCACCACCTCAAAAGGAAGTAAGAAAATAAATCGAAAACAAATTAGGTCTTTTTGCAGGAACAAATTTTATTAGTGTGACGTCATTATGACATCAAAAAGAATATTTCAGTCAAGACGATCGATCGAATCGAGTTACAGAGTAAGGGGACTATACTGTTGTATAACTGGCGGTTGGAGTAAAGCAAAGGTGGCAGGTGGCAAGTCCGCTAGCTTGTCGGATAGGTTCAGTTTGCCAAATAGGAAGCCTTAAAACGCCATAAATTGTATAATTCTCATGGAAAAGAGTACCAACTTTTATAAGGAGAACAAGGTGGCTCGGAATAATTTTAAAGCAAAAAAAATAAATAAATAAATAAAAATTTCCGAAATGGTCTAATGTCCATACAAAATTGTATTTGTATACATATATGTATGAATGTGGAATGTTGATTACTTTGCTCACTCGTCTCTTTTTTTTTCGTTGATTGAGTGTTACCGTGTGCGTGTCGGTGTCGTTCATCAATGTATTTGTTGTTGTTATTTCGCAGCGCAGTAAATATTTGTATCGGCTAGTACGCATGTCCCAAGTAACGAACAAGTCGTTAAGTGTTTGTCTTCTTCTCTCACCCCGAATGTACAGAACCGTTACGAGAAATTACTCATTTTATGTTGTTTGACTAAAATCAAAACTAGATTTTAAACACCCTGTATTAGGTGTAATTGCATTAGGGTGGTTGGAAAATGAGTCTTAAATTTAGGCGAGTTTCATTTTTTCATAGATATTGTGATACTAAGTTCGACTTTAAAACTTTGTGCGAAAAACTCAACAATTCTCTTGCTCTGAAATTTATTTGATTCTACATCTTCTACTAATATTTCAAGCACTTTCTCAACAACCTTCAACTATTTTTTGTTTGTTTTTTTCTCTTTCACTTTTTTTTTTCATCTTCTTGCTGTAATTCTATAGCGGATGTCAATGAAAAAGTATTTTCTATTATTGTGTCAGCAGGATATCAAGGAAATGCCAATGTACTCAAAAGCATAAATAGGATGTTGGTTATTCGTCGTAGCTCAAAGATGTTGTCTACATTGCAATGCAGCTGCACTTAAGTACATATTTATATACATACATACATACACACATACATATGTAAGTGCTGACTATGCATAACACTCATGAGTGCTCATTTCACATTTGTGTTGTGACGTTTATGAATCAAACGAGTAATGAAATAAAGATGACAGGCACTGACAGGCAAATTGATAGGTACACACAAGCTCAATGAGTACTGTTCGTCTAATTACATATAAATTACCATTTCTTTGCTACTTTCCAACATTTCGCCCACTTTTATTTCAGAGTTCAAAACTATCGCCTATTACTTCGTCTTCCGTCAACAGGTTGAAACCTTTGAAAGTTCATTGATGTTGCATTTGCTTTCAGCATCATCTACAACTTGTATTCCCCTAACTAGCAATAAAATTGCGTAGGTATTAAAACGACAGCTGTGCGACATAAGCTCTTTATAATATTTTCAGTACTTTTTTTCGCCAACGTTCTCCCATTATTGAGTTTTTTTATGATACGCTTATGGTAGAGATATGTATGTATGTAAATAGGTATGTGTTTTTATGAACATTCACTTTCATCCCGATTAAAGCCACCTGTGTGCTATTTCTTTGGTACTATTTTTTTATTTGCAAATTCCATAGCACGAAGGTTACGTATACGACACGTACGCCACCATTCATCGTACTTGTATGCATTTGTGAATCACATGCAAACAAACATGTAGAGCGCTCAACTTTCTGGGAGCAGTAGAAATAATATTATGTTATATTTGAAAGGAGATAAGTATGTAAGTGTAGAAATATGTGTCAAAACACAACGCACAACCCTTTTCGGGGATTTTGGTAAATATTTACACATTTATAAAGCGAGCCGCTTGCTTCAAGACAGACGCCCGCTTGCAGCCGCACCTCATGGTGAACAGACGCTGCGCAAAAGACCTCGGTGAGCCCTTAAACCAAGTATGTCAGAGTGGCCCCACCGGGGCTCCCCCTCTTTCTGCCGCGAGCCTAGATAGCTCATGTTGCCCAGAGTGTACGAACGAGGACGCAAGAGTCAGGATTTGGCAAGGTCTCACAGCAACCACACCCCATTGCACTCTAGCATAATTCGAGCAGCAGAGCTAAACCGCAATGGCACAATATTTTACAAAAGCGTGCAATTGCTGGCGTATGCCGATGATATTGATATCATTGGCCTTAACAGCCGCGCCGTAAGCGCTGCTTTCTTTGGGTTGGATAAGGAAGCGAAAAAAGAGGGTCTTGCGGTGAACGAGGACAAGACGAAGTATCTGCTGATGAGCTGTACGAGCTTTATGCAGACCTGACCATAGTTCAGCGGATTAAAGTCCAAAGGCTTCGTTGGCTGGGTCATGTTATGCGTATGGACAAAGAAGCGCCAGCACAGAAAGTTTTCCTATCGACACCCGAATTCGGCAGCAGAGGAAGGGGGAGACCTCGACTGAGATGGAAACAACAGGTGGAGGATGACTTGAACGACCTTGTGGTTTCCAATTGGCGTCAGTTATCATTAAAAGGGAATGACTGGCGTGCTTTGATACGAAACGGCAAAAATCGCCTAGGCGATTAAGCGTCATTATGATGCAAGCCAAGATTATTAGATTACAAAAAATCTTTGGGGGTAAGAGTAATAGAAGTCAGAAAACAGTTTTTAGAACCTTTGCGTGTCTATCTGTATGTTTGAAACCTTTTTCTAAGAACCCTTTTTATAAGAAGCCTTTTTCTAAGTACCCTTTTCGTAAAAAAACTTTTTCTAAGTGCCCTTTTTATACAAAACCTTTTTCCAAGAACCCTTTCTATAAGAAGCCTTTTTCTAAGTATCCTTTTTATAAAAAACCTCTTTTAAGTACCCTTTTTATAAAAAACCTTTTTTAAAGAATCTTATATAAACGTAGTCGTGTAAAATTTTTTTTTAATGTCACATGTCACCTACATTGCGGTTCCAGGAAAACATACAAACAACCAATTTCAAACGAATGTGTTATAAAGAATACCAGCGAAATCGCAAAAGTTCGCTAGTTGTTTGTATGACAAAGGAATAATTCTTGTGAAAATCACTGCAGGAACAGCATGACCAAGCAAAAATGGAAAGTTATGTGACTGACGTTAGCACAAATCACAATTGTTTACTCGATTATGGCTGGCGCAGATTTAAAATTTGTTCATACATAAGTACTTACATATCTACTTCATACATATAAACATTTGTAGATGCATTAGGGTGCACTTATTTTTTTTACCATAAAATGGCTTAACTTTCTAAAAACGCATCATTGACAATTGCATTCAAATCTAGATAGCAGTTTTTGAAATATATGCAAACAAACATTCAGATAGACAGACAAACGAATCACGTACTTGATTATTTTCTAATATGTGTAGTAGGGTGATTCAAATAAAAAATTTTGGTTTTTTTTCGGTCTTACCCCCTGAAACTTTAGGTATTGACGAGAAAATAAGCCATGCAAAAAATTAGCGCTCTAACTTAACCCTTAGGGGTTGCTATTTTTTTCGCCCTTTCCCATACATTTTGTATGGGGGAAAATGTTATTTTTTTTTTTCAAGGTGAATTTTCTTTCAATTTTTGAAACTTTTTTGAAAATATTTTTACATACTCTTAAAGTTGAAGCTTTGAAGCTTCCAAAATGGTAAGCCATGTGGGATTATCTATTATCTAGTATTATTTGCCCTACTAACCAGCAGCGGATAAAATCTTGGGAAATTACCGGGTCGCGTTTCCCAAAAAGGCGGATAAAAAAGCGGGTAATTTTGTTAAGTTGGGATTTCTTGCGAATATGGCGTGCTTGCGAAAGTTGTCATAAGAAATGTTGTGTAATAAATATGTCTTTCAGTATAATTACGCATATTATTTATACATACTGACATTCAGATTAATATATTTACATATTCGCATTACATAAAAACGAGCAAATAACATTCGTACATACATATAATATAATAAAAGAAATATTGAAATGGGTAGTATATATGTAGTAGACAAAAATTTTAGTGCTATATGAAATGAACTTCCAGTTGAAAAAAAAAACTGAGTGAGAATATGGTTTTCATTATGACACATATTTTTTCCATTGGAACGACACTTTCATTATTACTAAGCTTAGATTGAGAGTGGATATTCACTTTCACCCACTCAAACTTTTTCATCTCCTAAACCACTCAGATTAATATCAAAATCCATTCAAAAATAGCTTTGTTTCTTGAAATCTCCACCATAGAACTGTCAGCAGAAGAGAGTCTTGTAAAAAGCTGTCAAAATCTCATTTCTGCTAATTTTTCGTCGAACAGGGTTCAGCAGAAACTTGCAGACAGAACAGCGGTTACGTTTCTGATTGGCTAAAAATTTGAATTTACATTTTTTGTTGTTGTTTTGCTATGTCACCGATCAGCTGTTCCTGCTTGCTGGATGAAAATCTCCAGCAATAACTTGCAGCGAATTGGCACGCTCTCTCTCTCTCAATTAAATGTCAAAAAGCTGCTGAATTCGCTGCTATTTTTGTTCAAGAAACGCTTTTTCAGGAATAATTATTCATAATTAGCAGGAAAGAAACGAAGCTAATGTTTGATTGGAAATGTGAATGAGTTCTCTTTATACCCAATGCATACAAACCTCCACTAAATATAAACGTATGTGTGTGGTAATGTAGATGAAGTCTCATTAAAAAGTTATTTTAGTGCTAATGAAAGAAAATCTCCACTCAACATCAACTTCGAATGACAATGAAAAGTTAGACATACATACATATATTGTATATTTATGAACCGTGATTTATATTTTTTGTTAAGAGCAAGGCAAACAAACATTCCACTAAATGATTGACATATAGGACATTCCAATAAAGATTGCATGAAAAAAAATCTCTCTTACCAATAGCAATTCATCGATACCAGTGGAACGAGTATCATCGCCGATCAGATTTGACGTTTGTAATTGTTTTGGATCGGTTAGTGGTTCCGTTGTAAAAGCATAATTTCGATTAAAATTTCTCATAAACTGTAATACAAAAAGCGTTTAAAGGAAGAGTTCAAAGAGAGACAGAGAGAGAAAGAGAGAGAAAAAGGCAGAGTACAGGGAAAAGGATGATGTAATATTTTTTTTTTAAATAACTTTATTAATATTTTGTATTGTTAGTAAACAAATATAAATACATAATTTATGATTGGGGAGTTACTAAGTAATAACATTTGGCGGGGGTGAAGGTTGGAAGGTATAGGGAGCAGGACAGAGGGGTACAAAAGTAGTTAACGTAAAAGTTTTTATTAGACCCACAACAAATTTTTAAACATAGTTACCATCGTATTTTTTATATCATCTTGTAGTTAAACTAAAATGACTTTTTCACTTTTTAACGGGGGTATATTTTAAGCCCCCAAAGAAGAGTGTTACAACAATTTCTATGTCCAACTTAATATTTAAGATATCCCTTATTTCAATAACTCAATCGATTTCCAAGTTATCGGCCGATTTCGGTGTTATCGACCAGTATTTGGACCAGCTCCCTGCCTTTGGTGTGGATAACATCTTTCGGGTCTACTAGATCTAAATGAAGTTCTGTCCCATTTCTCCTATCTATTATATAAAACAAAGTTGGATTTTTGTTCGTATCTCTCTAACTAAGTAAATACCTAACTGATTTTGATAATTTTCATTTTAAAATGTTCGTATTACAAATGCGGAGGATGTTGTATACAAAGGTCCTTGGGAAAGGAAATGGTTTTTGAGATATCGACCAAAATCCTAATAAAAATAAGAGAACTGCAAATAATAGAAGTGAGACAATAGACAATTGAAGCATTATCGGGAATAACGTTGTAAGTTACATTTTTTTTCAAAATCATTTTTTTTTCATACATATTCCCTTTCAAATAGCTCTCCCAAATTGGTCAAGCACTTAATTAGCCGAAATTATGAGGCCTATTAGCAATTCCGACGTACGGGAAACTCGTAAGGAATCACCAAACTTATCGAAATTATCTACTAAAATCCGATAACTTTAATGATTTCTATTGAGTTTCGTGTTCCGGCGGAATTACTAATAGGCCCCTATACAATCTTGAGATCTTAAATTGAACCTAAAAATAATAAGTCAACGAAAAAACGTCCTCTACAATAAAGAAAGGGTTTTTTGCCTTTCTGAACAATTTTGATTTTGTCACTTCCAAAGTTATTCCCGATGATGTAAAACAGCTGATATTTACATCACGATTTTCTATCACGTTTTCAAAGGCAACATTGCAAAGCTGACTGAAGGTCATAGCACTGTCTATGCAGGGTAAGTAATTCGAAATGTCATGCAAATTGCCAGAAAACCATTATTTGAAATGCGTCGTTTCCAATTTCCAATTTTTCTCTCTAAAGAAACGAATTGAAGGAATTTTTCCACGGGTATAAAATTATACGAAAAAAAACTCAGCGAGAATACTTAGAATGGGGCAGATTTAGAGTGATAGGAGGGAAAGAGGGAAAAGAGAGTGAGAGAGAGATCGAAAGAGGGATTCACCAAAAGAAAAAAAAGATCTGTGTATTGATTACATTGACATTGACATTGACTTTCAACATCTTCGAAACACCTGCATTCTTACGCAAAATAATTGGAAACTATCTGAAAGACATGAATTTTCTGCTACGATGATGATATAGCAGTTGCAGTCGTGGCCAGGAAGCTGGATCTAAACTAAGCATATGCAATGAGGACAGCTATAGTATTTTCAGGTCGAATGAAACTTTTTTCAAGTCAACTGAAACTTTTTTCAAATGAAGTGAGGTCCAAACGGTATGTAAATGAGCTAGTACTAACCCTTGACATCAAAATACTACCTCAAAGACCCAATAACTTTCAAGGAGCACTTTTAGACAATGGGTGAGAAAGGTAATATATAAGTATGCCAATATGGGTGTGAAATAAAAAGTATTTTAGGCGACATGCCAGCTAATATATTTTGAAGTAGGGCTGACACCTGGAGATGCCACCTAAGCTCATTTTAATCATTCCTTCGTATATCGACCACTGTCTCGGTAACCTATTGACCGTTTTGGATGAAATTTAGTATATGAAGAGTATGCTTTATTTTGAGATATTTTATTTGGATAATGCCACATCCGCCGGTTACCACCTCTTTCAATTATTTTGTTTATGGCTATCAAATGAAAGATACTTTCACCCACAAACCAACCTTGATATTTTTAAGTTGGTTTACCACCTAGGGTTGCCACATAACTGCATTTGTTTTTTCCTTAGTACCTATATAGGCCACTATCTCGGAAGCCTATAGACTGATTTGTTTGAAATTTGCTAAGTGAATAGTATTGATTTTTTTCCCAAAACTTATACTGTTGGTAAGTAAGGTTATGCTACAAAATCGAAAACACCGAAGTAGTTCGGTCACCCGAGTACTAAGAAAAAATATGGAGACGAACAGTTAGAGCAAGAGAAAGGAAAAGAGACACTTGGTACATCTATCTATTAGACCGATTTGAATGAAATATGCACCGATGGAAAGGAAATTGAAAAAACTGAGGTATATGCGGTATATTTTCAGTCGAGGTGTATGTTCATTTGGAACTAAGTATCGTCTCTTGGCGCGGCCAAGTGCACTTAGTTAAGCACTTAAGCATATAGTAATAGCAAAAATTTTGTATTTCTTATATCCATACATACATATTAAAAGGAATTTCTATTTTTGCTCTAAATCTTGTATGTATCGTATATACATATGTATGTATGCAAGTAAGAAAGTAACATATGCACATAAATATCTTCGGTGAAAGTGCAAAACCGCTAATCCAGAATTTGAAAAGTAAACCACGAAGGTGAGACACAAATAATTTTTTCACGAATCCATTGTTTTTGTTTTTCAAACCCAAACTCAAACCAAAATTTGATTTAACCTCAGTTCGCCCATCCCGTTTAGAGTAACAACTAAAATTACTACATAAAGGAATGTTTGAGTTTATCGCTTAAGCGGTTTTGCACTCTTTCTCACTTTGTATGTATGCTATAGCGCGAGTGTAAATTTATAAGCATCTGGTTACGATAAATTTGATTACCTTTCAAAAGTAATGCAGTGAGTAAACAACTCAATAAGTACACAAATGCGCATGGTGCATACTCTCTCAAATAAAGATATCCATGTCTATTGTTACCCAGCAAACCTTGCAATCAGTCACGAACGATTTCGGAATTTCAAGAAGATTCGAACAGCTTTGAAATGCAATTTAAATTTTTTTCCATCACTGCCTTGGCAATTCTGGCTGAGCTTAACATAGCATCTCAATAATTTGGCCTTGACTTGGCAATGACTGATGTTAGTAAAATCTTCCCAACCTTCTGCGAAGTTTTGGTAGATATCGACAAAAATACTTTTTGCGGAAACCTTGGTTAACCGTTAAACCCGCGAATAGGCGCTTACATCTTCCGCTTACCTTGTCTCTTGAAAACGTCGAAGGATTATTTCTTTGATATTACATTTTTCGAAACAGAATTATAACCCTAAAAGCGTGAATTACTCTCATTTTTCAAAACAGATAAGTTATGTAGAAACTGTTCACCAATGAAAGTCTTGAAAAATGTCTCGATGTTGCTATTCAAAATCACCAGCAAAAATTTCAACTGGTCTAATTTCTTAAGTCGACTTAAGCTGTTATTGCTTATGACTACAGTAATATGCACAAAAATATAGTAAAAATTGAGCAAAAAAATAGTAAAAATTACACAAAAATTAATGTAAAATTTAGGCCAAAAATATGGTAAAAAATTACCCAAAAAAATAAAGTAAAATTTACGCAAAATATAAAGTAAAAAATATGGTAAAAATGTCACAAAAAATATAGTAAAAACTACGCAAAAAATATAGTAAAAATTACACAAAAAATACAGTAAAAATTGCGCAAGAAATATAGTAAAATTTACGCGAAAGATGAAGTAAAAATTACACAAAAAATATGGTAAAAATTATACAAAAAAATACTAAAAGTTACGCAAAAATTATAGTGAAAACTTCTCAAAAAATATAGTAGAAATCACACAAAAAATATAGTAATAGTTACTGCCAACTGATATTTTTGTGTTTACGTAATACACTTTTTTCCCATATATTTTAAATGGTGAAAAAAGTTAAAATTTCAAAACTCACTATTAGAGATTCCAGGCCCAGCTTTGAGAAACTGTAAACGAAAAATGTTCTCGAAATTTAAAAAAAAAAATTTGACCTAACAAAAATCAAAATTAGTCTTAATAATCAAAACCTAACCTTTTCAGCAGATTAATTTTTTCTAAAACGAAATGGTAAATTTTTCAAACACTTTTTCTCATATTTTTCAAAAAAAGAACCGTAACCGTTTCAAACCGTTTAATTTTTCAAAATCGCACCAGTTTATATTTTCAAAAATCAAGCAGTAACCGTTTCAAACAAATTCATTTTTCAAAATCAAAGTTAAACGTAGCCCTAATTTTGGTTTAAAAGTGTGAATTTAATACAGCATCACCCTTAATGTTGTGACCTTATTTTCCAACCGCAACACCGGCTTCCGATTTGTTAGCGAAGTGTTGTGCGCATTGAATGCAGGCTACAGTCAACATTAAGTAGGTACTTATGTAAAACAAAATTTAGTAAATCAGTGCAGCTGTCAATAGATTGTTATGTTTGAACAACTATGTATATATTTTTTTATGTGTGTGTGTGCCATTACATATCCACCACTAACTATGACCATAATCCATATCACGGCATGCCATCATTTGATATTGTGGACACTTAGCAAATTACTTTGCGATTACTTAACGAGAGCCCAACAATACTATAACAACCCAACCCCCCCTCCCCTCAACCCACCTTCCCCCTCTGCCCTACTCCCTCACCAAACCAAAATTCTACTGTTACCAGTACATATCCGTAATTTTGTGGTTTGTTTTCGCACAACTTTTGCGGTATTAAAATGTTATGAACTTTGTAATATGTTTATAATCATAAAATCGATAAATTGCAAATGTATACTAGGAAAAATATATTTACACTTTTAAGTTCATTTTTGTATTTTTATTTCCTAACGAGATTCGCTTGACGTGGCAAATTTATGCATTTCCTTTACCTGAAGTGGGTTAGCGTTCGACTTGAAGGTCCTTTAAAGCGAAAAATAAATTTCTATGTATGCATGTATTTCTTTTCGCCATGTACAGATGTATGCACTTTCACATTAATTATAAAGAGGAACATGAAAGGAGGGCGAAAGAACAGTTCCACTGCATACTGCAAAGCAAAATTGTAGCCGTAACTGCTTAAAAACTGATCATTTATTTAAAGCGGAACCCAAAACCGTAACTGTTACCGATTCAAACCGTTCATCTTTAAAACCCGCTTACCGCTGAACTCAATTTTCAAAATCGAAAACGCTTAACCCCAACTCATTTGCAACCGTTTAAGTTTTCAAAACCGGCAAGTAAACCCATTCTAACCCATTTCAGTTTTAATAACCGTTACCGTTTGATAAATTTTTGAAAATCGAAAACGTTCAAAATCGTTTTATTTAAAACAAAACGAGCCCGAAATCGTAACCCTTTGCAACCGCCAAAACCGGAATTTAAAGTCGTTTCATATCCAAAAACCGTTGAATTAGTTTTCAAATCGTTACATTTTTCAGAATCGAATACGTTCAAATTCGTTTAATTTTTCAAAAACGAAAAAACCGTAGCTATTTGTAACAGGTTAATTTTTCAAAACCGGAAAATAAACCCTTAAACGTCTTATAAAATACTTTAAACGATTGATTAGCTTTTCAAAATCGATAAGGTTAAACCCCGTTACAAGCTTAAAAAATTAAAACGAAACCGTTATCGTAACCGTTTCGTATTTAAAAAGCGTATCTAATTGATTCATTATTCCACATCAAAAACTTTTAAACCCGTTTCATTTTTAAAAAACGAAATCGAAACCGTAATCGTAACCGTTTCATTTTTAAAAAATGTATCCCATGATTAATTTTTCAAAATCAAAACCCCTTTCACGCTTAGTTTTAATAGCCAGAATCCAACACCATAATCGTAGCCGTTTTCTCTAAAATCCCGAACCGTTTGACTAAGTTTTTAAAATCTAAAACGTTTAAACCGTTTCATGTTAAAAAAAACTGACACCGACATCGTAGCCGTTTGGAAACGTTTTATTTTTTAAAACTGGAACCCCAAACCCGTTATCCTAACCCAAAGCTGTAGCCGTTTCATGTTTAAAATCCAAACACGACATCGTTATTATTTAAAACCGCTTAGTTCCGAAACCTTAAACATTTAAAGTAGTTTGACTTTTCATCACTAGATAACAAACCGGTTACCGTTTGGACATTTTTTAACCCAATAATTTTTTAAATCAAACCCGTTTTATATTTACCGAGATAGTAGTACGGTAACCGTTTGACGGTTTTTAAAAATCAGAAAACAGCTCTGTTCCAGTTGAAGTCATGAACGCATCAACACCAGATCACAAGCCGTGACCGTTTAACGGTTTTTTCTACCCGTTCCATTTTTAAAAACCGGAAATCAATTCTACCCAAACTAGTTACCATTTGAAGTCGTTTGAGTTTTCAAAACCCCGTAGCCGTTTCAATAATTTTTCCTTTTCACAACCGAAACCGTTAAACCGTTTCAATTTTCAAACATCCATTTTTAATACCGAAAAAATTGTATGACCTTGAGTGAAGTTTTGGATAAGACTAACCGCGGCTTCCCTGCCAACACAGTGATTATCATTTGAGGCACAAGCTTGAGTTAAACGTTCCTCACTATCCTCCATCACGTTCTTAAAGGCAATGTGCAAAACTTGATGGACTCCTTCTTCTTCCCTCTTATGTATTTCTCCGTTCAATAGGTAATATAGATGTTGTTCTTCTGTTTCCTTCATTTAACCTGATCCCCTGCCGAGGGTGACCCCGTCCCGTTTAGAAAATGCCTTTTCTAAATAATATTTGATGTTGGTTTTAGGCCAAGCACACTACTCCCGTGACACAACAAAACCAAGTAAGGGCCTCTCCTTTTCTTTTTGGACTTCCCTTCCGGGATAAAGGATTTGATGGCCTTCAAAAAGTCATCTAAGTGGTTCGAGGAGGAGTAACGGTGTCGGTTTAGGAATGTCATTCCCGGGATTCTGCAATGTGGAGAATCCCAACAACTCAGGGATTTTTCATATGGCCGGGTCCCGAGACTGACTTTCCCAGCTTTGGTGGTATCACAACGGGCCTTTGTTGTTGTTGTTGTTAACAATGCTTTGCCCTTCCTAGAGTTTATGATCATTCCGAAGATCGTCATTAATCTAACGGGAGTCCAAGGAAACGCGCAGTTTCAACAGGGTTGGACCAGAGGGATAGGGGGGTTAGAAGAGTAGGGTCAATTAGACAATTGAAGAGATGTAGGGTATCATGGGGGGGTCCTACCACATGCAGGGCATGTGTTTAAAATTGTGTCATTCAGTCTGGATAAGGAAGAGTTTAACCTCACACTGTATCCAGACCAAACCTGTGCCAAGGTGACTCTTGTCTCCCTTGGTAAGGAGCGTTCTTCTTCAGCAATATCGGGTGGAAGACTGTTTAGTACGGGGTTCACAGGTAGAGATCTGACAAAAGTGTCGACCGACTCGTTGTGGATTTCGGTTAGAGCCCGCTTATGATTCCGCAGATTAAAATGCAAGGTAATATGATGCCGGATCTCGTCATAATGCTTACAGAGATGACTCCTTATGTCTCTCGGGGCGGATCTGTGTCCAAAAGATGACGGTTTGGATGTCCTGGCTTTAGGCAGTTCAGAAGGAATTGCCTGCTAGGCATTTCCGCGGACTGGAATGATGAGAGACTTATAGAGCGTGATCTTTGTTTGTCGAGAGAGGACTTTACTTCTCAATTGCCTACTTAGTCCAAAGTAACACTTGTTGGCAAGGGTGATTCTCCGTTGGATTTGTAGACTGATATTATTTTCAAGCATTGATGTGTGTATGTATTTATACATTTCACCCAAGTTCTTAGAAAGTGCTTCAGAAGCAACGAACTACATATTTCCCAAAAATTAATTACATCCGCGAAAATAAATGCTTTATGCTTATCCATACTTTAATTAAAAGGTTCTTTTTAACTGCCCATTATGAGGTTGTAGAGTGCAAATAAATTAATTAGGACGCACCGAAGGGGAGTAATGCGAAGTCGTGAATAATATTTGAACGTTCGTAAGTAGGTCACGTCGCCATGTTAACGTCAATGTGTCATTAAACTAACATTAACAATAACAACTGTGTGCACTTTAGCAATATTTCACCTACACTGAGAGAAAATGTGATAAGTAAAATAGTTTCTTATGAATGTTGGTGGATGAGAATTTTTCCCTTTTACTTATTACTTTTCTTTACTTTTAGCTACACTCAGAAAAAAGATTTCTTATTTTTGGCTCCAAAGACATGGCTTCCTTAAACTAAGTTAAATATTCCTTAACTTAAAGACTTTTTTCCTCAACTTAAAGACTTTTTCCTTAAATTTCCTTAAATTGAGGAAAAATGTCTTTATATTAAGGAAACCATGTCTTTGGAGACAAAATAGGGAATTTTTTCCATGAAATAAGAAACTCTTTTTTGAGTGTAATACACGACTTCAATATAGGGAAAGTTCCAAAAGAGAATCAACAGACAGACCATCTTTCCAAGCATAGTCTAAATCAGAATTTCATTCATTTAGCCAAAGCACACAAAAGGAAGATTATAGTTAGCTGGAAAACCAGAGAGTTCATTGGATCGCAGATTTAGAACAAACTTCAGTCGTTACAAGACAGGATGCTGTCCTCTCTAGCAGAATATTTAACACATAATCTACAGGAGAATTCTTCCCTCGAACAATAAATCTTTTATCTTAGCTTTTTTTGAAACTATCTATGATTCCGAGCCAAAAATCCGTACAGGTATGACAAGAGGCTTTTAGAGCGTGATCTTTGTTGGTGGAGAGGGGACTTCACTGTTCTATTGCATACTCAATCCAAAACATAGGCCGTTATTTTTGTGCGAGAAAGAAACTATTCTTTTAACCTGGGGTTTCTGCAGGGTTTGACGAGTCGTGAAGATCCGGTCGACGGAAGACCAGATCCGAAGCCGCACTGATAGGGTCAAGAGAGGAATGAGTTTGTCGAGGATGGGCTTCAGTCTTTCGCACAATACGCTACATAGAACCTGGTATCCGACATTAACGATTTTTTTGCTGTTTGGAGGATCGCCTTACTTGTGATTTAGACAGATCACACTTAAGTTCCAATCTGATTCCATGATCTCGTCCGATTGGAGTTGAAAGAATTTCAAAAGCTCGGCGGGTAAACAGTCCTTTCCTGGCACCATGTACCTTAATAAATTAACTATTATTTCAACTTAAATTTTTTCGGAATCTTATAACTTTAAACGAGCTAAACTTGTATATCCAGACTATCTCGGGAACCGCTTGACCGATTCGGATGAAAAATTTTGAATATATATAGTTTGGTTGATTCTTAGACTATCCACTTGGGGGTTGCCACTTGGGGCGGGTTACAGGGTTGCCACCTATCTAATTTTTTTTTAATTATGGAGCATTTGCATCGACATACCAACTAAAATATTTTCATGTAGGGTTGCCACCTTACCGCATTACATTTGTACATCCGGTACTGTCTCGAGAACCGCTTGACCGGTGGAATGAAATTTGGCATATAGTTAGTATGATTGATTCTAAGACTATCTACTGCGGGGTGTACAGGGTTGCCACCTATCTCACTTTGTTTAAATTATGGAGTTAGATATGCCAATATGTAGGTATCAAATGAAAGGTATTTTCGCCCACATACCAACTAAAATATTGTCAAGTAGGGTAGCCGCCCAGGGTTACCATTATACCGTATTGTATTTGTATTGTATATTTTTCGGATCATATTTAAATTATTTTAGGATCATTTTGAGATCATTTAGGAGCACTTTGGAATAATTTTTGGAATATTTTGGGTAAATTTTGGATTAATTTGGGACAATTTTGGGGTAACTTTCGAATCATTTTGAAGTCATTTTGGGATCATCTTGGGATAATTTTTGAGTCATTTTGGGAACATTTGAGGGTATTTTTGGGATTATTTTAGGACTATTTTGGGAACATTTTTGAATAATTTTTGGATCATTTTAGAGTACATTTAAGGGTGTTTTTGAGGTAATTTGGGAATCATTTTTGGATCATTTTGGAATCATTTTAGGGTAATTTCGGGATCATTTTCGGATCACTTTTGGGTCGTTTTGGTTCAATTTCGTTTCATTTTGGGAACATTAAAGGATTCATTTTGGGATCATTTTGGGCAAGTAAAGTTAGCGCTAAACTGATAGCACCGAGCAAGCTCGGTCACCCAGGTACTATAATATTAGGCTGTACATTAGAGCGTATCACCAAAAAAAAGTCGGCCGTACCTCCCCTCATATGAAGTGTTTTTTTCTGGCAACCCTAGATGTCGCCCAATTGCATTTTTCTTCATATCTTCGGCATTTATTGTCGGATTTTAAAGTGTGGTACCACAACGAAAGGCATGAGCACAATGAACTTTCTTGAGAAAAAACCTCCTCTTTGAGACGAAAAAACTGATGTGTCAAACTTTAAAATCCGACAACAAATGCCAAAGATTTGAAGAAAAATGTAATTGGGCGACATCTAGGGTTGCCACAAAAAAAAAATTTTTTAATGTTTTTCAAAAACACTTCGCATGAGGAGGAGGTACGGCCTACTTTTTTTTGCCTGCAAGCCCGAGACGCTCTACTGTACATGTAAGACTGTATGTAAGGTCGCAGGAAAGTTCTACGTCTTTAAAAGTGAGGGGATAAAGATTCCGATTGAAAGTTAGATCCAAATAAAAAAAAAACTACCTAGTTTTTTTTTTCGATGTACAAAATAAAAATCGTCTGTAGGTACTGCGATGTGTGCAGGCACTTATATAACACCAATTGAATACTGTCTTTACGCTAACTATTCGCAATCACGCACATTTAATTCGCTAACGTTTTTAAAGCTATTGGCTTCTGACTACGGTGTTACTAATAACGTAGGCTTCTTGGCTACATTGCCATAAGTTCCCTGCAGGGAAATATCATACTACCTACATCTATGTAATGAAAATGTTATTTTGCAACTAGAAATTTCTGCTCGATATCAAACTATATATTAATTAATTATATAGTCCCAAAAAGATCAATGTTGTATCATATACATATGTTCAAAGTTTTGAGAACGCTGGATAGTCCAAAATTAAAAAGCTATCCGAGAGCATTGGCAAGTAGGATATACTCTCAGGAAGGGTCGTGATTGGCTGTAGATACTGCTAGTGGATAGGACTGCGGTATTAGTCTGTAAAGAATTCGTCATACCCACGGATTTCATATCTGGTGTTGTTGTTGTTGTCAACAATGCTTCGCCCAGCCTAGAGTGTATGATCATTCCGAAGAACTTCATCAAACTCTTCTAACGGGAGTCCAAGGAAACGTGCAGTTTCAAAAGGGTTGAACCAGAGAGAAAGAGGGGTTGGAAGAGTAGGTTCAATTGAACAGTTAAAGAGATGTCAAGTGTCTAAAACGGAGTTCACAGGCAGAGATCTGCAAAGGTATCAACCGACTCAGTGCGAATGTCGGTTAAAGGCCGCTTATGATTCCGCATATCAAACGGCAAGGTAATATGTTGCCGGATCTCGTCATAATGCTTAGGAGATGTTTCCTTATGTTTCTTGGGGCGGGTCTGTGTCCAGAAGATGACGGTTTGGATGTCCTGGCTTGTGGTAGTTCAGAAGGAATTGCCTGCTCAGCATTTCTGCGTGCTCTCTTACATTGAGCAGTTTTGCCTCTTGATGGAGGTGAGATTCACGTGACATGAGGAGACATCCCGTAGCAGTTCTGATAGCAGTATTTTGGCAGACTTGTAACTTCGTTCAGTTGGTGTTATGCACGTTAGGCGACCATATGGGTGCGGCATAGTCAAGACTGGTCGGCCAATTTCCGTTTCTTTATATTTTCCCCAAGTACTGCCGGCAAGTGACTTGAGGATCTTGTTGCGACCTCGTACCTTTTGGACCATTGCATACACATGACCAGCAAATGAGAAAGTATTATCCAATGTCACCGCCAATAACTTTGGGTGGCTGACAGTTGGTAGCTTAGTGCCATCAACGGAAATGTCTAATTCATTTCTCACTTGGTGCGTAAATGTCGTAAAGAGTGTCGCCGTAGATTTAGTCGCTGATATTGTCAGATCTCGCTCGGTGAAAAACCTGGGAAGGTCGCAAAGGTAACTGTTGATTTTCGCACAGAGTTCATCAGTTTGGGGGCCCTTCCCCGTCGCCATTATTGTACAGTCATCGGATTACGAAACGATGGTGACGCCTTCTGGTGGTGGAGGCATCTTCAACAGATAGAACTTAAACAGTGTCGGGGATATGACACCACGCTGTGGCACACCCTGTCTAATACATACGCCTGGATTTAGATGTAGAGTTTCTAAAGTTTACACAAGCCTGCCGTCCGTTCAGATTTCATATCTCGGTCTACCGACTACAAAACCGATAGTTAAGAAACTTTTGATATATCGGATATCGGCAGTTGAACGTAGTGTTGGAACTAGTACAGTTGCCAAATGGAGTATCTAGAGTTTACTTCTGAGCTAGTCGAAATTTCTGATTATTAAGATACTGTGAACCAGGTTGAATAATAGTGTTAACAATGAAATGATATTTGCACCAATTTTTTTGCTCCCGAGAAGGTTTCAGTTCACCCTTTTCATCATATTTTCCAAATCCTTTCACAATATTGCCTCCTATACTCTTCGTATCCGTATTTCTATCTCATTTTATCACTCTCCGTACAACTTTGCGCTCGCTATTCCCTGCTTCAGTCTTCATATCTTTCTCCTTCCCATATCTGGAAATTGTCCGCCTACACGCTATGCTATTTCCCCTCCCCTGTAGTTATTTCACCCCGATCAAAGAGCTAGACTTTCTCAGCTACATTGGGGTGTAAAAGTAGGTCGCCTCCCAGTTGGTGCACCCTGGGTAACGCTAAATGACCTACATAGCCTACACGGCTAGTTTCTTGTATTGCCGGTTCTACGAGAACGGTACCAGTACTTGTGCTGTACCCATCGTGCCGAAACGCCCCGGGCCGTTTTCTTATATCGACCCGGCCAAGAGCAATACACTCGAGGTGACCCTGTCTCACATTTAGGCAGGGCTACACCTCGCTACAACAACAACAACAACAACAGCTAGATTTTCTAAGCAATAGAAAAAAACCGTTAGGTTTAGTTTCCTGTAGGAACGGGAATAGCAGCCATTTAGCTGATATCCAGGAAAAATAACGTCTCTACTCCTATAAGATTCACCGTCTAAGATTAAAGCTGTCTTGCTGAATAATGGTTATTGAAATCTTTTATCGGCATTCCTACCCTACAAACACAGTCTATAACGTTAGAGAAACGTCTTTACGTTAGAAACTTAAGAGTAATTCTCTAACTATTGTCTATTGGAAGGCCACAGTAGAGAACTACAATAGAACTCGATAGACCGTGAACATAAGTAAGGAAAGGGGATATCCACACATTAACGCCCCTAGGCTTCGGATGGCTTTATGAAGGCCTAACACTGGAAACTGTTGAGTGGCTGTCTTAGTTTGACCACATAACACCTACATTTAAGCAGAAAATAAAGATGCTGAAGGAGCAAAACAAGCGGAGCAAATTGGAGGAACGCCCAACGGCTTACAACTTCCCTGATGAAGCTTACTAAAGCACGTGCGTAAACTGCGTTGTTGTTGTAACGGTATTTCGCACTGGCGAGTCAGCATGCCCACTCATTGATTATATTATATATGGTGCCCTTTACTGATACTTGGGGAAACCACTAAGACAAGAAGAGTCATATCGACCTATGTATATCTTTTTTCTTCCTAGTAGCAAAAACACTAGTGGATGAACTTCTGACTCGATGGTTGATCTACGGATATGATCCCTCTCACTTCTCATTGCCCATCCTCTCCTTCCTCGCGGATGGAGGGATGACATGACCTAGAAGGTTCCACTGGTCATACCAAATCGCTACTACGACAGTCGGGCTGTACCGCATGGGAGTACCGCAGCGTACCGGGTTCACATCCGGCTAAGGACTGTCAATTTCGGCATCACTTGCCAAAACCTTCGGGAAGTGTTTTTGCTGTTAACAACAAGAACATAGATCCCTGAGTTCGTCTTTCCTTTCATGTATGCCACTCATGTCACCCATTTTTGTCTATATTCTGAATACGGAAGAGTTCCGGGTATTCTATCTGTATAAATCGAGCCTAAGGAAGCTTAGATATTGATATTGTGAAACATCCGTTTTCGTTGTAAAGTAAAGCTCTCAAAGAATAAAAGGCAACAACGGTCAGAACCACATTTCAAACATTCTTTGTGCATCTCATTAATTTATTAGGTATGCAGTTTCATTTCTCCGTCCAGTATTTATTCCGCTTAATATTAAAAATCAAGCCCACTAAAGACAATCAGTTTTTTTGTCGTTTCTTACTGCCATGCACTCCAGTTCAATCGCTCATTTGGCAAGTTCATTGGCTTTATGCCAGCCAAACTTAATTACATACCAAGTAAGTTGACTTTACCCAAATACAACAAGAAAAATACTAAAACTAAGTAACTGACAGCACAGCATTTTTATTTGTTATTTTACTTACATCAGCGATTTTTATGGCATGACCATCCTGTTCCCATTTACTAGCGATTTGTAACGTTTCCGCTGTTTTCTGTTGTATTGTCTTCGAGTCGTCCAACAGTGTTAATTCATAGAATTCTTGAATATCTGTAAAATAAGAAAACAATTTAAATTTTTAGTAGAGTAAAATAACTCATATGCATTTAAGTTTGTGTTAAGAAAATTATAGTTTTGTAGATACTTGCGCTGTGTAATGTATCAAAACAAGCATATAATGTATAATGAATTTTTAGTACACCGACCTTTGGCTTGTTCGTATCATCCCAAGAAAATTGATGCTACTTTACTGAAAAGTATGCTGTTTTTGTGGTAGTATAGATGTTATGCTCATATTCCTTTCAAGAAATTCGATTCTTTACAATAAGAACTCTTACATTAAATTTTCGAACAACGTTATATGCGGTTAACAAAGTTCTTTATTGAGCCATATGCTTCATGCTCCCAGTATATATAATCGTCATACATAGTCAGCTGTCTTTAAAATTGTCTGAACATTTTTACTAACTTGTTAATAACATACTGCATTTCTACAAGCTTATATCATAGTCTTATTGCTTAAACATTTTTAATTCATAATAATTACATTTTAACTCATTCTATTAAGAATCTCAAACATGTTAGTACAAACCCTAAACGAATCAAAAATTTTGCAGAATAAAGTACAAATCAAATCTAAAATTCTTATAAATAACTTAAAGCTAATCCTGGTTCGTGTAGCACTGCAACACGTAACGCCCGCTCCTAGGAAACCGTATTGAGTGGTGGAAAAGGATTCTGCTTCGATACAACCAATTTGTTATGACTATGCGATATGTAACCTTTAATTTTGCCTTCAAATATTAAATTCGCTACAATACAATGTGTTTCATCTAAGCTCATATCAGTTTCGCCAACAAATTGTAACGCCGCTTGAAATGCACGCAAATCCAATTGATGTGTCTTCTTTATAATATAAACACGTTTGAAGAGATTACGATAGACAATGAACTTCAGCTTCTCAACCAACAAATAAATGCCACATTTAATAAAAAATATCTCATGACGTTGTATAACTTCATCAAATTTACGTACATTGCCCTCCTTCAATGCAACAGCAAGTTCATGAAATTGTAGTAGGTCAAAACGTTCGAGATTCTCTTTCTTTGGCATATAGCCAAGTAACATTTTAACCGGCACCAAATAGATTAGTATGAGCCTTTTGTTACGCGGGAAATTGGGTGGACAATTGCGTAGCGCAAACGATAGAAATTCATCAGCACTCTTATAATCTGAATCGAACATAGCTTTACGTCCTACAAAATATTTGTATGTTATCTGTTCTGGCAGTGGAAATGAATCTTTGAATGTGCTACTATCAATGGCGCGTATGAGTGGTTTGCATAAATGTAATTTGTTGATGCGGAAATAAACTTTGAATAGTTGATTAACAAGGTTGAGCATGCCAAGGCGTTTGGTGTCGTCATCGGAAGACCTAAAAGAAAGAAATTTTAATAACATTTTTTTTTTTTTGGTAAATTCATTTTGAGTGTAGATTTCCTAGTTTATCAGATACAATTAGTTTCGCCCTATCTAATCGACACTTTTTGAAAAAGTCTTCTGTATGTCAGCGAAATCGGCTTTAGTAGTTATTTTATTTTAACAGTTGAAGAGAGGGGGAGTCTGGGTAAGAGTGTATGTATTAAAAATCGAAGTTGAACCACAGTGACTCGATAGCCCTTGAAGATACGCTCTCTTCTTCAGCTTTCTGAGGTATTTGGATTTTAATAACGGGCTTAAAAGGTGGAAGCCTCACAGAGACATCTACCTAATTGCTGTGGATGTTCTTTAGAGCCCGTCTTTACTTCCGCAGAACAAACCACTCGGTAATGCGATGCTGCATTTCGTAATGGTGTTGTCGGAGATATTTCTTTATGCAGTTGGATGGCGGTTAAGCCTCCAGGTTTATGAGAATACTTTGTCTTCTCAGCATTCTGTGTGCTCTCTACCGTTGAACAATTTAGCTTATCGGTGTCTGTAAGGGTTAGTGGCCCGTATGAGTTCCCCAGACTTGTAACAAAATCCAGTTGGGCTCCCTAATGTTACTTTCAATGTAATTCTGTTTAGTTTGTTGTTGGAGACTTTCTTATGTGGATAGGGAAGCCAAGATAGGTAGAATTTTAAAAAGATAGTGGATGGATTCACAGCCCTGTGACATCCTTCGTTTAATTCATCTAGATGAGTCCTATAGTTCTTTAAGACATGGCGGAATTGAAATATCAAAGGCTTATGGAAAGTGCACCAGGACCGACCAGTTGATGTTGTTGTAGCCATACTTTGCCTGCGTAGGTCCACTTATAAATGGTCCATAAAAAGCTACGTGACAGACCAGACAGGGGTTGTACGGGTGTTGACAGTCTCCCTTGCGGTACTGCCCGACTGTTTTTGGAACGATATAGTGGACCGACCAGTAAACCTGTTATGCCTCTCTTGTCAGAGTGTCACATGCTTTAAGAAAGTCAGTGTATAATGCTGGATTCGTCAACTGCCCTACTGGGTTAGAGGCTTTGAATATACCCGTGAATGTGACTATAGTTCAACAAATCGAAGCTACAGCCCAGAAGATATTCCTATCACTATCGGAATTTGGCAAACAGAGGAAAAAATAGGTGGCGATTGACTTGATCTCCCTTCAACAAGTGATAAATTAGAAAACCCTCATAATTATTAAATTTGTATCTCATTTATACCTATTATCTGCTGCGCATACACGAAAACAGCTCATGAGACAATCGGCGGCTTTTTCCAGTATTTCACCCGGTTTGCTACTACTACCAAGCTCCTCACATTTCTGCGCCAATATACGTAAATCCAAGCAAGTTGTATACATTATAGTTAAACACCAATTCTCTTCCTTCAGTTGTTGTAACATTTTCACAACGGATTGTATGCATTGTGATTGTTGGCGATAAGCTTGCATGAAATCGCGCGCTGGTTTACAAGTGGAAAAGCAAAATTTTAAAAAACTGTCGGAGTATACACACATAACATAGAAATGTACTTACGTTCCATGCCCAAGTAGTAGAGCACTTTTAAATGCGCAGAAACAATTTCATCAATTGGTGAATCTAGCATACGATCAACCATGTTTTCTGGACATTCGATATAAAGGTTCCGATTCATTATGTGTTTATCTTTGAGTGAAATGAAGGATGCCAAAGTGTCACCATCGGCCACAGACCAAGCGCGTTGCACACCGCTCAAATAATTTTGAAGTGTCCCGAACATGCTGATGCTAGACGAGTGGTCAAATATATTTTGAATTACGCATTGAAAGCAAACTTAAATAATACAAATTTGAGCTTACCTTAATTAATTATTCTGTATTTATTTAATAAAATACATAAAAACACCGGCGTTTGTGCTAATTTTCCTTGCAAGAGTTCTGCTACGCGTTTGACAGTTGTGCAGAGCTGTCAAAAAATCGATAAACTACAAGAAAGCAGTGTTGCTTTGCTTTTCTAAGGTATAGGGGGATTTTCTGTGGGATTTTTTGATAAAATTAAATTGACATGAAATAAATCAAGAAATGATCAAAAATAATTATAAACAAATGTGTTGGAAGATGAAATTATAAAGAAGAACTTGAAATAATACCTTAGTTTCGACCAAAGAACAAAAATCTGTGTGTTTGGGTTGGAGTGATGTACATTTTTATACTTTTTTTTTGAGTTGACATCATCATCATCATCATTTATTGGCGCTTAACCGCCTAAGCGATTTTGGCCGTCGCCTATCAAAGCACGCCAGTCATTCCTTTTTAGCGATAACTGACGCCAATTGGAAACCCCAAGGGAGTTCAAGTCATCCTCCACCTGTTGTTTCCATCTCAGTCGAGGCCTCCCCCTTCCTCTGCTGCCGAATTCGGGTGACGATTGGAAAACCTTCTGGGCTGGAGCTTCTTTGTCCATTCGCATGACGTGACCCAGCCAGCGGAGCCTTTGGGCTTTAATTCGCTGGACTATGGTCAGATCTGCGTAAAGCTCGTACAGCTCATCGTTAAATCTCCTTCGATACTCGCCGTCGGCATCACGGGAAGGACCATAAATCTTCCGGAGAACTTTTCTCTCAAATACTCCAAGGGCCATCTCATCTTTGAGTTGACAACATTGTTCAATACCATCGGAACTACTTTACCGACCGCTGTTAGCACGTATGTTAATGCTACATTGTACAGCAAGAACTTCCCTACATGCCACTGCTGATGGATGAATCAGACTTTTTTATATTTGAACCAAAATCTGGTCCTCTGCGTCTGTTACATTTTTTTGAAGTTAACTTTTTGGGCGGTGATACAAAGTTTTTGTGGAGAATGAGATTTGAAAAAGGAAATAAAAAAGTTGTGAAGAAATAAAAAAAAAATTGTCTTTAACGGAAATGAAAACTTGGTGGGTTTACCAGATGTCACAGCAGCCATTTGGAATAAAATTTTTGTATGTATATCCACTACTATCTCGGAAATGGATAAAATTAGGCGCCCAACAAACATCGAGAAGCATGTGGATTCCATTACGATCCACTCCGCTCAGTTTGAGAAACGTTTGAAAATTCGGCCGTTCTCAAATGGAAATTCAGGGAAAATCCCATATTAAAAATGAGCTTTTTAGGTTGAGAACGCTATCACCGGTTATTTCGCCTCAAATTGAAAACGAATGTTTGAGATTTGAGAAGATGATTGGTTCTCAAATGCATCTCAAATTGAGATTAGCTAAAAATATTTGTTGGGCGTATGGAATGATGGCTTCATTGTAATAATACATTTACACTACAACAAAAGCGTTACTTTTGGCGAAGTTTTTACGAGACCGTTTATCGGTAGAATAAATTTGTTTTCCGAATTAGGTCGAATTTGTATGGTGAAGAGTTCATTGGAACAATTTGCAGGGTTGCTACCTGTCTAAGCAGACATGTCAATATGGGGATCAAATAAAAGCTATTCTCTGTCGTATCCCAATGAAGATATTGTGAGGCAGGGCTGCCACCTATTTTATTATATATAAAAAAAAAAAAAAAAAAAAAAAACTAATGGCGGCGATATACCAACAGGTTATCATAACCTCTAACGAGATTTTTAGCCGAGCTTCTCTTTCCAACTTGTGGTGTGTTGCTTTTGAGTTTTTCCTACAAGTTGGCGGGACCTACAGTTTTTTGCCGACTCCGAACGGCACTTGCAAAGCAAATGAATTTTTTGCTGAGAAGCTTCTCATGGCAGATATACACCCGGAGAGTTTGCCAAACTACTGCCGAGGGGCGACCCCGTTTAGAAAAATTGTTTTTCTAAATAATTTTTGATGTTACTTTTGCCGGGCATCGAACCGCCACGACTTGGTGTAGAAGGCCGAACACTTAACCGCTACACCACGGCGGCCGCCGTTTTATTATATAACTAAATCGTATATCGACCTCGACCTCTGGGCAACCTCGACCTCTGGGCAACCTATTGAGTACTGTTACACCTTGCATCCATATTGAACGTCTATGGATCGAGATTCATACTGATGGATTGATGGATCGCAAATTGATGCTACACGTAAATGTAAATGATATTTATGCAGATTTTTATGCTTTTTGGCTTAAGATGTTTAAAAATTCGTTGCAGTCAACCCTTATCTTAATCGTTTGAACATCTTTTAAAGAAGACTAACCAATTTTTTCGAAACGGTCTAATGACCATAAATACGTAGTTACGCGAGTGCTCCATATACATACATTTGGGCACTTATTTAAGTAAACATAAATTTTGTTTACTTAATTCCATTGATTGTTTACCTTATGAAGGGGGGGGAAATAAATAACTAGATAATACTTAAATAATCCCTAAGTGTTTTTAAAAATAAAGTTAAACTGGGAGAATAGTATTTGTTTGGATTTAGAGATTTATTTTGTTTTAAAAATTATGAGCATGAGCCAACAATGACAATGAGTCAAACAATAACAATTGGTATATTTCTTGAAAAATCCGCCAAAGAACTGCCAGCAGAAGAGAGTCTTGTAAAAAGTTGTCAAAATCTCATTTCTGCTCATTTTTCATCGAACAGGAAACAGTAGAAACTTGCAGACAAAACAGCTGTTACGTTTCTGATTGGCTAGCAATTTGAATTTACATTTTTTGTTTGTTGTTTTGCTGTGTCACTGTTCCTGCTTGCTGGACAAAAAATCTCCAGCAATAACTTGCAGCGAATCGGCGCTCTCTCTCTCAATTAAATGTCAAAAAACTGCTGAATTCGCTGCTATTTTTGTTCAAGAAACGCTTTTTCAGGAATAATTATTCATAATTAGCAGGAAAGATACGAAGCTCATATTAGGAAAGATACGAAGCTCATATTAGCTTTGTTTCTTTCCATTGAGGCATTTCTTGGCAGGTGAGTAGCCCGCTTAAGGCCCGGTTTTCCAGTGCAAAAGGAAAGGAAAAGAAGGGAAAAAATTAAAGAAAGGAAAAAAGGTAAGGAAACGAAAGAAAAGAAGACGAATGGAAAGGAAAGTTTAGGAAAGAAAAGGAGACGAGAGGAAAGGGCAGGAATAGAAAGGAAGGAATGGCAACGAAAGAAAAGTAAATTAGAGCCACGGAAACATAAGGAAAGGAAATGAACGGAAAGGCAAGAATAGGAAAGAAAAATAAATGAAAGGAAAGGGAAGGAAAGGGAAGGAATGGAAAGGAAAGGAAAGGAAAGGAAAGGAAAGGAAAGGAAAGGAAAGGTAAGAAAACGAAATAAAAGGTAGGGAAAGGAATGAAAGAAAGAAAAGATAATAGAAAAAGGGAAAAAAGGAAAGAGGTAATTTTCGGGTAAATTTGGGATCATTTTAGGGTCATAGTTACGGTGACCATCTGTTTTTGGCAGAACGTTAAAATGCAAAAATGGTACATTTCGGCCAAAACGGCAACCGTGGTTATGGTAGGTTTTAAATTAACAAGGAAATGTCTCTCATTATCAAGAAATACTATTCACAAAAAGGAAAAATATACTTAACAAAATTACTTTCAATTGATGCACTTTGGTTGAAATTATTTGAGATTGCAATTTCAATGCTTCTAAGACGTTGGCAACATTTTTTACTGTTTTACTGCAAAGAGATGATTACGCCATGCAAAACACTTTTTTATTCCAAATATTGAGAGTGTAACCCCAAATAGTTTATAGCCAGGTAGCGAAATTTTCACGTGAAGGCAATACCAAGCCTTAAGTAAAAAAATAGTTCGGTTTTTTCAAAAAAACAATATGGTCACCGTAGTCATATTGAGGTAATTTGGGGTGACTTTGGTCGTATTGTGGCACTTTGAGGTTATTTTAGGATCATTTTGCTATCAATTTTGGATAATTTTGGGGTCATTTTGCTATCATTTTAGGATCATTTTGGGATTATTTTGCTATCAATTTTGGATCATTTCGGGGTAATTTTTCTATTATTTTAGGGTCATATTAAGGGTATTTTACCATCATTTTTGGGTCGTATCACGAGTACTTGGTACCTCCTCACTTCTTTTTTCCCTATCCAAGTGTCACTCTTCCTAAAAACATTGCATCGCCGAATATAAGAAGTTAAAATATATGTAATTAGACGGAGTGAAGAAACTTTTCATAATTGTAAAAAATCTCACGTTTGCTAGTTCTGCTAGTATCTAATAAAATATGACTTCCGGAAGTAGAATATCTGTAATGTCCACCAAATGGTGGCAACAAACATACCTACAAAAGTTAAAAATAATTTTTATCAAAGAAGTTTACAAAAGTGTCTGCATGTTTTCTATAGAAAATTATAACTTACTGACACAGATCTCCGTCTCAAGTGTAAAAATTATGAAACACTTGAAGTTTCTTGAATATCAATCTTATGGTTTATTTCACTCAACCACAAAAGTTTCAAACAAAACTATGAATAAAACTTTTTATTACAACAAGTGGAAACAAGGGCGTACGCAGGCGGGCAGGGAGGCCGTTACCCAAACCTTACCGAATGAGACTGAATTAATGCCCGGCCACCCCCTTGGGGAAAATTTTTAAAGAGCTGGGAACGCCGTTGAGTGGAAATACATAAAATTTAATTTGTGCATCCACCCGAAAGTGAGCTCATGCAACTGCTTGCTCCCTCTTTCCGCTTTAATTATGTTAAGACTCAGCAGAATATTGCTTTTAGTGAACGAATGACAGCTACCAAAGTGTTCTTAAGCAGATGCATAACAAAGCTAATGCACAATTAAATAAATAATTTTTTACCAGCCTTTGTTGTTGTTATGTACCTAGCCCTTTTGTAGTTGTTTTTTTTTTTTTTTAATTTTTATCTTGCAATGAGTTATAATGGGGGAAATGCAAGTATCTACATATTTACATATAGGTATAAACTTATTTAAAAATAACCCAAGTACTCTAAGTATACGGGCTTGTTGCAGGCTTTCTTTAGTAGTTGATAGCCTGAATAGAATAGCCTGAGTACTTTAATTGTCAATGAACAGCACTGCGCATTGTCATCATCCTGAACAGGAAAATCGGCAAAAAGTTGTAATAATAGATCCTATCGTTATCCTCGAGGACATTCTACTAGTATTGTTTCAAAGTAGTATAAGAGGGGGGTTTGACAAAAGTTCGTTCAAAGAATTGGTGTGTCAAAATTATTTAGTCTGTAACAAATCCGTTAACCTTTTTGTAACTCATGTCTGCCGTCTTGTAATAAAGCGTTTTAGTCATATCTTCCTATCGATGATATTGTTGTTGTAACTGTATTTCGCCCTACATAGGTCCGGTGTTTAGCGCAAGTTTAAACCACAGAAGAAATTCATTATAGTTTATACCAGAGACAGTGGCGGGGATATACTCTAGTTAGCTCCTAAACTTGCACTGAATAACCAGGCCTATGTAGGTCGGCAGATTCAATACACGATGATATATAAAACTTTTATTTTATTAATTTACGTTATCTAAATGTTTTAAAAATGTGGGAACCCTATTTCTTTTTTTGCTAAAAATGATCCTGGAATTACAGGCAACAGTTCACAAAATGAATCACTGTATCCAGGGACGGATTCAGGGGGGTGGTTTTATGGTTAAACTTATGCAAAAAATAAAGTAAAAATTACACAAGAAATATGGTAAAAATTACACATAAAATATAGTAAAAGTAACGCAAAGAATATACTAAAAATTACACGAAAAAGACAGTAAAAATAACACAAAACATAGAAAAAAAATTGCCCAAAAAATATAGTAAAAATTCCGCAAATAAATGTATACAAAAAATGCAGTAAAAATTAAGCAAAAAATATAGTAAAAATACAGTAAAAAAAATAAAAATATACATAGTAAAAATTACTCGAAAAAGTATAAAAGACGCGAAAAAAATCACACAAAAAAATATAGTAAAATTTACGCAAAAAATAGAGTAAAAATTTAACCAAAAAATGTAGTAAAAATTACACAAAAAATATAGTAAAAAGTACAAAAAATTATGGTAAAAGTTACGCAAAAAATATAGTAAAAACTACACAAAAAATAAGTAAAACTGCCAACTCATAGTTTTGCGTTTACGTGATACACATTCGCTAACTTTTTAAATGTAGGTATATATATTTTTTGAAAAACAAGCATATAAGGACAGCTTTAAGAAACAATGGAGCCATCGCTTTTCTTCTGTGCCCCATTCAATGCTTCCAAAATTTTTTCGATTTTGTTGACCAAGTCTGGCGTCTCCGCTTCCACACGGTGAGCTTTGTACAATGGTTTGCTCAAAAGAGATGCGGTTTCTTGAGTTAGAGCATGTGATACTGTCTCCGCGTATGATCTCTTTGGATTTGCATATGTGGCGCGCTTCGTCTCTACGTCACGTATTCCATTTATGAAACTTTGTATTTTCACCCTCTCGATGTATTCCACTGGTGCGTCTGCGGTTGCTAGATGAGCCAACCTCTCGATGTCCGATGCAAACTCCTGTAATGTTTCGTTAGCCTTCTGAGACCGATTCTGTAGTTCTATTTGATGTTTCTGCCTCCTATGCTCGCTGCCGTAACGTCTTTCAACGGCTCCCATCAACGCTTCATAGTTGTTTCTTTCAGCGTCCGGAATAGTCTGTAAGATTTCGGTTGCAGGTCCTTTCAATGCCACAAATAAAGTAGCGACTTTGTCCTCAGCGCCCCAGTTATTCACAGCTGCTGTCTTCTCAAATTGTAGCTTAAATACCTGGAAAGGGACAGAACCCTTAAAGGATGGGGTTTTTACCTTGGGTGCGCTTGTTGAAACCACTGTGCGATTCAGCTGCAACTCCTTGATGCGATTTCTTAACGCATCCACCTCGGCCTCGACTTTCTCCTCAAGTTGCATTATTTTCTTGTCCTGTATTTTTAGCTGTGATTACATACGCTCTTCCTGCTCCTCCAGCTGCAATGCTATTTTTGAAGATAACCGGCCCTCCTGATCCTCAAGTTGAGCTGAGATCTGAGAAGTCATGCGTGACTCTTGTTGCTCCAACTGAGATGCCATGCGTGTTTCTTGTTGTTCCAACTTTGATGTTATGTTCGTCGACATCTGAGCCAATGCAGCCAATAACGAGTTTGTGTCCACATTTTCCACTGAATTCGGAGTATCCTTCTGCTCTTCAATTTTGGTCGCTCCCTCTTCCGAATGCTGAAAAACATGATCGTCCACGCCGTTCCAACTCCTTGCAATGTCTTTGCTATCCTTACAATGTCCTTGTTATCCTTTCTATCCTTGCAATGTCCTTGTTTATTTAACAATACCGCTTCTGACACCAATTGTGACGAATTCGATGATTCCTCGACTATTTTCCCTGAGTTCGATCACTGTACGTTAAATAAAAACCGTAGTACAATATCGCGGGTTAATTCACTGTTCAGTACTTCACTGTATAACACTTGAAAATAAACTGATTGAAGTGCGTTGTCTTTGCGCGGTTTATATACCCTAGCAGACAGCGGCTTATAACCTAGAAATGTCTACACATTTCTGGGTTATTCGTGAAACAGTGTTCTCGAAACGTTTATCTATCGTCATCTCCTCTTTGTGTCGCATTCGCACTCTCTCGCTCTCGCGTCATGTACCTAAACAGCTGTAGTTGTGGTAGTGACGCTAGTGGTGGAAATCCGCTAGAGTTGGGAGATGAGCAATTCTTGAGACCATTCGCCACAATATCATATCGAATCGATGGAACTCCCAAATATTTTTGTTAATCTTAAATCTTACTTGTATGTAATACTATTTTGTATTAACAAATTTTTTGAATACATTATTCTTTCTTTACAATAAGTACCTAACAATAAATTTGGTACTTTTTTCCGACTTCGATAGTTTTTTCTACAAGTGGCAACCTTGACCACGAACTATCTTGATTAGTGACTAAACACAGCATACAGAATTCTCCTATTAGTTCTCAAGCGAATTCCATGGTACTCATAAATACAAATTTGATTCCCCTGAAAAAAAAATTTAGGTTCATTAAAGCTGTCCCCAAGTAAACTGAAACTTCTAGCTTTTATGTCAAAAATCTAGCTAATGTCAACCAAGTTCTATAACCTGTATCCAACAAATACATCTGGGTATAAAAAACAAAACAGGCATGAGCGCCAAAAGTTTCCTGTGTGGAGCAGCACGCTTGAATAGTTACAATAACAATTCTACCTACCACTTTGATATTGATAAGAGGACGATACGACACACTAGGGGTACACTTGAGCGGTGTTGCATTAAAATGTAGGCGCACGATGTATGCACAGAGGCAATCCTTTATGTAAACCAAACACAAGCTCCTCGAGCTCTCCTGCCCTCAAGCATACATAGATATGTGTAGGTACATTATACAATTAAGTTTGTACAAAGGCCGGAAAGTTTGCTTGTCTGCATTTAAATAGCCATGACACATTTTCAAGGATCGTTTCTAATATTTACAATATGAAGTCATTCTACTGTATTTGACACAAATGCACAAAATGTTTTGAATGGGAAATCATAATCAGTTACAGTCAACATGAGACTTTCATAAATTAAATAGGCATGATGTAAGTAAGCAGATAAATAGTAGGTATGTTGGGCTGTTTGGGAAGGTTGGGTTAGCTTGGAGCGACAGCTGTTGCTGATAAAAAAAAAACTCATTTGGACCACACAACATTTTGTAATTATATTATAAGGTTTATTTACAATTTCAGTTCCCCTTTCGATTTCATTAATTGAAAAATCAAATTGGTGGCAACCATGAGAAAATAGCCAAAGACTCAGCACTCAAGACGAACAGCTTTTTCCATATGGGGTAAGACGTTTTCGAGAAAGTAGTAGATAAGCAAAAAAAATAAATAATATATTCAAAGTGGATGGCAGCCCTATCTAGAAATATTTTACTTAAAAAACGGCGTACAAAAAATTTCCCTGGCTACTCATAATATTATATCTCGTTTTATTTTCTTTTTTTAATGCCAGATAGGTGGCAACCCCGTAACAATATCACAAGTGGCAACGCTTAAGCAAGTGATGCTTGAAGGAAATAAAATATGTGAAAGTACCAAGTCGTTTTCGAGATTGTAACAGATAAAATCAAGATAACAAAAATGACAACTCTAGGTGATAACCCATACTGGCAAAAAGTTTCAAATATTGGCAACCCTGTAAAAAAATTATCAGTAGCAACACTCAAAAATATATTTCTTGTGGGTGTTGCCATCGAATCATATATCTTTTCTAGGCCTGCATTTTGCATTATCCTCACATTTTAGCATTTAACTTAAAATGCAGCATTTATTTCAATTAAAATCAAAATCAAAATCTCGCGCGTGTGTGGAAATTAAATTGAAAACAGTGAAACTACAAGTGATCTGATGTTTGTGAAACCATTTAAATCGATCAAATGTATAGGTTTGGTTAGGTTGCAAGGCATGACAGGGCACCTGGACTCTGCCCTACACTTGGACCATTAAGAAGGCCCATTGTGATACCCTATTCGATATCTACCCACCTCCATGCCCCAGAGGTGCGAGCATAAAGTTTTCCTTAGCGCCGACCACGTATAGTCAGTAAAAAGATACCTCCCTACCTACCCCTCAAGCTTGAAACTATCAGTGAAAAAGTTAATGGCGCCCCGAACAGTATGTGGTCTGCTATCCCATTCTTGTTTTTTTTTGTATTGTCACCTCGTAGTTCCATTCCCTATAAACACGTTATTTGACGCGCAGTAGTCAGTATATGGTGGTATGTCAACAGGAGCGTGAGTGCCCAAGATTGAGGCGTGCCCACTTTGTTCGTCTATCCAGACGCCGGTCTCCCTTATTCGCAAAGCTGTGATCACGACTATTTCCTTCGCCACCAAGTCAAGCGGTGGTAGATACAGCATAGCGTTGAGTGCTTTCGTCGGGGTAGACCCAAGGACCCCGGTTATCAAATGTTTATAAAAAGTGTAAAATTTTGTACACGTGCTCATAACCTAAAAAATTGCAACCAAGATTCGAATTGCGCCAAATGTGCATTTACTAAATGCAGTAGCATGAACGCTGTTCGAAAGCTCATGTCCAAAAATGCAAAATTCTGCATTTTTAATGCAGCATGAACCCCACATAAGTCTTGACACTCAGGATGTTTTGACGGAGCTGCCACTCATCTAAAAATCAATGGAAAGCTATTATATGAGGAATTTAATCAAAACTATTTCCTCAACAAATTCGCAACAATATATAAAGTTACAACTACAACTGACATTTGCGTAACACATTGATTGGTTAGTTTTGCTTGTTTTTAATCAAGATCATTCACGAAACCTCCAATGAATTGAATTGGAAAGGCCAAACATTTATTTAACAGACAGCAGCGCACCACGTGTGTCAAGAGATAAGTGCTGCAACAATAAACTTTTGTTCGTAACGGTTACAACAACGGCTATTGACAGCTGTATAAACCAACAAGAAGAACAAAGTTACAACAGATCCGAAACATACAAATTACGCATTCATTCCATACGCGTACTATTTCATGTGTATATGTATACCCTCTAGCAAAAAACTAAAATAGAAATTTCACAACATGCTCGGACTTGCGCCAACTATTTCTTCAAAACTTTGGAGTGTATACCATAAAGAGACTGAGGGTGCTACAGAGCTGGCTTTAACTCATCTCGACTATCTTCTATCACTCCATTGTCCCGTAGGCTATAAGTATTGGGCTCAGACTCTCCATTAAGAAGGTGCCACTGGTCGTACCAAATCGCTATCACGACAGTTGGGCAGTACCGCAAGGGAGTACAGCAGCGTATCGGGTTCATATCCGGCCAAGGACTGTAAGTTTCGAAATCACTCCTCAAAACTTCGGGGAGTATTTTTGTCGTTAACAACAACAATAACAAAGCCGGCCGCTCCTTACATGGAGAACAGACGCCCACCTACCGGCTACTCGCCTCCCAAAGGGGCGACCGAATTTTTGGTACTTTAGTTTATTTACGAAGTGTATTTTTATGGCCTGTGTTGTCCGCGGGAGATATTCGATTTCTCTCCTACCACCCATATCTGGGAGGTATTTCCCTATCCACCAACCTGCGGACACGTCCTCTAGGAATTTCAGGCTTCCACAGAAAGTACGCGGGTAGTCCATTATAGCTAGGTGGTTCCCATTTGGCTAGACGCTCAATCTGGGAAGTGGTTGGGAAGCAGCTAGATCTTTCTTTGGAAGTATTTTCCTTCTTCTCAATTATTATTTGGCTCATTTGAGAGAAGTCATAAAAAATAGGATAAACAAACTTGTTTTTCCTACAGGGTAATTTTATATGTTTTACCGTTGTTGATACTGTTATATGAGTATTTGAACCGTACTCGTGAAAGTGATGACCCAAATACTCGTATTTGGCCTCGTGCATCGTACATTGCTAACTGCGCTAGAGGAAGTACGCGTGTGTAGGTACGTGTTTAACTGTGGAGGGTAAATACCGAGGTGAAGGCGAATGTGGGTGAAAAATCCATAATCAATAAACTTATGTTGAAGGCATAATAAAGCGATAGGTAGAAAATTGTGGAATCGTACAATGAAAATTGCACTGCACATACATATACACAGTTTGTTGCGCTAACTCCTCCCCATCACCACCATTTACCTTGCTAATTCGCGGGTTGTTGGTTAATTTCGACGGCCTGTTGGTACACGGCCTGCATGAGCAGTGTTTGGTATAATGGTTACACACTGCGGTTTAGAAATTCCCAAATCTCCTTGGGTTCGATGACCAGTAAAGGTGATGAAAAAAATTTATAAACAACAATACAAAGCGGTTTGACAAGATCCTTCAACAAGATCGAAATTGTAATAATCATATTTGGCATTGTTTGTAGTATTTTTTAACTTGTTTTCGCCAAAGACTCGAAAGAATAATTTGATAAAAATTATTCGACTGGTCAAAATTCCACAAAATTTTTCAAATTTCGCAAAGTTATCACATTTTCTACCCGGGTTTATTGATACAAACTTAAAGACTTATATACAAATAGTCAAAAATATTTATGTACATACCCAATAATGCTTGAAATAGACGCGATTTAAAAATTCGTATCACTCGTTCAATCGCGATGCGCAAGGCACGATCTTGCGGTTCTGATAGTCTCGAGTGATAGTCCTCCAATAGTTCAAGGGCACGATGTGCTTCTGCAATAAAAAAAAATAAAGTTAAGTAAGTGATTAGAAATGTTAGCTTGTATGTTCATACAGGTTAGCCGTGCATGGGAATGTGATTGTGTGTGTGTAAAATGGTAAGGTTAATTTAAATTAGAAGAATGTCAATTTAATAGATGATGTGCATACTGGAAGTTTTGGGAGGAGGTCTGCTTGTGACTTACTAGAAGTGAGGTAGTGCTAACTTTTTAAAGAAAATAAATTGTAAATAAAAAAAAATCAAGGAAGTAGTTAATCTAGAATGAAGCGTATGAATCCAATTGGAAATACCAAGGAAAGCTCAGTCACCCTCGTGCTGGTTTTTCTATCTCAATCGGTTTTTTTCTTCTAGCGGAGCCTTCGGCCTTTGATTATTGTCAAATCACGGTAGAGTCCGTCTTCGATACTCTTCTTGGCACCAAGATACCCCAAGGACCATCTTCTCTTCCTTTAACATTTCGATATATCTAAAGAATGGCTGATGAAAGTAGCTCGTTCTAGGACACCAACATACTCTTAGAGGTCCTATATGATATCTGATAAGTCCCAGGGCTGCAAGTACCGCCTTCGAGGGATCAAGACCCGATCGGCGATTTGACTACTCATCGCCCATTTCTTTTCTCGATATGTTACAATACACGGACCAATCAGGCTTTTTGTGTTCGTGGTGGACACGAGAACCCATGGAGCCGTGTAGCTGTCAGTTAAAATTGACATCTTATTATCGAATGGAGCAATCGCTTTTCTGAATTAATGTTTCTTTTTTCACTCCTTCCTGGATGGATAAGACTTTTGAAAACACGGTTATCCCCGTATGTGCTCTTTTTCGAGAGTGCAAAGTCCCGAAGAGTTAGTGTAGCCTGGGAAACCATTTCCTTAAAAAATTACTTCTTTGTATATCCCTGCTGGTAGTTCTGGTCTCAGACCCCACTTTTACCTAATCCACTCTTTTGAAAAGCTTCGCAAAATTGCTCCGCTTAGCAGCTGTTTTCTCAGGCTCGGTGAGTGGGAAATGTGGTCTCACTGTTTGGAGTCGATTTTTTCACCTAGCATTTTTCAAAAAGGAACGAAACTGTTGGAACAGCTGCTTTGAAAATAGCCGAAATGTGTGGAGGTGTCGAGGAATCCGTTTCTGGGACTATTGCTTTTTATTTTTTGAGAGGGCGGTTCCGTACTTTTTTATTTTAGCGCATGTGCTCCGAAAATCCACCAAATTTGGATTTCTGTACCAAAAATTTTTTTCTCACACGGAGAAAAAATATTTTTTGTCTATTTAAGATATGTGCCACTTTTTGAAAAAAAAAAAACTAGATTTAAAAATCGGTTTCTTAGGCTAAAATGGTTGAAATTGCCCAAATAACCAGAATCGCGATCTGACTTTAATGCAAACAATTTCACCGGCTCTAAAATAACAATTGATTTTCGAGTGAAAAGTAAAAACCAAGACTATTTAAAGATTCGGTAAACGAAAAAAAATCATTATTTCCAGAACCTGAAAAAAAAAATAAAAACACATGAGTTAAAAAAATATCTAAAAAAAAACTTAAAATTGAATTGCATTTTGTTAAAGGTCAATGTAAGCAAGCATCATACTCTGTATATCGGCGTAACGTTCGTCAAGCGTCATCTCGCGCGCTGTCTCCTCAATTTGACTGGCTTGTCCAAAAATAGTTGACCAATAGCCGCGAGCATCATCGTCATCGGCTGCATCAACAACGCCACCGCCGACAGCGCCCTCTACATCCATATTATCGCCATCATCAATATCCATGGCACATGTTCTGGTCGCTTCACCGCCGCCGCTGTTACCATCAACACCATCCGCACCGGTCACCGTAATCGATACCGTTTCGGCAACAGCAGCAGCCGCTTCCGCCACTTCAGCTTCCATATCAGCATCATAGCTTTTCTCTGCCTCCAAAACTGTACCGAATGTTGTTTGTTTCGTTTCCGGCGTTTGTCCATAGATACGTTCACGTTCAATCGACTCGATCATCGATTTGAAACGATCCAATTCAAAACGTAAACTTTCCGACATATTCGTTAATTGAGTAGTAGTATTCGTATTGCTATGAGGTTTCGAAAATGATCGTTGTCTTAAGCTAGTCGTACTATTATTTAAATTCGTATTTGTATTCGTATACGTTTCTTTTTCATCACGCGATATATCTGATTCAGATTTTTCAAAATAACCTGATTCGATATCGGGCGTCTTAAGGCCACTACTTAATAAATGTCCATATTCGAGTAAATCTTGAGCTGAGTAATAACACTCGATCGATTCCCGTACACTATCGCGCCAATTTTCTTCATTCTCGAAAATGTTGTTGACAGTGGAAGTGGTGCTGTTCTTTTTTGTTGGGGTGCTGTTGTCTTCCACGAGTTTGGTTCCGTTTTCTTCTTCTTCTTCGCGCTGTGTTACAGCTGTACATTGCTCACTCGAGCTTGCGTGCTCACCATCGTCACCTTCGCATTTATCGACCTTGCTCGACCTAACCGCCCTTTTTTCTTTGTAAGGGTTCGCTAGAGTCTCTACAGCTTGCTCTTTCTGCTCGCATTTCTTCTCTTGCGTAACGTTCGTCTCAAGCTCTTCTTCGTTGCTTTCTTCTTCTATCCTCTCCTCTTGCAGTACTTTTGTAATAGTTTTTGTTGTGATAATTTTTTCAAACCATTTTTCGTTAAACCTTTGCAACTCAGTTATGGGCACAGCACAATCTCTCAGCTCTTCTAGTTTATCAGATTGTTCTGCTTGCTTTTCATCGATTTCTTTATGCACTGGCACTTGTAAGGCATCTCTTGCAATATTGGACGGATATGGTTCACAATTGAGTTCTACTAACACAGTTTGATTTGTATTTTGAGTCTCCGGGCTTTCGAAGCTTTGAAATGGCTCTTCAATATCTTCAGCTTCTTCGCTGTCGTTGCTATCGGTGTTATTACCCAAATTTCCGCGTATCTTTATTGTTTGTATAGCATTAGTTTCGAGGGGTTTCCCGGCCTCAACCTGTCTAATGGCCTCCGCGTGCACTCGCTCTTCTCTCACCTCCCCCTTCTCCTGCGGTTTTGCGTCAGATACCCGCTGTTTCAATAAAACTTTCGCTTCATCCTCTTCAGTTGTGGACGTCTCAGCGCACCTTTTAACTCTCTTCTCTTTATTATTTCGCAGCCTGCCGAGTTTGAGTACGCTGCGTGCTTCCTCACTTTCAGCGGACCGTTGTACACGCCTTTTAACACGTTGCCTACTTCTGGAACGTCTATGAGTTTTAACTTTTTTTATTTCTGGTACTAAGAGGCATGCCTTTTCATCGTGTCCAGCAATGTCATCATCGTCGTCCTCTTCATCATCTTCATCCTTAATTGCTTTCCCAACAGTCTCAACACCAACACCTTCTGCGTCACTAGCACCACAGTCTTCAACATCACTCAAATCACTATAATCCTCATCTCTCATATCCTTCTTATATTCAGGCGCCGAAGAATCGCCACCATCATCATCATCATCGTTATTGTGATATGTATAATTGTCACTGCTAGTTAGGAGATTCGGTTCACTACTTCGATCGCGTTCACTGTCCGTGTTCATGTTCGGTCCGATTTAAGGTTTAATTTTTGACTTTTAGTTCCAATACTTAGTTTTTGATGGTTATTAAATTCTGTATTTGTAAATTTTCTAAAATCGCGAAACCCTCGACCCGAGCACAACGTCTTTTTCCAAAACCACGACATTAACTAAGCGTTTAAGTTCTACTTGTATGCTAAGACCACGAAGAAATTGACCTACATTAAAAAAAATACGCATTGACATGGTGCTGAATATTTGCACGAGGGCAGCTAGAAAAGTTTAATGACTCTGGGGTTTTTAAGGAAATCTGTCCTGACTATTTATGAGTTCGACAGGCCACACAATAGTCGATCAAACTACGAAAATATTTCTGTGCTGCTGAGTCAATAGTTCTCCTGCGAGCTATGATTGAATCCAATATAGATCCCATGTACGGGGCTGGAAAAGAACGAAGTTTGGAAATATCAAGTGCGAGGTATTCATCAAACTATATCACCATCCGCTTCCACCAACAACATCTTTCCAGTGAGAAGCTCCGAAGCAATGCCCGACACCGCCACACCAATCCAAGTCTCGAACAACTTCCATACCATCAATAACCCTGCCTAACATTGTGTATCAATACCAAGTGTAAACTCTTCTGCATAGACGTCAAAATTCCAAAATGAGTTTAACACCTGTTTGAGATTGTGGTTAATAACAAGTGTGATATCATAGACATAGTCGTGAAAACTTCAAAGTGAGTTTAGTCACCTGTTTTTAATTTCCTTTTTTTTCTCACTACTTTCCATCTTCCCATCTCTTTCTACCATTAGGTAAAAGATAGGAGACCGCCATGTTGATGTGTGCAGGATGTTAAACAACGCCATTTGCTTTTCTGTTATTCGGTGCTGGCGACATTTTAATATGTGCAGGATGTAAACAAACCGACATTTTAATGTTGTCAAAAGAAGAGTTCACACTTGGTATTGATACACAATGCTGCCTAAGAGCGTAGCTATGGGGTCTATCAGCTATTACGACGGAGCTGCCGTCGGGAGAAAATGTACTAGATCGTATTTGATTCATCGTAATAGCTAATAGAACCCCATATGATGACGGACAGCCTTCTGTTGGAAAGTGATCATGAGTTTTTCGCCTCAATGAGAATATATAGCCTACATAATACACTCAGCATGGAATGAGAAGGGATGAATGCCGCCAGCGGTACTGAAAATAGGATATGCTTAGGCTACGAGGTCTTGTTTTGCAATAGCAGCGTCTTACGGAGCGTGAAAAATGTAAGGAGCTTATATCCTACCAATTTGTATACAAACTCTTTCCAAATCGCAAAAGACCGATAGGAAACTAGCAAATAAAAACCGTTTTCGAAGGTTTACCCCGATTTTTCATATTAGCACATTCATGCTCCATGCAAAAAGGCAACACCACTTTCCCTACCATTTTCCCTGCGAGCGACCCTCGTATGTATGAGCAGAAGAGCAAAGTCGATTGAATGCGAATTGTTGTTTCGTGTAAAATTGTCAATTAGCGATAGTGAAATGTGCAACAGCTCTAAAACAAAATATTAGAAAGGTTTTATATAGCTACACTTGAAAAAACAGTTGATAGACTCAAACGTTTTCCAGTCGAGAGAGATAAATAATTTTATTCGGCTAAGGCAAACGTGTTGCTTTTGAATTTTGTATTTGTTGGGTATTATAATTTTGTCCACATAACGGCACTACATAACGGCGCAAAATAATCGAGATAGATATATAGTTTCATATATGAAAGTTCTTAGGTTGAAAAGAGGAGTAGATTAAGCCATGTCCGTTCGTTCCTCTGTCCGTGTACGCGATAACTTGAGTAAAAATTGAGATATTTCCATGAAATTTGGTATACGGGTTATTTTCCGGCCAAGGTAAGTTCCTATTGAAAACCATATCGAAAATCACATAAATTGACATATCTCGGAAGCTGAAATGGCTAAAATAATATAATTTTATAGGCGAGTTCTCTCCCGTGGCATCGTCCACTTTTAAGGGGGATGCCTTTTCGAAAACTCCACTGGTCTTAACTTTTAAATTGATTACGGTAGAATCATGAAATTTTGTCACAAAGTATACTAACATTGTAAGGATGAAATTGGACGGAATATCTAAAATAGTATACATTGGTAGGAACATCCACCTAGGGCCTATATTAATATTATCCCGTTCTGAAAACTACCCCTGGGATATTTTTATGTTCGGTTCACCAGAACTTAGACTTCCTTACTTCACAAACAGATCTCTTTAATATTCTCAACTAAATAACAGATACATATGTATCACCAACGAATTTTTTTCCGTCTAGAATTTATATGTTGGATGTACATTAGAGCGTGTCACCAAAACAAAAGTCGGCCGTACCTCCCGTCATATGAAGTATTTTTGAAAAATATTAAAAAAAAAAAAAATATTCTTTTCTGGCAACCCTAGCTGTCACCCAATTACACTTTTCTTCATATCTTTGGCATCTTTTGTCGGATTTTAAAGTGTGATACATCAATTTTTTTTGTCCCAAAGAGGAGGTTTTTCTCAAGAAAGTTCATTGAGCTCATGCGTTTCGTTGTGGTACTTACCCACGATATCTCAGTTTTTACCACCCTAATGTAACAACCTAATGTCAGTTAATTGAAGATCATAAAAGATTTACGATTTTTTACGGTCTTTAATTTGCTGTTATTAGATCGGTACATTAGGGTTGTTGCAACTGAGATATGGTGGGTAGGTACCACAACGGAGCGCCTGAGATCAATGAGCTTTTTTTAGGAAAAACCCACTCCCTGAGACAAAAAAATTGGTGTATCACACTTTAAAATCCGAAAATAAATGCCGAAGATATGAAGAACAAGTAAGGAAAGCTGTCTTCGGCTGTGCCGAAGGCTATATACCTTTCATGAATAAGCGTCACGATTTTCACTGTTCGATCCCCAGTACAGCCTGTTTCAATTTAACTATATTTACTATACACATTACACATCTTTGTTATAATTTAAAAAAAACTTACAAAATAATAGGATCCGAGTTATCGGAACAATCGATTGTATGGAGGCTATATATTATACGTGTTCAATTGTACTGACTTACACTATACACATTACATATGTAGAAAGTACTAAAGGTGAAATATTTTACGTTCCTAACTTTTTAAATGCGGAAGTATTGGCCAAAAAACCTTATATCGGAACAACCGGTTGTATGGGGCTAAATATATGTTATATTTACCCGATCTTCTTGATTTTCCTCTACACACTACATAAATTGAAAATACTCAAGTTGCAAAATTGTATGTTCCTAACTTTTTAATTGCAGAAGTTTTGGCCAAAAAACCTTATATCTGAACAATCGGTTGTATGGGGGCTATATGTTACATTTGCCCGATCTTGTTGATTTTCACTATATACACTACATAAATAGAAAGTACTCGAGATGCAAAATTTTACGTTCCTAACTTTTTAATTGCAGAAGTTTTGGCCAAAAAACCTTATATCTGAACAATCGGTTGTATGGGGGCTATATGTTACATTTGCCCGATCTTGTTGATTTTCACTATATACACTACATAAATAGAAAGTACTCGAGTTGCAAAATTTTACTTTCCTAACTTTTTAATTGCAGAAGTTTTGGCCAAAAAACCTTATATCTGAACAATCGGTTGTATGGGGGCTATATGTTACATTTGCCCGATCTGGTTGATTTTCACTATATACACCACATAAATAGAAAGTACTCGAGTTGCAAAATTTTACGTTTCTAACTTTTTAATTGCAGAAGTTTTGGCCAAAAAACCTTATATCTGAACAATCGGTTGTATGGGGGCTATATGTTATACTGGTCCGATCTTGTCAGTTCCGACAAATGATTCCTATATTACAAAATGGTGGCCACATACAAAATTTCAGCCAGATATCTCAAAAATTGAGGGACTAGTTTGCGTTCAAACAGACAGACGGACAGACGGACAGACGGACATGGCTAAATCAACTCATCTCGTCATCCTGATCATTTCGGTATACTTATTGATGGGTCTATCTCTTCTTCTTCTCATATTTACAAACATCGGACCAAAGTTATAATACCATTTCATGTTCATGAAAGGTATAAAAATGCAATTGGGCGACAGCTTGGGTTGCCAGAAAAAAAACCATTTTTTTATGTTTTTCAAAAGCACTTCATATGAGGGGAGGTACGGCCGACGTTTTTTGTTTGCCTATAAGGCGAGACGCTCTAATGTACATATTAAACATAGATAACTACACGCCCAAAATCAATATTTATCGATTAAAATCAGACTTTCAAGCTGAATTTACCCTAACCAACCTCTTGCAGTTTCTCTTTGGAAGCTCGGTTTCCAGTCTATCTATTATCTCCCATGGCGGTATAAATTTTCTTACTTTTAACTTTCAATTCTTTTTTACATTTTATGCAATTTATGTAAAACTGTCTTATCGCAAATTTCACACTTTTTTAAAAGTCATGAATTTGTTAAGTTCGCCTGCCTAAAAAATAGTCGTGCAAGTGTTCATATTTCAATATGCAAATCACTAACGAATCTACAAACTAAGCAACTTCACGCCAAAGAAAAGGTGTATGATTTGTAAGCACAAGAAAGAGCATACATTCTGATACAAAACCCAGTCAACCAAATTGCTCTGAAGTGCTCGAGAAAACTTATGTAAACTGATTTTAAAATAACCGTTTGAAGATCAACACTGAGTTGGAAAAAAACTGGAGGAGGATGACATGGCCTTTCACCTCTTATGATAGGCTTATCTTGCCCTAGGTATATTTCAAGCCGCTCAAAGTCACCGAAACTTTCTCTATGTTGACTGGGTAAATTAACTTAGATGCATGTGTTACGAATATTAAACGCCCTACAATTAGCTTCGGGCAATTTGCACGCGACAAATAAACATTGGCCAACTTTCAACTGGCGTTTAGCGAAGGAACGGATGCTTTAAACGCCTCAAGACCTCAACATAGTATTATGTATATTAGTGAAGCCTATATTGTGTACTACACCATATATAAACATATTAACAACCATAAACGCTTAATTTCCGATTTAAATAATTCGCATATTTTCATAATTTTCTTTGAATTATGAGACATGCACGACAATTAAGTTATTTAGTATAACAAATTGCCAATTTACACTTAAATAAATAGTTTTATAGGCATTTATTTAAGTGGATTAAGGACATACTCGTTTAGTATGGCTTGGCGTGTGTTCGTTAAATTAGTTGTGTATCAATCGAATGCAAAAAAATTAATAGGCTGACGCTCGATAAGAGAGAGAGAGAAGCTTGTATGCAAATCTGAGCTTACGTAAAATATTATAGAATATAGCCAGGCAGCAAGTCATAGCTGGAAGGGGTATGAGTGGCGAGGGCACTGATTTTTTCATGTAAACTGCCAAAAATGGTGATTTTTTTCCACCCATTCCCATGGGTGGGATCTTAGGGGGTGTGTCACTGGCATGAGTCGGTCGGCCCTACAAAGTTAGTGGGGGTCGGGTCCTACATTTAAACAAGATTGGGACATTCTAAATGGGTCAACTTAGGATTTTTCAAACGTAGGCGCCCAAAGTCAAAAGTAGGTACAAATTCGGGACATCAGAATTGGTTTTAGAGGTATGCTTCCTTTGGCAAGGTATCTTATTTTGATCCCTTAAATGCGATTTTCTTTGTCACTTGGGTGATTTTCAAACCGACTCGCCGTCTTACACATAAAAAAAAAACTGGTATAATTAAGTACTGAATTCCACTCGATAACACATGCCCAAAAAGGTTCATTCATTGTCAATGAATGACAAAAACATGACGTCGAAACCGGGAACCGAAAAAAATTTCAAAAAACTCAACTTCTCGCGTAAAAATCATGCCATACCCTTTTCAAACGAACAAAGCACTATATATATTTCGAAAATGTCAACAATTCTATACCGAAAACCTTTCAAATTCGGTAGAAAATTTTAATTTTAATGATTTTTTTTTTTCAACGAAAACTCTGAAAAACGGTTGTTGGGCCTTAAAACCTGATTTTGGGGGTGCTACAAATCTTCTGAAGGGTGTTTCGTGTATAACTCGACCTTTACTATTCAATTTTTTTTTTGTCACTAATAGTACATTTACACTGCACCAAATTTGGCAAATTCAAATGAGCCAGTTCGACACCGGCAGGGTTGCTATTTAGAGGAACTGTGGATTGTATTGTTCGGCAAATGAGGTCAAATGTGATGGAATTCGAAATTTGGAAAATGAGATTTGTATGGTAAAAACGGCCAAATTTACCAAATTTGGTGCAGTGTAAATGTACTATAAAGTTATCATCACCCCGTTTGTAGATGACAAGCTGAGAATAGCAACGTTAATATGATTTGGGAAAGTTTGTTTGAGGGGAAATAAAAATCTAAACCGATTTTTTTTTTTTTAATTTTTCCGTAAAAAATTTAACGTGAACTTACATAATTATCACATAATTTTACACGTCATAGCATAGCAAAACATAAGGTTACATCAATAAATTAAAGTAAGCTAGCATTATACGAAACATAACATCAGAGCTACAGTTTCTCAGATTGAGAATCATGCGAAGAAATAAAGTTTTTTGGCAGAAACGCTACGGTTCTCCACTTCAGATAATTTGTGGAAACACCCCAGTTCTCAACTTAGGCCATTGACAATGTATACAAGTGGTGAATGTATGACAGAAGCATTCAGAAAAGTATTAAAAAGTAGAGTTTGATTTTTCCTTTAATTTCAAATCATTAAAATAATTAGTGCTTCAGGACCTAAGTTTGGTCACCTTATTGAACTATAGTTCAACTTAGCTAGCTGAATAGTTTGTAATAGCAATTACACTTAGAAAAAGTGCTAGGACCATTTTTGTAGTTAATTTTCAGGTCCACAACTTGGTCTCAGGTTATTTTTCGAAACAAACTTACCGTTTTCGAACAAAATCCAGAAACCTAAAATGTTGACCTTTGACCCCGAATCACTTTTTTAGCACTAATGGAATCGATGGGGATTTTAAAGTTTTCTTTCTGACGTCGAATCTAAGCTGTCTATAAAAATTTTTTCACTACCTTGCATATTTCGGGTGGGGTCCGGACCCCAAGACCCCTCCTCTGAATACGCGCCTGTTCAGTAGCGTCCCGAGTACCAAGAAAATATGGACTAGATGGTACTTATGTACCTAAATACTTATTAACGGTATGTTTTCGGAATTTCTTTTCATAGAAAGGGTACCTTAATGGCATTATAGAAGTATTACATGTATGCATCTAGCCTTGAACTCTAAAGTTAAGTCTATCTGCCAAGTCATTTCCACTTTATTTCAAAGGGGGACGAAGTGACCGATAAATTTATAGTGAACTTGAAAATGATGAGACACCAACCTTTAGTTATTTAAAAATAAGCATATAAAGGAACACAATCTAGACAAATCAGGACAGTTCTTTTTGTAATCGCTTGTTGCCATTTGTGAACGCTGATACACTGAATAAAAATTTTGAGGAATTGACTTAAGTTTTTCCACTTGTACGTATTCAGAATGACTTAAAATTAAGTTGAGCTGAAGATCCAATGTATGTATACTGGGTAAAGTCGAAATATATACAAATTTCAAAAGTACATTAGGCTGGGCCACAAAACGTTGCATGTATGTATGTGTCTCAGTCCCTAGTATACGGTTAAAAATTTGTGCCTTAATTTTAAATTTTTTTGGACTACATATTTATTTTGTTCCTGTAAACAAAATTAAACCAGAAATATTTTAACAATTTTTTGAAGACAAAAAAATTATTTTTTTGTCCATTGGCTGGGATTTGAGGCAATACTCTCCGCATCATGCCTGAATGCTCTACCACTGAGCTACTTTAAAATAAAGGAAAACGAAACAAACAATTTAGACCGAAAAGGTTTCAATTTTAAACTAAAAAGAAAAAAATGATGGCACTTGGTCCCCCTTGAGTCAAAGACGGCTGCTCTGCCGCTGAGCTATGCCGCACATAAAGTTTTTGTGGGCAAAATTCAAGTACTTTCAAAAAACCGAAGATATTCCACAAGAATGTTTAAAAAATTGCTTACACTTTAGACGGGTTTAAAATTTAGGCTCATATTTTTAACCGTGTAAATAGTTTTCTAATGATTAGGAAGAGGAAGCAATGTAGTATGTAAGTAAGTGTAGGCTGTCAAAATATTTAAATCGAGTTTAACAACAACAACAATAAATGACTAATTAAATCTTTATTTTTGTTTGTAAATTTGTCTCTGTTTTGTGGATGATCACTGTTGCTTACCTTGTTTTTTTACAGGCATTTTTGTGTGATCTTTATTTTTTTTTGTTTTTACTTAAAATTTTTTTTTTTTTCTTTGTTTGTTTTTATTATTTTATGACTGTTTATTTTTTTAGTTTATTTTTTAATCTGTTGAAAAAAATGCTGTAGCTTTGTTCGAAGAGAATTATTTAACTATAAAGCGGCAGTTCAAGTTATTACTTTTGTTTTTAAATTTTTTTTTTTTTTTGCTTGGAAAATTTTTGTGTTGCGTAAATATTTTTGTTTTTTTTTTTTAGTTATCAAACATTGCCACAAATCTCTGCTTAGCTTAAAAGATTTCACGGGATACACTCAACACAATTTCGGCAACAACAATATTAGCTAAAGTAGGTTATATAGAAAGAGAAAGAAATACTAGATATGTAGTAAATGGGCATGAAAAATTGGTGAAAAAATATTACAAAATTTTTTAAATTTTTTTTTTTTTTTTAATTGTATGTATGTATTTTTTGACACAAACAAATGTGAGCCAGAAAAAATTCACTAGCGCCTCTTTTTGTCTGAGCACTTATTGTTGTTTTGTTTTAATTTTTGTTTCTTGTTTTTTTTTCTGAAATGCAAGCGAACACACCAGTTGATATACACTACACTGAAACCAAAAAGAAACTATGCAATTCTATAATAATTTAGTTCTCATTGGTCTTATTGTCTTCGTCATTGTCGTCGTCGTCGTTGGTGGTTGTGGTGTCGGTTGCGCGTTGCTGAAGAGATCAGTGCAGATTTTGTAGCGCCGAAGAAGCAGATGCAGACGATCGTGGGTAAAAAAAATAGAACGAAAACACTTGGCAGTGGCACAATGATGACGTGATTGTTGACGTTGGCGATTTTTAGATTTTGAAGAGGACAACGAATGACAATGTTGGTACAACGGATATAAGTATGTATATGTATATGGCGAATTTTTTATTTATATGTTCATATGTAGTACATAAGTTCATCTGGCTTAGATGTGCGGATCGCAGACACATGTGCTGTCGGCGTTGCAGTGTGCTAAAACTGTTTTAATTAAATTTAAAAAATATTTAATTTTTTACGAATTTTTTTTTTCTTTTTTAAATTTGTCAAGTTCAAGGATATGTTTTTTTATACTGGTTTTATTTAAATTTTTTTATTTGCAATTTAATTATTTTTTTTTTTTTTTTAGTTTAACCAGTAATTTGTGCACACAGAATAATTTTTGTCAACATGAACCATGTTAAACTAACAAGAAAGATCCTGTTAAGTTTGCATGAGATAATGAGGCCGATAGTGTTGTTTAAACAGGAAATCATGTTAATTTAACAGGAAGCAAAGTTTTTCAACATGAACTTCATGTTAATTTAACATGAAGTCATGTTAATTTAACACGAAGTGAAGCTTCTCAACATGACCTCCATGTTAAAATAACGTGATCGATAGTGTTGAAAAATAATAACCTGAAAAAGTGTTAAAAAAAGTGTTGGTTTTACATGAAAATTTTTCTGTGTGTGGAATTTTGTGGGTTTTTTAATCAAATAATTTTAATTAATTCTTTTACTCCTTTTCTATGTTTAGAATAAAATATTTCAGTTAAAAACGTTAATTATTCTGCTTTTTATTTTTTTCTTTTACCCTATTTGCTTTTTAGGTTAATTTTCTCAGTTCAAGGAGCTATTTTTTGTTTTAGTTTTTTTTGCTAGCTTTACTTTCCTTTTTTTCGTTCTTTTTTTTATTAAAATTTTTATGCTCAAAAAACATTTTTTTTTTATTTTATAAAATATTTTTCACTCATTTTTGACTACTTTTGAAATAAATTTTCTTATTGCAAAAGGTTAATTTATCAACTTTTTTTGTTAATTTTTTTTTTTGTCTTCATTTTTTAAATAAAATTCTTAAATTTTCAATTTTCTAAATTTAATTTTAGAATTTTTCAAAATATTTAAAAAATTTTGGAATTATTATTTTTTTTAAATTTTTTTTTTCTGTTCTTGCGCCACTGTATCTTTCCACCGCTTGATTAACCGTTTTCAATTTCGCACATTCCGCAAAAATTGTGTTTTCACAAGAATCGCACAATAAAAAAAAATCAAACACAACAGTAAAGATAACGCTGGCGAATATTAAAACGAACAACAACAACGTATCTAGACAAAATGCTATATTTCAGCACGTCGCACTTCCCTTGCCTCGCTGTAGCTGTGTCATGATCAGAACGTTTATAACTCGGTATAAATGTGAAAATTCCGACAACTGATTTATTACAATTTTTTCGGTTTTTTGGTTGTTTGTGTTTTTTTTTTGTGTGTGTTATATTCACATATCAAGTCCAAATTTGTAGCAGACACCTTGAGCATAGAAAGGTTTAGAGGCAGCAAAAAAAAACATTTTTCTTTTAAACTTTGCGCAGATTAATATTTTGTGTCTCGTTAAATTTTCACAGCTTTGTTAATAGAGAAATGTATTTTAGAAAAATTCTCCAAGGTCAATCTCTTCAAGTGATATTCTAAACCCACACCGTTACTTCTCCTCGATGATTACATTTAGATGACTTGATGAAGGCCATCAAGTCCTTTATGTACAGCTCTGCAACCTGCGATTGAATTGATTGTTCGGCCATTGATTGAAGCTATCGACGACAGGAATATTGGTCGATATACAAACGAAGGAATAAAAAAATGCCTTAAGGTGGCAACCCTGCCTAAAAGTATATAACTATTAAAAATTTTCATGGTTTTTGAAAACCCTTTACATACATATTCTTAAATTGGAAGCCCTGAACTTTCCAAAACTATATATAAAGACCGATTATCATAAAAAAAAAAACTTTCCCAAAATTTATAATTTTCAAATGGAAGCTCAAAGCTTCATCTTTGAGAAGATGTGAAGATTTTTCTCAAAAACATTTCAAAATTTAGATAATTCCCTTTGTAAAAAAAATTACGAGAAAATTTAAAAATTAGCGACCACTAAGGGTTAAGTAACAGTGTTTTTTTGTCATCTACTAACTTTTGACAGGCAAAAAATTTCAAAAATTATAAGAAAATTTGCTTTGAAAAAAAAAACAATTTTTTCCATACAAAATCCATGGGAAAAATAAAAGAATAGCGACCTTCAAGGGTTAAGTTACAGCGTTTATTTTTTTCCAAGCTTATTTTCTTATCAATTAATAACTTTTGACGGCGTAAGACCTAAACAAAATTTTTTGAAGTTAACTTCTTAGGCGGGATATGAAGTTTTGATTAAGAGTAAAATTTGAGAAATTGGCTGATGATCCAACGGAAATTATGCAGCGGAAATAGAAATTGTAGCCGACTTTCAGGCGTATGTTGTAGACTTTCAGGCGTAGCCGGTTTTCACCACGATGTTTAGCTGTGCAAATCAAATAGGAGGTGAAATTCTAGAATCTAGTTAATATTGCACAAATTGTAACAGGTAGGCCGAGCAGAGTTCATGGGTGTTGGCACTTATGGCGGTTGACAGGGTTGCCAACTATCCAATTTTTTTTTAATATAGAGCTAGATATGCCAATATGGGTATCAAATTAAAGGTATTTTCGACCGTACTCCAAATAAGATAAATTCAAACAGGGTTGCCACTTAGGGTTGCCACCTAACAGCAATTTATTTATTTTTTCGTATATCTCGGGAACTGCTTGACCGATATGGATAAAATTTAGCACATAGTTAACTTGATTCATTTCTAGATTATTCTAGGTGATTCAAATAAAAAAAATTTGGGTCTTTTTCGGTCTTACTCCCTGAGACTTTAGGTATTGATGAGAAAATAAGCCTTGCAAAAAATTAGCGCTCTAGCTTAACCCTTAGGGGTGGCTATTTTTTTCGCCCTTTCCCATACATTTTGTATGGGGGAAAATGGCATTTTTTTTCAAAGTGAATTTTCTTTCAATTTTTGAAACTTTTTTGAAAATATTTTTACATACTCTTAAAGTTGAAGCTTTGAAGCTTCCAAAATGGTAAGCCATGTGTGTTTATCTTAACTATTAAAATAATTACATCCATTTAAAATTTACTAGATTTTATACGTGTTGTTGTTGTTGTTGTTGTTAACAACAAAACACTCCCCGAAGGTTTTGGGGAGTGATGCCGAAGTTGACAGTCCTTGGCCGGATATGACCCCGGTACGCTGCGGTACTCCCTTGCGGTACTGCCCGACTGTCGTGGTAGCGATTTGGTATGACCAGTGGAACCTTCAAGGTCATGGCATCCCTCCAACCATGAGGAAGGAGAAGATGGGTAATGAGAGGTGAGAGGCATCATATCCGTAGATAAACCATCGAGTTAGCACGTCAATTACCTATGTGCATATTAGTCGCCTCTTACGACCGGTATGCCTACCTCGGGCATATTCTAAACCCCTAACTTTTTAGGGGATAAGACCAAGTCGACATTTTTTTTGAATCACCCTAATGTATATGTTCACCTAGACTTGCTTATTAATTTTTATTTTTTGCAACTACGTCAGCTCATCCATTAGCTGTCGCAAATTGTCTATTCAACTGTCTGGACTATTTATAAATTATATAGATAAATATATTTTCTTATATAAAATATAGCTCCTGTTTATTTTCTAATAAATTTTGCGATTACTTTTTCCGTATTCCTACATTTTCTGCTTTTTGTTCACCCTGTGTTAATTCACGCAACTCATTCTATTGATTGATTGGCGCAACTAATTGTTACGTATACGCACTGGCGCACTAAGTATGTCAGGTATGAAACTGACACCTGGCAACACACACACACTTTTACAAACGAAGTAGAAGTAGTGAGGATAGTTGTTTGTTGTTTAAGCAGCAACTCATGCTATCTAGCTGACACGTGCCTTGAAAAATTTTTGTTATTGTGGTAATACATAAAAAAGGTTTCTCAGACACAATTATTAAAAAAAAAAAAAAAGTTCTCCTATTTTTTTAATAAAATTATTTAAAAATATATTTTTAAAAATATTTTAAACAAACATTCACCACAGCGTTGTTATTATGATTATTAAAAAATTATAAGAATACCCATAACGAGTGCAATTGATAGCCCTCCAATTAAATGACCACCTACACTGTCTATATCACTGGATATTGGGGTCGTTAACCCAGTTAACAAGCTTCACATCAATATTTCATTTGTCTACGTAATTTAACTACAAAAGTGGCAGCGCCAGCAACAACAAAATATAAATAAAAAATGTAAGACAGCAGGATAGTCAATAAAACGGAAACGAGCATGACAAACTAGCCAGAGAGTGTACGAGTGAGCGGTTATGGTGGGACAAGGTAAAAAAAAAAACTTGCTGCGTTTGAACTGATGAGTGGTAGCAATAACCCCAAAGCAAGCAAGCATATGAATGGCATATGTGGGACAGCGCGTAGAGGGAGACAGCAGTTAAAGGATATTAAAAACCAATGGACTTTGACTAGAGACACCGAGCGCAATTCATCAATCCCACTCAATATAATTTGTTTTCGATGAGACAATTATATTGCTAATACAAGTGGGTAGGTAGTATCGAATCAACAAAGCTCAAGCTATGCACGTAGCTACCATAAGTGTATTATAGTAAATTTACACCGCACCAAATTAGGCAAATTTCATTTTCCAAATCTCATTTTCCAAATTTGGAATTCCATCACATTTGTCCTCATTTGCCGAACAATACAATCCACAAATCCTCAAAAAAGCAACCCTGCCTGTGTTGCACATTGAGAATTGCCCAGCAAGAACCTTAATGGTTTATTGACGTGCGATAACTTTTACACTATGCACAGTTTTTTAACTACTTTTTTTTCAGAAAATGTGCAAATTCTACCAGGAAAATACAGAAGCCTTCTTGACTCTTCTTTTATTATTACTCTACAGGTGTTTAAAACATCACGGTAATGCATTTTCTTTCGGTGGCTTTTTGTCCTGGTAGAAGATCCTTGCAGGGAACGTGAAGACAAATGCAAATTTGCCTATGTAAACGGTGTCGAACTAGCGCATTTCAATTCGCCAAATTTGGTGCGGTGTAAATGTACTATTAGATATGACTATGGGAAATGCATTAAATTACGTTAAGGTGTCAAGTACAAAGAACCGACTTAATTATGTATATTCTACAGATGGCAGACTAATCGATCATAATATTGAGTAGTTAGTACCTGTGTGTTTTCAACTTTGTCCAATAGTCTTATTTACCTACATTTTATTTTTTTTTTTCAATAGTAAATAAATATTGAGATAGGTGGCAACCCTGACCCAAAATGAGCACAAAACGATCCAAAAATTAACCCAAAATGATAACCAAATGACCCCTAAATGATTCAAAAATGATCCCAAAATGACTCCATTATGGTCCCAAAATGACACCAAAAGTATCCCAAAATAATCCCAAAAACAATGATATAAAAATTAACCCAAAATCATAAAATAAATAAAATATCCCTAAATGATCCCAAATTATCACTATATGATCACAAAAATATACAAATAGAATACAATGAAATTGCAACCCTACTTGAAAATATTTGATTTGGTATGTCACCGAAAATACCTTTCATTTGTAACCCATATTGGCATATCTTGCTCAATATTTCAAACAATTAACAATAGACAACAACAACGCCCCAACCATACCATCCCTACGCCAATTTTCATCGAAATCTGTGAAACCCTTTTCGAAATAGTACCGGATATACAAATATAATGCGGTTAGGTGGCAACCCTAGATAAAAAACCTACTATAAAATATGTCAGTTTGTATGTCGCAGAAAATACCTTTCATTTGATACCCATATTGGCATATTTTGCAAAACATTAAAAAAAAAATTAAGTTAGTGGCAACCTGTAAACCAACTTAAGTGGGAACACCCATGTGGGAAGTCTTATAATCAAGCATACTATGAAAGTTTTTGTTTGCCATCAAGTACACATAAATTGATCTAGGGTGTTCATCTAACTGAGCTGGTCAATTTATAAACTTACGCATTTCGTAAACTTATATGATTTGATGAATCCCCCTAATATAAGCCTTATATAAGGTGTAAATTCCTTATGTTTAATTGTTGATGATTTTACGCACATACTATTATGCAACCTAAGAAATTCATTAGTGCCATTATTTATTGTGTATCTTGACTGCGTAAATCACCTACATACACACACACACACACACACAAATATGCATGCTTATGTATTGTGTGTCCTGCCTTAAGGTTCATTGCCTTGCAGTCATTTGGCATTTCATTATTCTAATTTTGCAACGTCGATTACTGTACTCAAGCTAAGCTACCAAGTCATTATTACGACTCTTATTTGTCACTTCCTTTTTCTCATTCCCACTTCCTAGCACAAAGTACAGCATATTTCTTTCTTTTTAAGTGGCTACCGTTAATATACCCAGTAGTAGTTTTTGAATAAACTGCGGCAAGTATGATTTAACTTAAAAAATACGGCGAGTAACCGAAGGTTTCACACAGTGATATGGAGAAATCACAGATATACTCTATTAAATTGGCTATTAATTAGTTTGGACGGAGCCGAAATCATGGAATATTGTCAGGGTAAAACATATGCTAGATGCCTCTATTGAATCTGAGGGAGCTTCAATCATCCCTCGTTCACGATTTCGAATATAGCAGTTCCTAAAGTAAAAGGCTTTTGTTAATTATACAACTGACTAGCAGATGCCCGCGACTTTGCCTGCTAAAACAATATAATCCGACCATTAATGCTGTTTTTTGAATATGTCGAGCATTCTTCATTGTATATCAAAAGACGTTCCAAATCTGAATAGAATCGGACCATTAATACAGATTTTGTATATTTAGTGATCCGAGCGCCATCCAGCGGCAAAAATACATCCATATCGAGAGGACTTATCCAAGGAATAAACTGTCAAAACTTGGGAAAAAGTCCGTTAAGAAATATTTGGGCTGATTTCTCAGAAAAAGGTGATGTTGCATAAAGTATATATTAACCGTAAGGTTCTAAACCATCTTCAAATCAACACTACTGGGTATATAATAATGAGTTCTAGTCCTCGGATAAATGGCGTCAAAATGGCTGAGTGTGACCAAAAGCGCCGAAGAAGTGGGTTTGACAGTAAATAGGACAGTGAGTGTGAGTAGAAGCGAATGGACCGTCCCTTGGGTAGAAGGAGGCAAGGATCATGAGGCGCACATTACACTTCTTCTTTTCGATTTATTTTTCAGTTTGCCTCTTCTTTCTATTCTTTTGACGCCTGAGCTGTTGTTAATGGCTTTTTGCAGTCTCATGAAGTGTATTTTTTTTGTTGTAAGGGAAAAAGGTGTTGGTCTAAAAAAAAAATTGTTAGGCGCCGGCTTGTAGAGACTTAGCAGTCATTACTTGAATTATTAATTGTAATGGTTTGTTGTTTACTTTTGTTTTTTATTATGTGGCGTTGTGATCGTTGGACTACTTTGAATTCGTTTCCTTTTTAGATGTGTTTGCGTGTCGTGGAAATAAGTTTCCTTATGATGGACATAAGTTATGGTTGCTGACGCCAAGAGGAAGTGAGGAAATGGCAAGACAGAAAAAAGTATTTCTTATTTATGTATTTTTATAGAACAACAGAGCACGCAACATTAATCGCTACCACCTAGTCGTACACGTGCACCATTAGAGACGCGTTATCAAAATATGATAATTATATATCTGGGACGGTATACAGATGGGATGAAAAGATGTGCTGAAAAATACGTAGAGCCCATGGAGCAGACGGACGACGGGAATAAAAACTCCTTCTATGGTACACAGAAAAGACATATGGGCGTTGTCGACATCTTGATATTAAAAGCGTGCTTGCCGTTGTAATCTAGGAAAGGATCTTTGTATCTCTACAATGTTTGGCCATTTGTAGTATCCTAATCTTTGTAGTATCCGTTTCCGACAAAAATAATCAATTAGGCCACCTGGCTGTCTCCTGATCGGATTAACCAAATACCAAAACGATCATGTCTAATCGGGGTCGTTATCGACACCAGACAAAGTTCTGCTCTTACCTTACTAGGTAGGGCAGACGAACTTGCGAGGCAGAGCACGACCAAGCAGGTTCATCGAGATAAAGAACGCTTAGGTATGCCGTTCGCCACATGCAAGCTAATGCTGAAAGAACACACACTCCGCCAAGCCAACGAAATATGGCTGCAATCTCAAGGATGCCGGATATCCAAAGAAACCTGACCGAAATGGGATCATAAAAGATCAAGACATACGTATGCCCTAAGGAGTATGCAGAAAGACTAGGTGTGCCCTACCGACGATGCTGCAGGAGTTGCAAAGTTGACGAGAGGGAGGAAACGGTTGAGCACCTCATCTGCAACTGCTCGGCTTTAAGTGGGAGTACCCTTCCTGGTTAGCCTACGCCAGGTCACGGAGCTGGACATAAAGGACCTGATGGCCTTCATCAAGTCATCTAAATGGTTCGAGGAGGAGTAATGCTGGCGGTTTAGTAGCGTCAGTTCCGAGATTCGGCTATGTGGAGAATTCCGACAATACAGGGATTCCATATGGCAGGCCCGGAACTGACTTTCCCAGTGTTGGTGGTATCACAACGGGCCTTTTAATACTGGCCTAGGTGTGCCTCTGCGGCAGCCACTTGAACCTAACCTAACCTAACTTTACTACCAATATCGACCCAGACCACCATTTTATAGCAGTTAAGACATGCAGTGCATAATGGAAGAACAATTTGACCGCAACGAGCCAAGCATGGCAGCCTTCTGTTAGAATCTTCGGCCTAATGATACAACCGAGCAGTATCTCAATCATTAGGTACCGCCAAGGGCGTTCCCAGCTCTTTACAAAGGCAAATGGAGGGGGCTCCTTACCCCACCAGCGTACGCTTTTGGGTACCGCCTTTAAAAAAAACTATAGCGAAGCTGTAAATGAATATTTTCGGGATTGTTTCTGGACTTTTTGGGACCACATATTTCATGGATTATTTCTGAGAGGTTTTAATACTTTTTTGAATTTTCTCGGAAATTGTCCCAAAACATTCTTGAAAATTTCCAAAATTTCTCGAAAGGAAAATTCTTTCGAAAATAGTACCGAAACATTCTCGAAACAGTCCCGAATATATCCCAAAAAAAATTCTAGAACGATCCGGGAAGGTCTAGAAATGGTACCGAAAGCAATCAGGAGATGATGCCGAAAAAGTCTTTAAACTACTTTGAAACGCTCCTGAAAACGTCAAGAAAGAGAATCGACACAGTTTATCTCAAAGCAACTTCTGACAGCGAAATTCTGTCATGTCTGAACTTAACATCGCTTCTACACACAGAAAAATTTTCATGTAAAACCAACACTTTTTTAACACTTTTTCAGGTTATTATTTTTCAACACTATCGATCACGTTGTTTTAACATGGAGGTCATGTTGAGAAGCTTCACTTCGTGTTAAATTAACATGACATCCTGTTAAATTAACATGAAGTTCATGTTGAAAAACTTTGCTTCCTGTTAAATTAACATGATTTCCTGTTTAAACAACACTATCTGCCTCATTATCTCATGCAAACTTAACAGGATCTTTCTTGTTAGTTTAACATGGTTCATGTTGACAAAAATTATTCTGTGTGTCATCTCTTAAGTAATACCAACAGCTCTGTCAGTATTGGGAAGGACTTCCCGTGGCATAACAAACAAAAAAAGGCTTCCGACAAAGCCATTTATTATCGTGAGAGGTCGAGGATGACTTAGCCTTTCTTAGTATATTCAACTATATAAACTTACGCACTAACAGCTGGGTATAAAAGCCACGCTGTACCTCATTACCTCACAACCCAACGACCCTGCAGCCCATTATACTCATGCCTCACCTCACCTGCAAATCGTCGCACTTGGCATTCAAATGCGACACGAGCTCATTAAAAATAAAATAAATAAAAAATATAAAGGGCGATGTGGAGGCAGATTAAAAAAAAAAAATTAAAAACCTAAAACACAAATGGGCGGTCATAATGGGCTATATATGTATGTGTTTAGTTAGTTTGAGTTCGAATTGCCAAAAAAAAAGTATGTAAAACCATCGAAATAATTGAACTTTGAGCAAGACATTACAACGTGACCGACAAAGGAAGAAGTGCTGCCAATGAAGAGTTTCGTAGGTAAAAGTTGTTGTTATGAGCTCTTTTTTAGCTCGATATAAGGGCCAACCATTACCTAAGGGACGACCATTTCCAAGCACTGAGCTGTCTGATTTTGTCACGTTGTAGTGTTATTTTAGCTTTTTTGTTGTTGTGATTGTAGCAGCAACATCAATGACCACATTTGTAAAAACCCATTAGAGCCAATAAAGCCAACAAGCAGACCCAAACTACATTCCATCCCATGCACCTTTCCGACAAATTGTTCACCACCGCCACCCTTTGGATGCTTTATGTGTTTGTAGACTTTGTCAGAATCACAAGTGTTAGCAACCGAGCAATAAGCTCGACAACGTATGTATATTCGAAATGTTTTTAACATGAAAAGTGGCCTGTAGGAAAGTTCTAGGCAAACACGATTGGTAGCAAGAGGGCGTGTCAGTCCAGCGCTTTCTTACCTGAGACGAGGCCCATATCTCTCGAAATGGACGCAAATGCTCGCTAGCTCCAAAATATATATGGAAATCTTCTTGTTGTATCGTAACGACCTGGATTATAATCGCAATATGGCGGTTTCGGGGTTAAAAATATGCCCGAGGTAGGTATGCCTGTCGTAAGAGGCGAGTACAATCTACAAAAGGTAATGACGTGATATCTCGCACCTGTCAAAAGGAGAGAGTGAGATGACCTAGAAAGTTCCACGGGTCATACCAAATCGATCAGCGACAGTCGGGAAGTATCGCAAGGTGTTAGTAGCGGAGTGTACCGGGTCTATATTCGGCAAAGGACTGTCGTTATCGACAGCACTCCCTTCGGGAGAACAAAATTATTTATTCAAGGTGGCGGATCGCCGATACCGGTTTGTATCAAAACCAAAATTGACAAGGGATGACAGAAACTCGTTTAAGTACAAACCTCTGGGAGGTTATATAACAACCACAACAACAGCTCAATATGGCTGAGGTTAGCTTTCAAGCCGGGACCTTCCTGGTATGCCGAAGCCTTCCCGATCACGGAGAGAGATACGGCCTCCAATCAAATCATATTTTGCAACAGCTAAAGTGATCATATTTTTTCGTCCGACACAGGTTATGAATACTATAATGACCCTAGAATTGTATTTATTAAAATTCTACATTTTCGGAGAAATCGTTGTATTAGGGTTGTTTCAGAATCCACGGCTCTGAAGGTTGAATAACACATTGCCAACCCAGCCGCGTCTATCCGCTGCCATTTCCGTAAAAGACGTTCCCTGCCTTCCCTAACAAGGTTTCCGTTTTCCTGTTGGGAATCTCTTGGTACTCATACTAGAAGTGCGCTTACCCAGTGCCACTGCCAGTGCCGCATACAGTGCAGTGGCAGTGGCGAGGACGCCGTTGAAGTGTCAGTGGATGCTTTAATACAAGCACAAATTTACATATCTTTTCACGTACATATGTATGTATACGCATATGTTTGTTAATAAGGCTGTGGTGTTTAGCAGGTGGGTCGGTTGGTCGTAATGTATGTATCCAAGAAGAATTTGGTTTGCTTTTGCTCGTATTTATAGAATCGTGTTGTTGAGATTGTGAAAAATTTTGTATGTGAATGTTTTTTGGGTCTTGTTTGTTTTTATTGTTTGCTACTACATACGTGCGCAGTGACATTACTCGTGTTAGCAATTTTGCGGGTTCTTGTGCAATTTCTTGTTTTTTTTTTTTTTGCTATACAATTCAAGGGCTTTTCTCACATACATCAAATTAATTTGTGATTTATTAAAATTTCAATTCAAATGGTTTGTACGCATTTAAATGTGCTAGTTTGAAATAATTAAATCTCTATTATGCTTGTGCCATAATACGACTCTAAAGCCCTAATGGTTGCCATTTAACACGTTGGACTGGTAATTGACTGAATTGCTTTTCTCAACCTTATTCTTCTACATGAAAAGCTCGTCTATGTACATATATGAATTACTATCTGTGACGGTGCGATAAACAAACGAATTACGGAGTTTCCTTTTCCTAGCATGAGTACAGAAAACAGACCTGATTATCTGTCAGCTGGGATGGGTTAGATTAAGAGGGGGTGCATGAGATATCCAACAGTTCCAAAAGCTGATGTCAATTATGAATGCTCTCAGGACGTTCGGGGTAGGCACATTCGGCCTTCCATTTTTCAAACTTACTCCCCCATATAAACTAAGATGAAGTAAAAGATCCATTTCCCTCACTTCTGCCAGAGTTTAGAAAACGCGTTCGCACGGGATCGCATCTCATACTGAAAACTTTTACGAAGGGAACTTGTTGGTATATGCCATCGTCGGAGCTTCGGTGAGACTTTTTAGTATGAGAAGGAAGCTAGATCTTTTTCTGTGTAAACATCGCACGCGTTGAGAATTCTCAATCAATGCGTTCTCTAAAAATAATGCTCATCGACTCTCTGCGGGAGATTTCCAATAGCGGCGTCACGGAGTTTTTTGCCTCGGTAATGTCCATTTCGGAGCTGCTCCTGGCCATCTCATCAAACTGACGACTAAGTCCAACGGCATCGATCAAATCCCTGCCTACACCTTTGAAAATGTCCAATACATATGCTTAGAGCAGGACTCATACTTCAGTTGCTCTATTAGCTACGTAGCCTACATCGCCGATAGCTTAAAGACGACCGGGGTGGTCGACCTCTAGGCAACCTACTTCGACATAGTCATACATATCAGACCTTCTTGAGTAAAGACTGCTTCCCCAGTCGCGTTTTCTGCGTTTCCACTTCAACCGTCTTACCTTTCGCTGATGTAACAGATTTTACAAAGCAGTGCAACATATGCATTGCATCGATGTAACAAACCATACTAAGTGCGGGATTTTATCGTAAATTTGAATGATCGATTTAAAAAGAGGTGGATTGGACACGCCAAGGGCTGGCTGAGCAGATATGTATACTACCTATACGACACTCAGCAGAGTCACAGTAGTGGCGTGATTAATCAAAGAAGTTTCAAAAAATTGGACCCTGAAGATCACCAAATAAGTAATCTCAATGCTAGAATCATACGGCTAGAATGCTCGCCTAAGATCCTTCAGAAGTTGAAAAAAATAGACCCTGGATTATACTGCTGGTAGGATATCATAAGATCCTTCAAGTATTTTCTTCTAGACAAATCGAAATAGAGACATTGCCACCATCCCCACAGAGCTTGAGGAATCCACCAAGAAGGCGAAGGCTTCAAAATCCCTTGGCTCTGAAGACATCTCTCTTGAGAGGGAGCTAGCTACCCAACAGATGTCTGTCATCGGCTCATACCCGGCTGACTCATCCCAACCCAACACATTCAATCTGATCTCGCTTCAGTCTGGGACTGCATTAGGACTTACTACACGATCCCAAAATGCTCGCCAGTCTATTAGTTACGTCAATTGACTCAGTTTTCACAAAAGGGTGCCGGAAATAATACCTTTCGGTCCTCTGTACTGCAGCTTGCCTGTAGTTTGCGTATATGTTGGTCTTTCAGAAAAGGCTTCAGCATAGCCTCCGAATCTTTAGAGATTGTAGCTGATCGTTTCTATACCCTTCCTGCAGATATCGCCTGGTTAATAAAACCGTTTCAGTCTCTAAAATATTCCGATCGTTGGTAATATTGTGGAGACTTGTCTTTTGAATATGAGGGCCCTCCTGGCGTAGGTCCGGTCAGCCCTTACGGAACGTGGCAGAGTCTTGGACAGGTATGATCATGTCTGCGAATTAAATGCCTAAAGAATGTGGGGCATCAATTAAAAGTCTATTCAATATATTATCCCCTACTTTTCCCGTATACATACGTCTCTAATATTAAACTATGAATATTTGTTCCCATTTTTTGCAAACAATTTTTGTTCACGATTTTTCGTTTGCAATTTTTTCGCATTTTATTGTTCTAAATTTCATGAATGTCTCTTTTGATTTATTTCCATTTTGTTATAACCCTTGTTGTAACATTTTCTCATAAACAATTCACCCATTTGAATGCATCATTTTCATGCAGTCGGCGTTCTTTTGCGCAATCGATTTGCTTCTTATGCTTTTCTGTTGCACTTTAATCACTTTTTTCATTTCCCTCGCATTTTTATTTTTTCTGTTTATAGTATTTGGTTGCTACCACTGTCACACTTGTGCTTTATATCGTTTTTATATATAGCAAGTAGATACTAGGGATGATGCGAATATTCGTATTTGGTTAAAGCAACTTGGAAGACAGGCAAAATGTGTCAAACATTTGTTATGAAAGAATCATTGTTAGAAGTTTATGGAAACACCCAGATTAAACTGAGCCTACAGTTGAAGAGGTCAAGACTGTAGCTCTCCAAGAGATGTTCAGCTTTTTTTGGCTTAACGCGAACCGGAAGTCGAAAAATGCGGTTGTTCTCTAAAGGCCTGTTAAAAATCCCACCAGTCATATCTTCTTCTCGACTAAAAGAATCCAAGTCAACCACCAGATGACGAAAGTTGTGATAACTTGAGGTCCGATCTACGGACCGACTGCTTTAGGGACGATTTCGTTGACCCCGTTACCTCGAGCATATTCTAAACTTCTAGCCGGCCGGGTAAGTCGGCCTAATAGCAGAAGAGACTTCTAGCAGATCGTACCGGATTCATTCCATTAACAGTCTGTTCATATACCTAACCTCACGATTACACACAACCTCAAGTCCAGAATAGCATCGCAGTGGCGGCCTTCAGAACGTTTTAAACTATTCTTATAGTGCATTCGACGATGCCTTTTCGTACAAAATGTGCGTGTAAAGCTCGTAAGGCTCATTATTAAATCACCTATGAAAGTCCCGTGAGCACACCGAAACGTAGCAATAGGTATGTATATGCTCCAGAGAATAACGTTCTTGAGGACTTCAATTCTCAACCCCATCCTTATGGAGCTATTTATATAGCTCAATTCCTATTATTATATATAGCTTTGCAGAGAAGTCCAATTCCGACATGACAGCATGCAGGCAACTCCTATTCGCGCTGTCCAATGTGGCTTTGAAATCGGACCATCCCGTATCGAATCTTTTATCAGGGTTTGGTGTGTCACAAAGAGCTGACCGATGGTAGACTTGCCAGGTCTGATACTGCACTGCAAGAGTAATGGGAGCACACTTAAATTCTAATTCGATAGCAGTTGTCCGACTATATTTTAGGGGCGAGTGTCACTGTATGACACTGTCAACAATGTGTCTACTCTTTGACATTGCCTTTTGTAGATCCATAGGAATCATAAAGATTTTCTGGTTCCTAAGTCGGCCGCCGTGGTGTAGCGGTTAAGTGTTCGGCCCTCTACACCAAGTCGTGGCGGTTCGATGCCCGGCAAAAGTAACATCAAAAATTATTTAGAAAAAGAATTTTTCTAAACGGGGTCGCCCCTCGGCAGTAGTTTGGCAAACTCTCCGGGTGTATTTCTGCCATGAGAAGCTTCTCAGCAAAAAATTCATTTGCTTTGCAAGTGCCGTTCAGAGCCGGCAAAAAACTGTAGGTCTCATCAATTTGTAGGAAAAAATTCAAAGCAATTCAAATTTTCATGTAAAATCAACACTTTTTTAACTGTTTCAGGCTATTATTTTTCAACACTATCGATCATGTTATTTTAACATGAAGCTCATGTTGAAAAAATTTAATTTCTGTTAAATTAACATTACCTCCTATTAAAACAACACTATCTGCCTCATTATCTCATGCAAATTTAACATGATCTTTCTTGTTTGTTCAACATGGGCTATGCTGTGTGTTGGCACAAAAATCTCGTTAGAGGTTATAATGATAACATGTTGGTATATTGCCGCCATAAGTTTTTTTTTTTTTTGTTTACAGTCGCATCCTTTTTCTCATAAAATTCCATATTCGCAACATGCCTATTCGGTACTTTATTTATTTATTTTTAATTCAAACTTTGCTTAGTATTTTGTTGTTGTCGCAGGTTCAGTCAGTTATCTCACTCATCACTGCCTTGCTGAGTGCCGTCACTGTCACAGTCACAGACAACGTCGATGTCGTTGTCGACGTCGTTATTGTACCCCCAACAAACACGAATCTAGGTAGAGGTAGGTACGCATGTACGAGTATTTATAGCTTTTTTGTGCGGAAATGCAATCAACTTCGCAGTTGACGTTGACGTTTTATCTCATAATCAACGACAGCGTGCATCCTTTTTAATGCATCCTTTCATACTTTTTCCTTTTTTAGAAATTTATGTATGTATTTATAGAGTGTATTTAACGCAATGTTCACGCTGACTTTTTGAAAACACTACACTGCTGCTTACAACCCAGCCGACGACCCATATCAACCCACCAACCTATTAAGCGCAGGAAGTATGCTGGTGCACGTACTATACGGTTTTTTAGGACACACATTTTTTTTGTTTTTTTTTTTCATACAAGCTCACATTTTTAGATACATATAAAACACTCGCTGCCCGCTGCTCTTTGGTGTTCTTCCTACGTCAAGGTGAATGCTACATATAAACACACACATACAAAAACACTTGCACAGCTCAACAAAATCGTATACTTTTGTATTGAATTTTTTCTCTACTTTGCATTTTTACGTTTTTTTTCCACGCAAATATTTTTTTCTTTTCTAGTTTTTCCGCACACCAAATTTTCTTTGGCCCGTTTTTTTCACATTTGGGTCGCACTTTTCTTTGGTTTTGTAGATTTGTCAATGCACAAATTGCATTCGTTTTGTTTTCTTTATTTACCTTAACGTCACTCTATCGCATTTTAAAACTGTTATTAAATAATTTTCAATTATTATATAGGTATATATTTTTCTTGATGTTCCAATTAGAACTTTTCCTGCCACTCTATTTCACTCGACTCGCACGATATCCTGTCGATTATGAATTTTCTCTTCGAATGAAAGTAAACTTCTTGAATATGTACACAGTGAAGTGGCGAGCAAGCGAGCGACTAGCAGCAGTGTTACCATAGCCAGTGATTTTTCCCGTTAACACTGTGTGGCTGGTTTGTGTAGCGGTACTGTGTAATTTCCGTTGGTAATGCAGTGCAAGGCGGATGTGTGTAATGCAGTTTTTAAATATTTGAAGCAAAGCTCCACAATAACTCGCAATCACTTAATTCAGTTGCCGCTCATTGGCAAAATTGTATATGGGCTGCTAAACAGTTTTTGTTTAAATTTAAGTTCTACTTAATTTTGACCATGATGTTGTAACAAAATCTTGAATTAAATGCATAGCGGAAAGCCCCATTACTTTACAAACTAAAAAACGGTAATGTATAAAAAAGTATTGATTTTTCGAAAACAGTCAACTTTTAAATTTGATTTCCCAATATTTTGGCATATTCCTTCTTCTGAAAAGTGTGCGACGATACACAAAATGGGTAGGGGTTTTTTTTGTAAGATATTGGCTCAAAAAGAAGTTAATGGATTATTGCAAATTTTGGCAGTTTATTCCTTGACTACGTTCTCTCAACATGGGATATATTTTTCACACCATATGACGCTGGACTCGCTATATATAAAAGATTCGTATTAATGGCCCGATTTTATTCATATTTGGCCGTTTGTTTGATAAACAATCACCACCTCTGTTGCGCACAATTAACCCGCTAGGTGGCAATAAAGTCCAGATATTCACAAAGGCAGTACTACCCTGCAAAAACCGATAGTACTCTATTTCCTATCCAAAGAGTACTCCAATTGGAGCAACAGAGTACCAAATGTAATCCTTTTTCATATAAAAATTGTGATCCAATTAACATTGCGATGTCCTAGGACTGGACCATCTACTTCAACCGTCGCTTCGTTCTGCTTCCATGGAGTACCTACTGTCAGAGTACTTTGCAATGTACATACTCCAATGCTGTTACTCCTTGGAGTATATACTGTCAGAGCGATAGTGGAGTACTCCAATATCAAAAAATTGGAGCACATAATCCATCGATTTTTGCTCAAAATTTGCTTAACAAATTTTTGCGTGCGACGAAGGGGTTTTTTTGTAAGATATTGGCTCAAAAACAACTTAATGGATTATCCAAATTTTGACAGTTTATTCCTTGGATACGTCCTCTCGACATGGGGTGTATTTATAAAATCTATATATATATATATAAAATTGGATGTATGTATATATGTATGTCGACTATCGACACCAAAACAACCCGCCTGATTTTCTTACAATTTTCGGGATAGATTAGTAGGAGCCTGGAAAGTGTTTCTAAAAAGACTTTTTAGGGAAGTGGACCGCCCTACTCGAAACTATAGTATAAATGGCTGGATTTACTCAGATTCAACTTTCGTATGTAGGTAGCGTTACTCTTAAGTTAAAGTATGGTTTGATTTTTCTTCCGGGAAGTGCACCAGGGACCTGAGCTGTTCTAAACAATTGTATTTGTGGCTCAATTCGCGGAAAGTTGGCCCCTCGCCTGAGTTATTCGAAACAATCTATAAATGGCTGAACTTACTTCAAATTTGGTATGTAGGTAGCGTTACGCTTAGGTTAAAGTATGGTGTGATTTTTCTTCCGGGAAGTGCACCAGGGACCGATCTGTTCTAAACAATAGTATTTGTAGCCCAATTCGCTTGAAATTTGGTGTGTAGGTAACTATATGCCTCGATTAAAATATAGGATAAATTTCCTTCCGGAAAGTGGACCCAGGACTGAGTTATTCGAAACTACGCTATAAATAACTGGATTTACTTCAAATTTGGTATGTTGGTAGTGTTATGCTTATGTTAAAGTATGGTATGATTTTCTTCCAGGAAGTGCACCAGGGACCGATCTGTTTTAAGCAATCGTATTTATGGCTCGATTTGCTTGAAACTTGGTATGTAGGTAGCTATATGCTTAGATTAAAATAAATGATAAATTTTCTTCCGGAAAATGGTCCCAGGGCTGACTTATTCGAAACTATCGTACAAATGGTTGGGTTTACTTGAAATTGGGTATGTAGAAAGCGTTTGGTGTTTTCCACAGACCCTCCCCCGCCCGTTTAAGCTGAATAAAATCATTTCTTGATTGCTTTTTTTTCGAATCCTTTCAATTCAACTAGGGCCCTGTATCTGCCCCTGCCCAGTGCCACTCAATTTCTCATTATCCAGCCGATAGAATGATTTCATAGGCCCCATGCAAATATCCCTACACTATAAAGAATTGCAGCCTTCACTGGCGCCTTTAAATAGTTGGAATAAACAGCCTTGTCTCGAGTGCTATGCCGAAAAATAGATTGTAGATCAGATCTTATGATCACAATACCCGTACATAAAGTGGCTCCAGAGATGAAGCGGCAGCCGAAACCCAAATAACCAAAATTTTGTAAAAATCTTTCAGTTTTATTAATCTCGTTCGATATTTTTTTCTTATATTAAATCTCTTATACGTTACTTATATTCTTAACTTAATGACATCCACAGCTTTTCACAATCATATTTTTATACTTTTTCAAATTAACATTTTCTTCATTCAAATGATAGAGGACGGGTAAGGCACCTAAACGTGTTGGAGCACAACAAGGTTTTGGCACCTTTTTCGGTTCCAATAAATGCACCAAAGTTTGAACAATTGCATGATTTGTGGCGTTCATATGAGCATTTAATGGGAAATTACATTCACCGCTGCAATAGTAAGCGCCATAACCCTCGGGCGCAATGATCCAGTCCTGGAAAGAGAATTTTTTTTTAAATCAGGTTCAAATGATTCGGATAGAAATTAACTCACATGCCAACCCAAATCCTTAAAATCAATGTAGAGCGTTTGCATTTGACAGCTACGCATATTCTCCATGTTACCCTCGAGAAATGGATTGATCATTTCGGACTTCTTACGTCGTCGCATATGGGGTGTATTGCGTTTTTTGCGGCTATGGCGATTTGTGGATTTGATAAGCTGTGAAATTTAGTAAAAAATTTAATTTAAAGAAATCGTGTATCTTTGTACCCCTTTTTCCCCTATCAACAATGACGCAAGTTGATCCGCAGCTTTAATATCGTTCTTCTTTTTTTATGTAACTCTCTTCCTATCCCTCCCTCTCCCTCTCCCACTCCCTCTCCATCTCCATATCCCCCTCCCTATCCCTCTCCCCTCCCTCCCCCTCTCCGTATCGCTATCCCTATCCCTATCCCTACCCCTATCCATATCAATGTTCCTATCCTATCCTATCCCCAAGCTTCAGAAAAAGTCAACATTTACTCACCTCTGGTCCACGAAAGAACCCAATCATAAATGGTTGATATTCATCATCGCCCTTCGGATGCACCAAACCAATATCGTCCAATTTTACTTCCCGATCTGGCTTATTCACCGCATGTGCACCAATATAAATACCCTTATTGCTTTCGGGATTATGTAGCCAAATATCCAAACCTTGCGTTACATTCAATTCCAACCAACCTTGATAATCTGATGTTGTATTTACTGACGAGAGTATATCCATTTCACGGTGACCCTCCAAATTTATAATCGAATAAACTGTTATAGTGAATTCACGTCCGCTCGTTAGCCATTTACCTTGTTCGGGATTTTGATAAATACGCAACTCGGCCATCATTAAATAATTATCGTTGGGTACATCAGACACATCAAACCATAGTCGCCGACCATGCTCGTGACGCACTTCATCGACGTGGTGGTCTAAAGTGGAATGGGAAGAAAAGAAAATCAACAAAACTCAATTGAAATAGATAAGAATTAAGAAATTTATATCCTCGTCTCCGCTAGCGAGCTACTATTTATTACATACGTATATATGTATTAGTATGTGAGTTTGAATGTTGCAAAACCGCACCCTGTACGAAATTTAGCTATTCCTTTGACCACAAAAAACTTTTTTCAGAACATAAACAATGTGGTCCAAACTTTTACTAAAACCTTTTTTATCTCCCCTGTTGTTGTAACGAGGTGTAGCCCTGCCCAAATGTCAGACAGGGTCACCCCGCCTGTATTGCTCTTGGCCGGGTGGATATAAAAAAAAAACGGCCCGGATCGTTTCGGTACGATGGGACAGCACAAGTACTGATACCGTTCTCGTAGAACCGGCAATAGAAGAAACTAGTTGTTGTTGTTGTAGCGAGGTGTAGCCCTGCCTAAATGTCAGACAGGGTCACCCCGAGTGTATTGCTCTTGGCCGGGTCGATATAAGAAAACGGCCCGGGTCGTTTCGGCACGACAGGTACAGCACAAGTACTGGTACCGTTCTCGTAGAACCGGCAATACAAGAAACTAGTCGTGTAGGCCATGTAGGTTATTTAGCGTTACCCAGGGTGCACCAACGGGTGGCGACCTACTCTTACTCCCCTTCACGATACCTGATGCCAATAGTAACCGAGGTTCACAAGCCCTCCTTCATCTGTTCGATTCCGCTTAGTTGGGTCGTCTCCCGTAACTTCCACACGTGCAGAATGGTAGAGATGAATTTTGTTCAAGCTCCGGCGAAGCCAAGCAATTAGGTCCGGTTAGCAGATTATGCAAGACAACAATTTCCCTTTTTCTTTACCCTTCGCTAAAGTTGCCAAAGACGAAACAACACGACCGGGCTTGGCATTCTATTTTGTCTGGTCCGATTACTTGAATGCCCTTTCTGTAAGGCGGTGATGTAACGAGGCCACTGACCAGCCAGACAGAGTACCTTTCCCTGAAAGGTACCAGACCCCGGAAATACACAAAGACTCGAATAACAACTATATTTTCTCATGACGAATGGGAAACAAGAGTCGGTATTATTTCTCACCTTTTACTCACATTTATTTTAACCAGCTATAACCTTTCTTTTATTTCGTTGATTCCGAGGCATTAAGCCTCGAAAGAAGGTTTAAGCCTTCCTGGGTTTCTAAAGCATGCTATTTTGGGGGCGCGGTTATGAGATATACATCCCAACGGATTAGAGGCGGTAAGATTTCGCTGTCGTACGAGGCAACTAAACCTCATGACCCGAAGTTTAGAGGGATCAAAAATATGGGGAATTTCCAAAAAGTATGTATATCTTTCTATAGATGTATATCCCAGATTTAATAGAAGGGTTCTTCCGGTTAGGAGGTCCATTGGTATAGATGATAAAAAATCATTCATAAAACTTTGGCTTAGGTACTTACTTTTATTTAAAAACGTCATTATGATATCACTTTGATCGATTGCTTGTTTATCTAGATCTGTAATGAAATTCTCTTGCTCTTCGAGATCTCGTTTGGAACGTGATGGCGCTTCGTTAATCTCTTCTTCAATTAATCGGTGATAAACATCGAGCAGAAATTGTGGAGCCGATTTTCTAAAATGGTGAAAAAGATATTACGTATGTATATAATATAATTCCTTTGGACGGATTAGTTTGTATTGTATTAAGGACTACCGCGGTTCCCAAGAAGTTCGAGAGTTTCGAGCTAGCTTCCTGGCACATATTTTTTGAAAAACCAGAAGTAGATCGAATATATTTACACAACCCTAGCACAGGATTATGTATATTATACCTATGTATACCTATACTAAATGGGCGAAATCGCCCACTTTTTATGCATCGAATTTTTTCGAAAATATAAAACAGCTTAGCAGCTAAAAAATACTCTTAATCACAAATCAAAAAAACTGTTCAAGATGTGAAATGAAATTCGGCACACATATTATCCTTAATGCAAGAATGCTTTGGGGAAAAAAGGTCGAAGACTATCCTTAACCGACCAATTTTATACGAAATATTTTAAAAAGGATCATATATGTATATGTATATATAATAGGCAATAACTTGGCCCAAAATAATTTTATAATATGCCTGTTTCACTTTCAAAGTGTCCGCGTATAAATAAATGTGAAAAATAAAATATTTCGAAAAAGGGCGTGATGCCGCCCCTTTTATAGTAAGTTTTCGACCATAACTCCAACAAAATTTTATTTTCGGGACAAAACTTGGTTAGAAGGTTGACTGTGTGAAAGTAAATATTTTGTGAAAATGGTCAAAATCGGTTTAACGCCACGCCCACTTGTTTAACTAGTGGCGGATCACTTTTGTAGATCACTCAAATTCCACTTTCGCAACATCCCTAGCATTATTGTGTTCTATATGCCATGTTATGACTTTGCTTATTAGCCAAATTTTTTTGCTTGTATTGCTCTGATTTTTCGGTAATTTGAGGTTTTTGCAACATTTCACAAAGGTTTAATAAATTTCGCAACTACTTGCAACTATTAAAAAAATATACCCATTCATGCATACATTTCTAGCAATAAAATAATAGGGGGATTCATCAAACCTTATAAGTTTACGAAATGCGTAAATTTATACATTTGTCAGCTCAGTTAGATGAACGCTCAAGACAAATTTATGTGTAGGTGTCAAACAAAAAATTTTGATTTGGAAATTCTCATTGCAATGTAAAAGTAATTTTCGACCCATTTTCAGTATATTCTTCTATTTTTGTCCAGTGTGCTTCGAATGCATTAAAAAAATTACACGTCGAACGGCACATAGAATTGGATAAATTTACGAACTCTTTTGCGCACCAAAATCGTCGCGGATGTTATAAAAATTATCCCAAATTGAAACCAAAACGACCTAAAAATTTTCCCAAAAGACCCCAAAAAGACCCTTAAATATACCCAAAATATCCCAAAAATGATCTCAATCGACCCTAAAATGGTCCGAAAACGATAAAAAAATGATCCGAAAATGACCTCAAAATTGTCCCAAAATGATCTCAAAATAGCCCCAAAATTATCCCAAAGGGACCCCTAAATACAATACGGTAAAATGGTAACCCTGGGCGGCAACCCTAATGGAAAATACTCTAGTTGGTATGTCGGCGAAAATACCTTTTATTTTATACCCATATTGGCATATCTTGATCCAACTCTGTAAACCCCCAAGTGGCAACCCGCTATGGATACACACACGGAGATTATCTCAAATAAATCTTCTTTAACCAGATAAAAATTTTACCCTGATACACACAAAATTGAAGATTAACTGCATTGAGATTACGGTTTTGGCCGCTAGATGTCGCTGAGACAACCCAAGTTTCGGGGGGTAATCTTTACCAGCTCTTGGTTGTCTCAGCGATATCAAGCTACCGCTGCCGTAATACTTTTCATTTTGCCTGTATTTCTTGCAGTTGTTTTATGAGAATTGCCAACGCGAAATTCCGTCCATCCTCTCAAATCTCCTTCATTTTCGAGAATTTATAATGAAGATTATGCTCAAGTTAACTTCCAAAAACAGAGTTAATTCCGAATTTGCGCTTATGCATCAGCCCTATTAGAATCCATAATACTATCTCTATGCCAAATGTCATTCCAAACGGTTGAGCGGTTCTCGAGATAGTTCCGGATATACAAATATACTGTGGTTAGGTGGCGACCCTAGGTCCCAACCCTATATGAAAATATTTTAGGTGGCATGTCGCCGAAAATATCTCATTTGATACCCATATTGGCAAATCTTGCTGCATAATTTAAAAAAAAAAATGAGATGGGTGGCAACGCTGTAAACCGCCCCAAATGGCAACCCTGAAGTGGATAGTCTTAGAATCAATCAAACTATCTATATGCCAAATTTAACCCGATCGGTCAAGCGGTTGACGAGATAGTACCGGATATACCTATATACAAGTTTAGCTCGTTTAAAGTTATAACTTATAAGATAAGGTTTCATGAATCCCCCTAATGCTCTCTAATTTTACGACACCCATATAAAATCAAAACAATCTTCACTAGACCGAATGGAGCCCGAACATTTTTGTAAGTATGTGTGAATGGAACTACTTAAGTTTATAAATAAATTCACTACATATTTCGCGCTAGGTACGTATAAGTATTACAAAAATATGTATTTTGTTACTAAATCAATGAAGCAATAACAATAATAAATATGTTATTAAAATTTCGTAACGAGATAGAGCCGTAAAAAATATAGGGTTATCGTAGCGCTGGGGGGGGGGGGGGGAGGTCATTCAAGAAAGCTACGCTGCCTACACTCAGTCCAAAATGACTCATTTATGAGTCAAAAATGACTCATTTATGAGTCAAAAATGACTCATTGATGAGGCAAAAATTACTCATAGGCGAGTCATTTATGAAATGAAGTTTCATGCAGAATACACAAATTTACACATCAAACCTCACGAGTACTTGGTACTCACGCCTTTTTTTTCTTAAATCGACACGCTAATAACAGATAAGTTTAATTAAAGTATTCACTTACCTTAACGATAAATGGGCATGCTTATGACGTGGACGCTCCGATAAACCCAAGAATTCCAGGATCTCATAAGACGCATCAATTTTATCATATTCGTCCAAGACACGATGCATTATCGTTTGATCGACGCCATTGTCGATATAAATACCCGATTGACTAGCAGTAACCAACATGCGCGGACCAATAATACGTCGACCGCCACTATAATCTAGATCTATACTTAACTGACACAGCAGAAGTAGTATAAGTAAAGGAGCCAACAATACTGTGCTACATAGATGATGCAGTCCGTTGAGTGGATTCAGGGAAACGCGTAAGTTCCGGTTGTTGGAACTACGTAGGCGTGGATGTAATGTTGAAGTTTTTAATGGCATTTTTTGGGAGAGTATGAGGGTGGTGTGCGGGTTGCACGGTGAGCTTATGGCAAATGTTTGAACTGATCTTTTTCAGAGCACGATTGTTGTTTCTTTGTTTTTTTTTTCTGATGGTTTCAGTGAATTTTTTCGTCACATTTTAAACGTATTTGTGTTTTGTTTATTTTTATTTTTTCATGCGTTTTTATTTCTGTTGCAAAAGTTTAACTCATTATTACTTTGTTGAATATTTAAAAAGGTGAAAAGTATAGGGCTGTGATAGATCACTTCAAAATTAGTTAGTAGTAGAGGTGGGCGCGTGCATGATTTTTGTAAACACGTTCACGAAACAGATTTTCGAAAATGTGCACTAACACGCACGGGGAACATATCTGTAAGAACACGTGAGACAGTGACCGTTAGGCCATTTTCCACAACGAAGTTGCCCATCGGCAGTAGTCGAGAAAACAAGTTGAGTATATTTCGATCAAAAGTTGTTTAGCAGAAATGTCAGATATATTTTCGGAGTCGGCAGTATCAATAGTTTGCCATCAAAATAGTTTCAAATCCATTTCATAAAGTTTTCCAAAATACTTTCGAAACTACCATCAAGTCGTATCGAAAAATTATCGTAAGAATCCAACCAGGGTTGGGGCACTTTGAATAAAAAATTATTCAAATAAAAAATAAAAAATTATTCATCATTTATACAATTTTGAGTGATGAGTGACAGGTTATTTTTTATTCCAAAATAAAATGTTACCAAAGTGATCCCAAAAACAACTCCGAAATGATCTTGACAATGGTCCAGAAGTGATCTCAAAACATCTCCGAAATTTTCCGGAAACAGTCTCGAAATTATCCCGAAACAGTTTCGAAATAATCGCGAAAATGGTTATTTGATTTTTTTGAATAATTAATAACCGACCACTCATCACACAACTTTTTTTAAATAATGAATTAAAATTAATTTTTTATTTTTTTGTCACTCAAAAATTAAATAATGCCCATCTCTGTACCCCGTTGCTGTAAAAAATCGACAAAATTCTCGATTTTAATGTCGTCACACTCGACTCGATTCAAAATTGAAAAAAAATTGTTTGTCCGTACCTCAAAAGGAAGTGAGAAAATAAATCGACAAAATAAATTTTTTTTTACAGAAGCAAAAAAATTAGTGTGACGTTAATATGATGACAAATGGCGTATTTCAGTCGAGACGATCGATCGAATTGAGTTACAAAAACGCAGTACTGGGCCCAACTGCGGCTTTGGATCCCATTTTGAAATCTTCCTCTTCCTTCGAACCGGGGAAAGCTATCACGAAATCGTATCGAAAGCTATCACGAAGTCGTACCGAAGATACCTAAAAACCAATATAAGGCCATCTACCACCCTGCCCCTTTCCCCCTTCCGCCCCCCCCCCCTGCTGTGTGTTTTCTTTGAGTTGAAAGAGATTTAATGAGTTTACCTCAGACTTGGGCCTTTTTTGGGCACACTCTAATGCACCTTCCCACACAAATTATACAAATAGATTAATTTCACTTAAATTCTTCGAAGATTCTCAGGTGAAATAACAAAAGGTAGGTTTGTTTACAAACAAATCAATCAATTGAGTCCAGTAGAGGCGTGAAAAGAGAAAGCAATAAAAACGGATTTCTTATTACATATGAGTCGGCGTAAATGTATGTAGTCACTACATTGTAGTTTGAAATGCTACATATTTTATAGAAAACTTGCTCGACATATAGCACTGGAATCAGTCGTCATTTTGGGAGAATCATAGCACATCATATGGGTCTTGAATTCGCCGAATTGGTAGGGGATTTCTTTCAGCTGCGGGTTAATAACTTTATATCTCGACTCATCTCTTAAATGTCCAAGTGAGAGTTTCCTTATCTCAGAAAACCTAACCTTACTTAACTGGATTACAGAAAAACGGACAAGTAAATGTTTTTCTTACTTGTTTTTTTTTTTTTTTTATTAGTGCTGCAACGCACGGCTACTTGTCAATTAATTAATAATTTATTTCTTCTGCTCTTTCCTACGTTTATCCGCATGTATATTTGTATGTACACATGTAATGCATATAAAAACAATAGTTGTACTACACGCGGTTAGCGAGTGCCATAAAGCATTCTAGAATTATAAACATTTCAGTATGTAGACACGAGGGTTGTTCGATAAATCAAGGATAAATATTTGAGGTGCCACTCACTGAGAATTAGATTAGACACCTCTAGCCCTTTTCTGTAACTCAATTCGACAGAAATACGTATCAAGAAGTTCTTTTGATAGTTTTTTAATACGAAAAAAATCTACTTTTATTATTAAAAAAATATAGTAAAAAAAAATTTTAATAAAATAAAAATAGAAGTGTGAAAATACTCATTGCTTTTAATCAATTAATAAATAAAATTAATCATTACTTTGATGAAAAAAAAATCAATTTCTTTTACATAGTTATTAAAAAAATTCAAAAAATTTTGAAATTATCATTTCTTATTATTATGTACCACGGTGTACCTTTCCTGAATAAGCGTCACGATTTTCACTGTTCGATCCCCAGTATAGCCTGTGTGAATTTAACTTTAGCTCATACCGAAATTATCGAAACTATCGATTATATGGGGGCGATGTGTTCTGTTGGTCCAATCTTTTTTTCAATTTTTAACATTCCGCATTCTAAAAGAGCAATAGTTACGCAATTTCACGTTCCTACCTCTTTGATTACAGGAGTTATAGCCCAAAATCCGTTAATCGGAGCAATCGATTGTATGGGGGCTATGTGAAATATTTATTCCATCTCAATGATTTTCAACATCGATATTTTACATAAGGAAATATCAATAATTACAAAATTTAACGTTCCTACCTCTTTAATTACAGGAGTTATAGCCCAAAATCCGTTTATCGGAAAAATCGATTGTAAGGGAGCTATATCTTGCTTGTTCCGACAAATGAGTACTATATTAGAAAATGGTGGCCGCATACAAAATTTCAGCCAAATATCTCAAAAGCTAAAGGACTAGTTTGCGTTCAAACAGACAGACGGACATGGCTAAATCAACTCATATCGTCATCCTGATCATTTCGGTATACTTATTGATGGGTCCATCTCTTCTTCTTCTCATACTTACAAACATCGGACCAAAGTTATAATACCATGGAATACTTCAAAATATCTTCATGAAAGGTATAAAAAGCATAACTTTTGATCATAAAAAATATTAAAAAAATGAGCATTACTTTTGATTACACTGTACAATAAAATTTAAGTTTTTGATAATCCCACCGGGTTTCTCAACGGTTTCTGAACCTTTTGGGAGTGCTGAGTATGAGTCTAAAGTCAGATTTTTCTCCAGAGGGAGGTTCGTAAAGAGATCGGTAGTTGTAAAAAAAAATTTTTTTAATAAGTTTTAAAAAATTGTTTTCTTTTTTCTGGGGTCAAGGAACCATAATTTAATTTTCGTTTTTATATTTAGCGGCATACAATTGTTTCATAGTGCAAAAAATTGCGGCATAGGAAGTTACTAAGAAAAAACTTTTAAAAGATTAAAAAAAATTGTTTACTTCCACCGATCTCTGAACAGAATACGTACCTTCTGGAGAGAAAACATAGGGTGACCCAAAAAATCAGACTTCAGGTTCGCAAATACCAAACTAAATGAGCTTTGACCTATCCAACTCCCCTCGTGTTGTATACTTTTTTCGTGTACATACATATATGTGCAAATATTTATATCCATAGGCATAAACAATTAAATATACTTCGTAGTAAATACATATTTGAAATTTACATTTTATAAACATTTGTGGGATGCTGGTAAAATTTCGCGAAAAATGTACGATCAACTACAATTTAGAATAAAACCAGACATGGATAAAGTGGCAAATTAAGCGATCGAAGGAGATGTACGGATGGATGGCTGAAATGCATACTCGTATGAACACATGTGTGTATATGTGAAGGTTTATACCTCAATGTAGGAAAAGGTTCAAAAGCCAAGACCACCAACGAATACGATAAAAGCATCCAAACTCCGAGACAAAATGACGTTTCAATGACAAAGCATGCACAGAGAGGATAGAGCGATGAAATGCTTTTGACATTGGCGTATAGAGTAGGTAGAAATGGGTAGTACGCAGATGGCTCAAAGATACCAGAAGGCTTCGGAGTGGAATCCTTATTGTTGTTGTTTGTTGTTATTTACAGCAAAGACACTGCCCACCGAAATTGACAATCCTTGGCCGGATATACCCGGTACGCTACGGTACTCCCTTGCGGTACTGCCCAAATATGGACAGTGGGACATCCAGCTACCTATGTGCATATAGGTCACCTCTTACGACCGGTATGCCTACCTCGGGCATGTTCTACCTACCAATATGCTCACTACCCTAAAACCAATATGCTCACACCACAAGTGATAGTCAGTGCCTAATCAAGGCAAAGATTCGACTATGCCTCTTCTTTGAAACGAAATATTTTCATAAAATGGCAGGACGAATGTAATGCAAATGAATTAGTCTTGAATATAATTAGGGCCTACGACCCCATGCTCACACCACAAGTGATAGTCAGTGCCTAATCAATCAATCGACCCCATGCCCCCGTCTAATTCCTGACACCCCTTCTGAATTGGAACAAAAAAAGCCCATCGAAATTTTCATAACGCTTATTTGTGAATGATTGAGTAGAATAAGGGCCCCTCATCCCCCATCCTGACTATGATGCTGCTTTGGAACGAATGTAGAGACTAGTGTCCGACCGAAGCTTCGGTCAAGCTTCGGTATTTGGCCTATTCGCCTAGTATTTTATATTCAGTTGCGGCTTCTGCTGAAAAGGCCGAATAACCTATGCCGAGGTGTGTTCAATAGAGCGTATCACCAAAAAAAGTTGAAAATGTTCCCCCCCAGTTTGAACACTTACCTTATGAGGTTTTAAAAAAAAAAATTTTTTATTTTTTTGTCACCCTGTAAAAACAGCGAAATTGGTTTTTTTCTATAACTTCTATATTTCTAGTTCGATTTTCAAAAGTGATACATTTTTAGAAAGGTATTCACCAAGGCAATATTTCATCAATAGAAACTTTTAGCCCTTTTTTTCTTAGTTTTCCGGAAAAAAAAATTTTTTTTTTAGTAAAAATAGAATAAAAACTGAACTTGGCATGAAGGGCTAAAAGTTTCAATGGATGAAATCTTGCCTTGGTGAATACCTTTCTAAAAATGTATCACTTTTGAAAAACGAACGAGAAATATAGAAATTATAGAAAAAAACAAATTTCGCTGTTTTTACAGGGTGACAAAAAAATTAAAAATTTTTTTTTGAAAACCTCATAAGGTAAGTGTTCAAACTGGGGGGGGAACATTTTCAACTTTTTTTTCCTCCATACACCGTGATACGCTCTAGTGTTCAATAACAAAAAACCTGTTATTGGAACTTGCGAATTTTTGGACTTTTATATGGGAAGTGATAAGTTTGTTAGATTGCAACGACATCAGACTCGGAGATTTTTTTCTTGTGTAGGCTATCGCCCGATATCAATTACTAAACACTTTTAAAATGTTAATATGTACATTAGGGTGACTCACATATGAAAAATGTTTTTTGTTTTTGTTCTAGCTCCCTCAAAAAAAAAGTTATTTATGAGAAAATAAGCCTTTCATAAAATAACCGCTGTAACTTAACCTTTGGATTTTCCTTAATTTAAATACTTATTTCCTTAAATTGAGGAAAAAAGTCTTAAATTGAGGGAAAAGTGTTAAATTGGGTAAAAAAGTCTTCAAATTAAGGAAAATGTTAAGGAAGCTTCACTTTAGTTTTTTTCGTATTCGGCTACGGTATTCGGCCGAATATTCGGCTACGGCTTCGGCCTTAAATTCCAGCTTCGGTCGGACACTAGTAGAGACCAAAATCATCAAAACGGTTAAAATGATCAATGTTTGAATAGCATTAGCATCTTATACTGTCCCACCCCTCCCCCTTTTACCCCCTTTGGTCGAATCCTCACCACGACCCTGCTTGAAACAAAATGATTCCGCACAAATTGACATAGGCGGTTGAAATTCGAAATAATGAGTGATTGAAAGGGAGTAGGATCGCACCCTCTCCTCCCACCTTGGCCGAATTCTGACTACTGCTCTGCTTAGCAGCAAACAAAAGCGAGTGCCAACGACATATACTGACTGAAGACGTAAGGATTTTATAATTTAGAATTTATTTTCGATAATATTTTTTTGTTTTCTTAACTTTTTATCACAAACATTTTTTTCTTGAGCACACACTAACACATGCATAGACAAAACAAAAAAGACTTCGCTTGAGAAATTTGCACCTTTTAAATAACAATAAACCACAATTCAAGCATATATTTGTATGTATGTATGTATGGGGTATAAGCACTTTTTAGTTGTATTATCTCGACGCACTTGCTCCACAAGACGGCGTAAGAGCATTCAATGTTTATGTTTATCTTGTTTTCTTGTTTTTTTTTAATACTTTTTGTTGTATTTATTTCCTAGTTACAAAAAGTTATTGTAATAGTACAAGCGTTTTTTTTTTTTTGACGACGACGCCACCAAACAAACTCATACATCCGTCCTCGTACTATTCAAGTGCATTGCGCGAAGTTCCAGAAATAACTGAGTGTAATGACTGGTGGCTAGTAGCTCTGGTGGTTGGTATATTAAACTCAATTCGACACGATCCGTTCCGATCCGATTCGACAATGGGCAAATGGGCACCATGAGGCGCGGCAATACAACGCCAACGAACCTGTTCCGCGCTCAGTAAGGCAAGCAAACGCCGCACTGCGTCGCAACACCGGCGCTCCACTCTACACGCTTTACTAAAGAATATACATAATTTTTATTGTTGTTGGAGTACATATCGGCTGGACCGACATATATAATGATATACATATATGTATGTATACAGTGTGTATCGACATGGAATAACTTGTTTGGCTTGTCATAGCATTATTGTATCTGTAAGATCGTATCGGATCTTTAAATGTTGGTTTGTGTATGTAAAAAGAGTGCCAGCGTGATTGAATCAACTTGAGAGCATCACTGGCGCTTCGGTGGATAATGTGTTGTACGATGTGAGTATTATAAATATTTAGATATGCGTAAAGTGTGTGGGATGATGCAGCGTGACGAAGGATACCTGCTGGATGTAAAATACACGATAAACAAGGCATCAAACCGAGCCCGAAACCGTTATTTTGGGTTTGAGCAAAGGAATTGGTGTATACCCAACGGTCGTTCCAGGTCTCGCCAAATATTTGCACAAATATGTTTAACTAACAATGTGTACAGCGCAAATAAAAAAATTTCTAGCGTTAAAATTTATTCTATTTTATATGTGAGACATCCAGAAATACATCCGTAAAAAAATTTTTCAAATCCATACAAAGGTTTTTGAGTGATTCGCGAACAAACTTTTAGGCAGACAGACAATAATTCTGAAAACTGTTATTTTGGATTCTATTGCTCATGTCTATTTTTAATCTACTTATACATAGGTTTGTTTTTAAAACTTGGAAGCAACATTCTTTGCCACCACTGTATACAGTGCAAATAAAATTATTTCGTTCTCTAGAATGGATTCTAAATTTTAGGGTGAGCATCTAGCAATATATCTGTGAAACTTGCATTAAATTCTATGCAGCAATTTTCGGATGATGCATGAACAAACATATTGACAGATAAAAGTTTAGAAAACTGTTGTTTTTTGTTCTATTGACGTGTATTTTTCTTTCTTGTTGTTGTTGTTGTTGTTATCGTTATTGTTGTTAACAATGCTTCGCCCTGCCTAGAGTGTATGATCATTCCGAAGATCTTCATCGAGCTCTTCTAACGGGAGTCCAAGCAAACGTGCAGTTTCAAAAGAGTTGGAGCAGAGAGACAGAGGGGTTCGAATGAATAGTTAGAGAGATGTAAAGTGTCATACCACATACAGGGCATGTGTTTGAAATGGTGTCATTTAGTATGGATAAGTAAGAGTTTAACCTGTTACAGTATCCAAACCGAAGCTGGGCCATAGTGACTTTAGCTTCCCTTAGTAAGGTGCGTTCTTCTACGACTTTTTCTATGAAAAATACGATTTGTATGAGAGGTGCCACGCCCCCTTTCGTACCGAAGTTCAGTCCTGTGGCATGGAGTCCTCTCAGATATATGTGGTGTAAAAAATCTTATTTGTAGCGGAAGTGCTAGACCCCTTTCCCTCGGGTCTCCTCTGATTATGCAGCCAGCGCAAACGTTAAGCTCTGGGTCATTGAATTTCGACAATGAGTCAACGAGAAGTACCATAAATCTTCTGTAGTACTTTTCTCGGAGTCACGTTTTTCGTCTGGACCTTTTATGCCGCAGTTGTATGGGGGTTGACTTGATGGAATCTTTGAATCACTTCATAATTATCTGTTTTTCGGAGGACCTTTCAAAGTTCGATGTCAGTCTTGGCTGGATATTACTTTGTTTCTTGAAATCTCCAGCAAGTAACTGTCAGCAGAAGAGAGTCTTGTAAAAAGCTGTCAAAATATCATTTCTGCTAATTTTTCGTCGAACAGGGTTCAGCAGAAGCTTGCAGACAAAACAGCGGTTACGTTTCTGATTGGCTAACAATTTGAATTTGCATTTTTTGTTGTTGTTTTGCTATGTCACCGATCAGTTGTTCCTGCTTGCTAGTTTCTGCTGGACGAAAAATCTCCAGCAATAACTTGCAGCGAATTAGCGCTCTCTCTCTCAAATAAATGTCAAAAAGCTGCTGAATTCGCTGCTATTTTTGTTCAAGAAACGCTTTTTCAGGAATAATTATTCATAATTAGCAGGAAAGAAACGAAGCTATTATAGAGTCCGCGTTATGTATGAGAAATATGTACTATATGTATTTCCACATCTCTTTGACATCTTTAGACTGAAACCAGAACTTTATTTTTAATCGGTGCCATTCCTTGAACACAATTATACACAAATATTTGCAAATGTATGGCACAGAGAACGTGAGATCTACAGACCAGCTCGTGACTCCTTAACTAGCCATTGAAGAAGCGAAAGTTATACAGAGACCTATCCCATCTAAAAGACAAGCGATCTGAGTGAAAAATGTTGGCCTGGGAAGGCAGGCGTTGGACCCCAGGTCTAACAGCAAAGTGTGCTTCTAACTATCTCCCCCAATCCCATCAATCAGGGCAATAGGTAGGTAGCATAAAGCTGTGTCTACAGCGTAACCCGACTATCGCTCTAATCGGAGTCGTAATCGAGCTCTCTCTGGCTCAACGAACCACAGTGCAGTTGTTTAATACATTTCACAAAGTCATGGTGCTCCTGCAGGGTTCTTTGGAATAACTAAAGCGCCGTCAGTTCCATGAAACGACATGACTCGTCGATCACTGCACAAACTACCTGCGTTCAAATCAAATAGGATATTTGTAAAAAAATTAGATACTAATTTGTTGGCTAAGCGCCACTAGCAACAAATCTTACAGAAAGGAAAATATATTTACTTTCAGGTTAACACACATACATACATACATACATACCATTAAGAGATTTGTTGAGGCACAACGTTGAAAGACAATGACAAGATGTTTATTGACTTGTGTTTATCTTTTGGGAGTGAGTGCTGCATGCTTCAGCTGAAATCAATGAGTTTACCACATGAGTACCTACTTGCCTGGGGATGAGAGAACCATGAAATATACTTTGACGAGATAAATAAGATGAGAAAAAACTGGGTGCCTTATATTTGGAATCAGCAATGCATTTGGGAATCGAGATATACTGTTGAGAATCCCATCGGAAAAGAAATTGACCGATAACTTGAAAGGAATTTCAAGGTACCCCAAATGCTGTAATTTCTCTCTCGGCGAATGCAAATCAAGCTCAAGTCGCTCGCTATACCTGTGTTTATCTATGACTCGGAATCATGGTCAGCGTTGGCAAAATATTTGATGATCATCGAGCCCTAGAAGTATTCGAGAGATAAGTTCGCCGGACTATTTGTGATGCCTTTCCTGATGCCCACGGTCATAGCGAAGAAATTATGAGGTGTAGCCTGGTTAAATTATTTGGGCTCTGGTCCGATGCTATACATCCGCCATAAGAAATGGATAGCTTGCCATTGTGTGATTTGCCACTTCGATCACTGATTTGCTTGTATCCCAATTTCGGTCAGAGATTCGATTATTTCCATGCGACGACTATCTTCTCGGTAGGAACGTATAGGCGTCTCTGACCAATTAAGCCTTTTTAAAATTGACAAAGATAAGTGCGGCGATAAAAATCATTACAAGGTCCGATACCTGACTATGACTCCTCTAACCATATTAAAGTCATAGGGTATGCAAACTACGAATCGCTCGGTCTTTAACTGACTCCTACATTCATTTGGCAAGGATAAATTCGAAAATCGTTGTGATAATCGGTTTTCGCCATGGAGCTCTCCAACACCCTAGGTAATGGAGGTTAGACCTAGTGGGACGCCGTAGGTTGGGTCATAGCGATTAAGGCGCCTTTTCGGGTGATAAACCTTGCCCAATTTTAATCTCGGACGTGAAAACATGACTAAGCAATGTTTAGCAGCCTTAAACTAGAGTGTGGTTCCTAGTAGGTCAAATACACAACAGCCCTTTAGGGGACCCCAACCAAAGCACAATGCGTTAGGTAAGCAGTAAAAAGCCGTGCTGCAGAATACACCTAATGGAGACGAACGAAATGTGAGCTCTGTTGTACATGGAGTTTCTAGGCAGAGCGACTACGGTTTTGATGTTGCTCAAGTTGTTCCCATTGCCTTAAGGATGTTTTACACGAGTCGATCGAATTGATATTTACACCGTGGAACGACAAAAAATCGACCAGGAAATCGGCCCGTGTATATCAGCCTTTGTAGGGCTAAGGGCGGATTTCTCAACTAGCCGTCAACTTAATGCTCACTTTAAATTTTATCGGACAGTTCATCCTCCTGTTAAATAAAGGGCAAATGTACTGGCTGTTTAACTGACAGTGAACTTTGACGTTAACAGGCAGTCGAGAAATCTGCCCTAACAGGCAGCTCTTCGAGGTCGAGGAAGGAATGTGACGAGTGAACTTGTTGACGGATGAACGAATTTAAAAGGAAATATTGTAGGGGGACGTCTTCTGTCAGGAGCTCGATGACAGCTGCAAGTTCAAGCTACTCGATTCTTGTATTGCCTTCCAAGCGAAGTCGCATCCATCAAGTTTGTAGTGGATAGAATTACGTTATTCAACATTTACTCGGACATCCGAATGTCTGTTGATGCTCTAAGCTCAGCTATGTCTGACCTCTCTCCCCAATGCCAATGGATTTGATCTCTGTGACGAGGCATAGTAATATCTCGGACAACTGAAACGCCGATCTCTTGGCCCAGTTGGGCATTTGTGAACCTGTGAGTGTGGGCTGTTATTGTTAAAGTGCTTCGCCTTACCTAATGTACATGATCACTCCGAAGATTTTCAGTGAAGGGGATCCCCTGGAAACTACCAATTTCAACAGTATTGGCTCAGTTGAAAAGATGTTAAGTATCATCTGGGGTGTGTTGGGCATATGGGGGTATTGAGTCTAGATAGGTAAGATTTTAAGGTAAGAGTGAATCGATTTGGGACTCTTATTTCAGGTGATCATAGCGAACTGTTAAGAATACGGAGTTTCGTTGCCCGACTGTAGTCTCCTATAGGACAAATGGCCTAGGAGGCATCTGTGCAAGCTCTCGGCTGAAGTTACCTCTTGCATACCAACATAGTTCTTCTGGCTCATAGTAGACTGCGGATCTCATTGAGCTCATAAAGGTTTATTTATGCCTGAAGTTTGGTGTTCTGATGCAATTGGATGGAGGAATAGGAGGTAGAATCCATACTTCATGTTAAGTTGTCAAGCTTTTGCTAGAACTAGACGAAGATACTTCGTCTTTGTATTGAGGGTATTTTTTGGGGTCGAAATAAATGCCACAAATGGTAATGACGTGCAACTTTGTGATTGATCTACTGATATAGGACCTCTATCAACAATATTCTATTTAAGGAGGAAATGTTCCGAAGGTCTCCCCCTGCGGGTTAAAAGTTTGTAATAAAAGATACCCGTAGTAAGATGCGACTTAAATCCACTTCGGCCTGCATTGCGAGGTCAATGAACCCTTTCCCAATAGGGGTGTAAGAGTTGGTGCACCCTGGGTAACGTTAAATTACCTACATGGCCTACACGGCTAGTTTCTTGTATTGCCGGTTCTACGAGAATTGTACCAGTACTTGTGCTGTACCCATCGTGCCTAAACGACCCGGGCCGTTTTCTTATATCGACCCGGCCAAGAGCAATACACTCGGGATGATCCTGTCTGACATTTGGGCAGGGCTACGCCTCGCTACAACAACAACAACAATAACTCTTTCCCAAGACAGTCGGTATAGAACCACAAGGCGCTATTCATACCCAACTAAATACTTTCGGGCTACGCTCCTACTGCCTCTGATTTTGTCGACCGCAAAAAGTGTCGACACATCAAGGTCGGCAGCGGGGAAAGCGTATGCTCTTCATCTAGACAACACTTTTGTTCTAACAACATCCTTCCCGCGATAGTCGAGTCGAGCAACAACTGCAAGGTGCTAGGACCGAACCTATCAAGTTCTGGTTGGCCGGTTGCCATCTATGTCTCTTTTTAAAAATTACTTCCCGGAAATGGCTCTTCTGAATATGATGCAGTTGGCAGGATTTCCTCCATATACATAGCCTTCCTGAGGGCTATAGCATACACCTCGACTCTGGTTCGTCTGCGGTTGTCTTTCCACTACTCTCAAATAAAAGATGTAGATCGAACGAATTGCTATTTACACGGTGGAACGACGAAAAATCGCTCCATGTAAATGAGGGTTTAGCTTTCATTACTCCAACGCGCCACCTACATGTCAGCTAATCAAACTACAACACCCTGCTTTTATTCAATCGTTCTTAAATCATGCTGGCAATGCTTTCACCTCTTCCAGCTCATGTGGCAGCACTCAAAGCGAATTCATAGAATTCTTTTCTCATTCGTCTCAATTCGCTTTGACTGCCATGTTCGGGAATCGGGATTTACACAATTTGGTCGCATGAAAATCTTTTAATTTTTTATTTAAAAGGTAATTAAAACACTCTAAAATATGCATTAAAATATTTATCAACGACTTTGCTATGTGTGTGTAATGAAATTGAACGATTTGCATTAAAAGCAAGTGCAAAAAAATGAAAATAAAAATTGTGGAGCCAAAGAATAATTTTCACCCGATGTGACAGTGAAGAAGAAAAAAATTATGTAGCAGCCAAGGCGAATTCATTACAGGTGTGTTCGAGCGAATTCAGATCTACACGCACGCACACACTCCTTGTGCCTAAAAATGTCAGACAAAGCAACAACATAAGAAATTTGACAGCTACGATTGGATTTTCAAGGAAGAAGAAGAAGTCATATGGTGGGAAAAAGTCACCTGTAAATTTATTCGCCTTGGTAGCAGCAGAAAATCTCGACGTCGACAAACGAGAGGTGTGTATGCGTGCGTGCGTGTGTGAATGCTTTTTGTATTGTCAAAAGAAGACTGCGGCAGTGCATTGGAAGAACTAAAATTTCATATTTTAATGAAAATTTATTAACTTGATTGTTATGGTGAAAGGAAATGTGTGGAATTTGGTTATTGCAGCGATTGTGGGCGCATTTGTATGAGCCGAAACCCGTTTTACATTTTGATACTGCTGCCCACCACCACCACCCCTCCCACGTTTTTCTCTTTTATGCAATATATTCTTGATTTTTTTAATCTTTGGCGCGCGCCATTCTTTTTCTCGGCAATCGGTTTTGAGTGGGAAAGATTGGTTGGTTGGGCGCTCATCTGACAGCGAAAATGTTAAAAATGTGCGAAGGCAGTGTCAAGAGAAATAGCGATTATTGGGGATTCGTGGTAATTCGCCTGGTTACGATATGCAGCGATTCGCCGCCCAAAGTGTAATAGTGTTCCAATTCATAGTCGTTTTATGAAATTTTCCAATTCGAATACTATTGGACTCATTATTCCAAGTTCCAACTGTACTTTTTTTCTTATCAAATGCATTTGTGGACTAAAAATTTCCGAGTGTTTTTTTTTGTTTTTGTTCAATTTTTTATTTTTTACATGATCCAGCGATAACACAATGCACTTCCTATTAATGTCCTTGACACTGGCACACTTTTTAAAGTGAAAATTATTTTACCAACTATATAAAAGGGTTTGATAAGAAATTGATTGATAGCACTGATGTTTCGCATGTTGTTGTTGTAGCGAGGTGTAGCCCTGCCTAAATGTGAGACAGGGTCACCACGAGTGTATTGCTCTTGGCCCGGGTCGTTTCGGCACGATGGGTACAGCACAAGTACTGCTACCGTTCTCGTAGAACCGGCAATGCAAGAAACTAGCCGTGTAGGTCATTTAGCGTTACCCAGGGTGCACCAACGGGGAGGCGACCTACTCTTACACCCGCATTGTCCAGCCCGCCTCAACAACCCTACCCATGTGTATCCCACGGTTGAAGGGAGTTTTTGGGCGTATCGATTATTTATGTGGTGCGGTTGCATGAACATTTGTGCAATCAGCAATTGCATGTATGTACATATGTACCTATGTATGATTATTGATTTTCTCAGTTTTTCTTATCAAACGAACTATTATTTAATTATGTAATTCACAGATGTACTTACATACATAAAATGTGGGGCGTTAGTGGGCTACTACGACCGGAAATAAAAGCAAACATGAAACTTGTACAAATTGAAATAAGTCAGCCCTCCCCACCTTTTTCCATCCCAGTTGTTATTTGTATCGAGAGAACACTACCCGAAGGCTTTGCTGAGTGTGGTCGACTGCGACAGCGCTTTGCCGGATATGGACCTAGTACGCTCTGGTACTAGCACTTGTCGTACCTACTTGTCCGACTATCTCGTGAACTATTTAGTATGACGCCTGAGGGTTAGGGGTTAAGAATATGCCCGAGGTAGGCATACCGGTCGTAAGAGGCGACTAATACCGTTCTCGTAGAACCGGCAATACAAGAAACTAGGCCATGTAGGTCATTTAGCGTTACCCAGAGTGCACCAACGGGGAGGCGACCTACCCTTATACCCCTACTCTTACACCCCTAGTTGTAAAAAGGAATGAGTGGCGTGCTTTGATACCCAAGATGTCTGCAGATCGGAATGACTCCTGTTGGAATATGTCTGAGGTATATATGCCTGTCTTAACAGGAACTATAACCCACGAAAGGTAGTGACGTGAAACTTAATGGTTGATCTACGAATATGATACCTTTCATCCCTGTTAACGACAAAAATACTCCCCGAATGTTTTGAAGTGATTGATGTCGATATAAGCCCGGCACGCTACGGTACTTCCTTGCGGTACTGAAACGACTGTTTCGGGAGGGATTTCATATAACCAGTGGAACCTTCTAGGTCATGTCATTCCTCAATCCGTAAGGAAGGAGAAGATGGGTAATGAGAGATGAAAGGCATCATATCCGTAGATCAACCATCGAGTTAGCATGTCATTACCTATGTATGTGCACATGGCATACCATTTTGGAAGCTTCAAAGCTTCAACTTTAAGAGTATGCAAAAATATTTTGAAAAAAGTTTCAAAAATTGAAAGTAAATTCACTTTGAAAAAAAAAATGCCATTTTTCCCCATACAAATTTTATGGGAAAGGGCGAAAAAAAAGCCTAAGGGTTAAGTTAGAGCGTTAATTTTTTGCAAAGGTTATTTTCTCATCAATACCTATAGTTTCAGGGGGTAAGACCGTAAAAAAGAACCAAATTTTTTTTATTTGAATCACCCTAATGTGCATATTAGTCGCCTCTTTCGCATATTCTAAACCCCTCGAATCCTTTTAATTTGATAGTCGAGAAATATCTCTTTAAGCACTAGGCCATACACCCAGCACCATACACTTGTAGGCTGGTTAGGGGTTTAGAATATGCCCGAGGTAGGTATGCCTGTCGTAAGAGGCGACTAAAATCCACGAAATCGTTCCCAAGATAGTCGGGCAGTACCGCAAGGGAGTAGCTGAACGTACCGGATTCATCCGGCAAAGGTCTGTCAACACCCGTACAACAACAACAACAACATACACTTGTAGGCCCTAGAAAACATCTCGGAAAGTATCTTATCGGTAATTACGCATATTTGGAGCTCATTGCAGTTCTCAGCTAAATCCAATATTCCCTCTATAAGTATATAACCTCAGCAACGCTACTAACTTGTTCCAATTATTACACACAGGTCTAGGGTATCGGAACTTGGACAAGGTCGATGAATACGTTCATATTTGCTTAGTATGAAAAACAGCTATCAATAACTCTTCTTTCTATAGCAAATAACTGCACAACGAAAAATCCACATAACTACTTTAACCAGATTCGTTTCTCTTGCCATTATTCGGATATCATTCGATAAAAGAGTAAGAATACATATGTATGTACGTATTTATATGAACAGTGCAAGATGACGTGACCACAAAACTCATACTCGTATCAGACTTCTCACAGCATTCACACTAAAGTGGTTGATTTTGACATGATTTTTAAGTTTCGAAGCCGAACAATCTCTTTTAAAAGGGAATTAGCTATCGTCCAACTACATATATCAAAACTGTTGGTTTCCTAGGACTTCATTTACAAGAGAATGATGACGATACTTGAAAATGCATTGTAGATCAGGCTGCAAGCAAAAGCCTCTCGTTGAATACCCTTTGTGAAAATCAATTACCTGGTCGTGCGTAAAGAGAGCTAAAACCCCTGAATTAATATTTTTCGAATATATATAAAGCCGGCTTTAAATAAAATGGCTCACACCCTAACAAACTCGATTCATACACTCTCGCTTTATATTATACGAGTTGCTCATTCGAAATTTTATTATTTCTGAGCATAGTGCAGTGCTATGCCTTCAGAGAAGCTTTACACTTTGATATTTGAAGACATGCATGGATGAAGGGGGTATGTCGCATTTTGAGTGAAACGAGAAAATCGGCTTTAAAGTTTTGCTTAAACATTTGAGGATTTTTCGAATCTTTATGGAAAACTGACAAAAAAATTATGCAAAGCCATAAAAGACGTTGCATAATATGCAATAAAAAGCATAAATTTATATTTAGTGTTTTATATGAAAAAATCGGAAGATACCCCCTTCCACAATTCATATTGAAAAGTTGTGTACATACCCCCTTCATCCATGAATTATCTTCTACAATTTTCACGATAGGCAGATTCTGATAAGACAGAAATATAGATCTGCATAAACACTATTCGCCAATGCCAAAAACAGAAATTGAGTGAGAATGCGACATACCCCCTTCATCCATGCATGTCTTCATTTGTCTGGCTTTCCGTTTTCCGTATGATATAAGCTCATATAGCGTAGATATGTATATTTAAAATATAATAAAGCAAACACAGTCATCGGTATATATTTTATTGAATGAAAAGTGGTTGAGCCGATTTACACACATACCTACATACATACATAGATACATATGTACATGCTCCGTAGCGACGACAAAAACTGGTATTGAACAAAAATCAAAACACTAATGTGATGAGCGATGAGATATGCAGCTTTGGAATGCATGGAATGTCAACATTCAAAATTACTGCTGGCTAAAATAGTTGTTTTAGCACAAATATCGCCACTAACATCTTTTGTACCTTTGATCTTTCTATAAATAACGACCTGTAACAAGACAGATAGTCGGTTAACCCAAATTATTATGAATATTTTAAAGTTGTAAGAAAGCGGACACGCGTATGTGCTATGAGTTGGGGTCATATGAGGGGCGAAAGTCAGCAATCAGCTAGTTGTGAAACGCTTATCAGTGCGAGTTGTAAGATGGCCTACTCTGATAACGAGTTAATAATACCATTCTTGCAGGTGGTGCAGACGCTGCGGGTTAGGGGTTCAGAATATGCCCGAGGTAGGCATACCGGCCGTAAGAGGCGACTAATATACACATAGGTAATGACTTTCTAACTCGATGGTTGAACTACGCATGCGATGTCTTTCACCCCTAATTACCCATCTTCTCCTTCCTTACGAATGTAGGGAAGGCATGACCTAGAAGGTTCCACCGGTCATTCGAAATCGCTACCACGACGGTCCAGCGGTCGATTTTGACAACAACAACAACAACGCTGTAGGATTTGATAATTTTACAACATTAGAAACTCAATTATTCAATGATACTGGGTTACAAGTCGCATACAATTCACCCGTCGAAGTTTTAAGGCATCCCGTTCCTCAGCTGCGAATTCGGGTGTCGATAGGAACCCCTGAACTGCATATTCTTTGTCTCTTCGCCAAACATTGCCAAACCAAAGGAGCCGTTGGCATTTAATTTTCTTTGATTCTCGCCTTTGGCATCACGGAAACGACCATACATCTTGGGGAGAGCTTTTCGGAGACTGACATTATTTTTGGTGTAACGCTGATTCCCAAGTAGATCAAGTCTTCACAGCTTCAAATTTGTAACTATCAACAGTGATGTGGCGGGTTAGTGGTTTAGAATATGCCCGAGGTAGGTATGCCGGTCGTGAGAGGCGACTAAAATCCACTTGACCCCGACTAAGGGGTCGGTGAAATCGTTCCCAAGACAGTCGGTTACAACAACAACAACAACATGTGTCTGACCAGGAGCAAGTTCGCCATTTTTTTTTTTTTTTTTTTTGTGACAGCAAATACTTCGTCTTGTCCTAACACCGTCTGTGAAGTTTAAAATTTCTGAAAACTCCAAAAAATGATGGTATAATTTTTCAAAAAGCTCACAAATTTACTCATCAAAAATACCCTGTATACTATCACACCTTCTCCTTGAACTCCCACCTTGATTTGTGGGCTATGATACGGGGGCCACAAGAAAACCTTAACATTTGCTCTGTAATCTCGATTGCACTGCAATGCAACACGGCTGTTGTGGGTGCGTGTGCGTGTCGCTATGCGCCAGGTCAGGTTGAAATACAATTCCGGGGATGATGAAACGGCACGACGCATGTCAAAATACACAAAAAAAATCATACTCCCCCAAACGTATGTATAAGTTTGTTGGCATCCTCCTGTAAGGGATGAAATAAAGACCGATTGCATCATATAAAATAGTACACACGCCGGTTCTGGGGGTTGCGACCAACAATGTGGTTCAACAACTTTTGAATTTTCTTTGTCATGCGATGATGAGATTCGCAATACTACACACTCGTACCTACGCGCCAACACAACAACACATACAGAAACACACACGTGCTATACCAGGCACACTGTGCGCGATTTCTCGTCGCTCTCTCTCTTCAGATACATATCTTCAACTACGGCGAAGACGCATTCCTGCAGCTGTACTGGCTCATAAATATTTCGAGATGCAATAGATTTTCTTTTTATTTTGTTTTATTTTTGTATACCCTTCATGGCTATGGTATGACATAGGAGTCAAAACAAAATCACTCAATGACTTCCCTCATATTACTTCATCTACGCGATAACTGATAACTCAGTGGCTTACGGCCTCAATTTTTGCTGTCATAATAGACAACTAAATAAGGCGCTGGGCCCGGCAAAGGACTGCCTAAAGGGTCGAATACATAAAGCTTTGTTAACCTCGCCTGACATTTGCTACCTCAAAACTTTGCGTCAAACTTCAGAGGTATGCTACAATGAACGCCTTGACGCTTCTCTTTTATACAATTGTTTTCGTTATTTATTTCTTTGCATTCTGACTATTTTGGTTAATTTATTAATTTAATAGTGAAAAAAAGAGTTAATTATTATTTCCTCCAACTTTTTATTCTTTAATTAAAGCAAAGTCATCAACATCTGATTTTCAAAGCAAGCAAAGCAAGCAAAATTTGAGAGTTTGCCAAATTTTAACCTTAATTCAACTTTGAGGTCTCCAATTTGCCATGCTTCGTTTAAATACGTATACTGAACTTTTCTGTCAAAGTCAAAGTGTGAGGTAAAGTCAAAATAAAGCTTTATGTAACTGACCCCTAACACTCCCGAAAGGTGTAAAAGTAGGTCGCCTCCCCGTTGGTGCACCCTGGGTAACGCTAAATGACCTACACGGCTACATGGCCCACACGGCTAGTTTCTTGTATTGCCGGTTCTACGAGAACGGTACCAGTACTTGTGCTGTACCCATCGTGCCGAAACGACCCGGGTCCTTTTCTTAAGCCGAGCCCTTCTCCACCTGATCTCTTCAACTCTGGAGGCTGTTGATTTCTTGAATGCAAAACTCACGCTGTTGTTGTTGTTAACAATGCTTCGCCCTGCCTAGAGTGTAGGATAATTCCGAGCTCACGCTCGTATCAGACTTCTCACATCATTCACACTAATGTGTTTTGACTCGGGTTAAGCTTCGAGAAACGGGAAAGTCTCATTTAAAAGCAAATTCACCATATCAAATCTGATAATTTTCTAGGGCTTTCTTCACAAGAAATTGATAAAAATTTTCGGACGTGCCACGCTGGGTCTTGTCGAATACTTGTAGCTTCGTTGTGCATGAAGTGGGTTACTTCGTTGTGCATGAAGAGGGTTAAAAATGCTAAGACTGGGCGCTTTTGGAAACACTTCTTATTTATTTCGCTCTTTAACAGTTTCTTTTAACAGCTACCTCGATGGTTGGTCTACGAATATGATGCCTATCACCTCTCATTACCCATCTACTCCTTCCTTACGGATGGAGGGATGACATGACCTACAAGGTTCTACCGGTCATACCAAATCCGGCAAAGGACTGTCAATTTTAGCATCACTCGCCAAATACTTCGTGGAGTTTTTTTGCTGTTACAACAACAACAGGGTGATCTTTCTCTCAGCCGCTGGTTTCCCTTTGAATACATAGTTGCCGGTTTAAGATTAGAAATCCTGGGGGAAGCCTGGATAGGTAAGGGTCAATTTATTACAATGTCCAATGGACCAGAGAGACTCGCATCCGCCTGGGACGATTAGTTCTATTACAAAGGGTCGACCTTTTGTGGATGTTGTTGAGAGCATTTGCGGCCGCCGTGGTATAGCGGTAGTGTGCTCGGCCTACTACACTAATATTCCGGGATCTCATCCCGGTAAAATTAACGTCACAAGTTCTTTAGAAAAGTTTTTTTTTAAACGAGGTCGCCCCTTACAAACTCTAAAAATGTATTTCTGATATGGAAGGCTTCTCAGCAAAAATTCATCAGCTTTGCGGGTTGCCGTCAGTTGCTAGGAAAAAATTCAAAGCAGAACAGGAAGAAAAGCTTGATGCAAAAATCTGTTTGGAAGTTGCTGTTGATAACATCTTGACATACATACATACATATGTAGGACCTACATTGTAGGTATCGCGTCATACTTTTTTTGTTGAGAGCATTTCGGTGCGATTTCGTTGAAATGACTTTGTTATATAATGCCGGATTTTGTTTTAATTCTTTTGAAGGTGTAATTGTTGAAGCCGTGCTTTTCCCTGCCTAGTCGGAAGATACACTTATAAAAAGTTACGTGACGGACCAGACAGGGTTGTACGGATGTTGACAGTCCTTTGCCAGATAGGAATCCGGTACGCTCCGGTGAATAGTACCTTGTGGTACTAGCCCGACTGCCTTGGGAACGATGTCGTTGACCCCGTATACGGGGTCGCATTGGATTGTAGTCGCCTCTTACGACCGGCATACCTACCTCGGGCTTATTCTAAACCCCCAACCTGTTGGAGCTTTTATGAAGGTGTTCCTCGGGACTGGCTGTGTTTGCTAATTATGTAGGTTTTGTTCATATATGTTTCATGGAAGGTATAAATTATTTTCCTCTACTTTATTTTATTTTCGCTATGGTCTACAATATTGCGCGCGCATAATTCTCAAATTTCCATTCCATTCCAATCAAATACCTAATTTGTGTGTGTACGCTCCCACTGTTCAAGGTTCAATTCTACCTTGACTCTCAATACTCCAACATTTCATGATGACTAGTTGCAGACAACTTAAGATTCACTCTCTGACTTTGTATGGAATTTCAATTTTGCATGTGCGTTGCATTTTCCCTTTCTACAAATAAGAAATGTGCAATAATTTACGAACTGGTTTTCCTCTTTTTTTCTTTATTTTTGCAACACACGCTTTTTATTCCGTATAGGTACGTTTGTTCGGCTTTAGAGAGCCACCTTAACGACTACTCGTGTGTCAATTTGCTTCTTCGAATGACGACACGCGATGCTCATTTGTGTACAGTAGCGATAAGAAAAATGGCACCTGAAGTGGAATACATGCTTCTTCAACGGAAAATTCGACTAGGGGTCTTCTTAGGTTAAACCTTTATAAAAAAGATTTTGAAGTCTTTAGGAAAGGGAAAAATAATATGTGTAAATTTTTCAACGAAATTTCTGAAAAAGGTCAAAAAGAACCTTTTCTTAGAGAACCAACGGATTAAAATATTCCCCAAAATTATTATTCGTGTCATTTTATTATGTGCACCCGAACTTAGTATTTCGATCCGATGTGAATCATAATTATTTTTCCTGTTTCTATAAAAACACTTTTTCAAATATTTCGGGGTTTTACATTAGACTATGGTCTAATGTTGTTGTTGGTGTTTTTGTTGTTGTTGTTGTTGTTATTATTGTAACGAAGTGTAGCCCTGCCGAACATGTACTTATCCTTAGCCTAAATTGTCATCAATATATTCTAACAGGAGTCCCAGGAAACGAGCAAATTTTACAGGCTTAGACCAAAGGGAGATGGATGTTAGAAGAGTGGGCTCCACAGAGCAGGTGAATCGGTGGTTGGTTTTATGTGGAGACGAGCGGCGTCGGGGCTGAGTCAGCATAAGTCCAGTAAGTAATTGAGCCACAGTGACCCTTGTCTCTCGAGGTAGATGACATTCATCGTCAGCAGCGCGAGTTGTTGAAGTACGCAAAACGGCGTTCACCGGACAGAGCTCAAGACAACAGACGTATCCGGAATGTGCTTCAGGGCCTGCACATGTACCTCTAGATCAAATGGCAATGTGGAAAGTTGCCGGATCTCATCAAAATGTCTATGCATGCGTCCTTACGGACCTAGGAGGTCTAAGCTGTCAACAATATTACAACCGAAACATTGTTTATCGTAATGCAACGATTTTTAACGTAACTATATCTGCTTTAATACTTATTTTGGGAATTTCGTGTTTTTATGGCTGCTGTGGTCATTCGCTTTTAGACTGATTTTCAGCGTTTTTTTTCTTTTCGTTTTGTTTATATTTCTTGACGTTTAGCAATTCTTCTATGGACGTTTTGTAGTACACATACGCAACTTCCACAAACGTATTAGTGGGTTTATGGAATAGGGTGGGCCGAAAGGTTTGACTTGGGTTCATAGTAGGGATTTGAAAATTAGTGTGGAGTTAGACGTACTAAAGTGCGAGTTGTCTTAAAAGGGGTCGTGGTACCTTCCACACAAACTTCATTCTTCAAGCTCAATATTTCCAAGTGCTCAAGGTAGTGACCTAAAAATTTATAAGGGAATTATAGTTATGGGAAAATTGGGCGTGACGCATCCGATACATGCTTAATTTTTAAGGCTGAGTATTTCTAAAAGGGTTACCCTGTAAAAACGTTGGAGTACCCATACTAATACTAATTGTAAATAGGTTGTACCATCCTAGGACATCGCCATGTTAATTGGACCACCTCTTTTGTATGAAATCATCATTGGATACTTCGGCATTGGAATACTCTACAGAGTATTCATTAGAGTACTTTGCCATTTTTGCAGGGTAATGGCAGGGACCTGGAAAAAATGTGGGAGTTGTCAGAAAATTTGGCGTAGCACCTTCCAAACAAGCTTCAGGTTCGAGGCTGAATATCTCTATGAAGAATCTGAAAATTGGTATAAAGATATATGTACGATGCCAATACCATAATCGCGAAATGGGGTCTATGGGAAAAGGGGGCGTGGCATCTCCAATACATACTTTCAAAGCTGAATATCTTTAAAAGGGCTCATGTCAGAGACCTAGAAATTGTTATGTAAATAGGTAGATAGTATACGAAATAACGAAATCGACATCATTGGCCTCAAAAACCGCGCCGTAACTTCTGCGTACTCCAAATTAGAAAAAGAAGCGGAAAAAATGTGTTTGATGGTGAACGAAGGTAAAACGAAGTACCTGCTGACATCAAGCAAAGAGTCAGCGCATTCGCGTCTTGGCAACCACGCCACTGTTGGTAGCCATAATTTCGAGATAGTAAGGGACTTTGTATACCTGGGAAGCAGCATTAATACCGACAACGTGTAAGCCTGGAAATCCATCGAACGATACCTCTTGCAAACAAATGCTACTTTGGCCTGAGTAGGAAATTGAGAAGTAAAGTCCTCTCTCGACGAACAAAAACAACACTATAAGTCACTTATCGTACCCGTTCTGGTATATGCTGCAAAAGCATGGACACTGACAGCATCTAATGAGGCGGCTTTGAGAGTATTCGAGAGAAAAATTCTTAGAAAGATTTATGGACCCCTAAAAGTTGGCTGTATGAGCTTTACGCAGACGTCGACATAGTTCAGCGAATTAAAACCCAGCGGCTTCGCTGGCTAGGACACATGGTGCGAATGAACGAAGACGTTCCGGCCCAGAAAGTATTCCTATCGGCAGCCGGCGGTGGAAGTAGAGGAAGAGGGAGACCATCACCCCGATGGCAGGACCAAGTGGAGGCAGATCTGAGAACACGCGGTGTCTCCAATTGGCGCCAGTTAGCTCAACAAGGAACCATAACATGTTGGGCGGCCAAAATCGACTAGGCGGTTAAAGGCTATTTTAAGTACATATACGAAATCAATACCACTCACAAAAAAATCGAGGTATCGGAAATAAATCTGAATTTTCGACTCACCCTAACCTATATATAATGTGTAGTTTCTTTCGCCTTAGCACACCGTCTCATGACATTCCGATTGCTCATTATGCTTTGTCTTGACTTTTGTCTCTTCACAATACTAGCACATAGTAGAAATTTTTATTATTTCGCAGTAGACAAGAAAACGTCGAAGATTCAACAAAGCAACACGTATCTAAACAAAATTTTAGCAAAGAAAATCAAGTATAATGCTACTAAAGTTTTAAAAGTTAGAGAAAACAAAAACTTGATATGAAAAAGTAATAAGAACTTAGTTTTGTGCTAAAAAAAAACCAACTAAAACCAAAATTAAAAAAAAAAAAACCCCAAAGCAGCGCTATAAAATGCGTCTATCAACGAAGACTGACTTACTTTTTGGGGACTAACAACTTTTGCTTTGTTTTGTTGTTGTTTTTGCGTGTCATGAAGGCGTAACTACAACGGTCTAAGAGACGGAAGTGAGTAACAGTGCTTACAGAGCAAATTGAAGAATGTGAAAAAGAAAGCTTTAGACAAAGTGAAATGTTTAACTTGAGTTTTTTTTGCTTTTTTTAATTTTTTTTTTGCTTTTCCCCTTTTTCCTGACTGTTTTCCAACTGATTCGCCAAAGCAATGTGCAACGTAATTGTGAAATTCATTCATTGAATTATTTATTTATTCATTAGACTCACTTGGTTATTTGACATTTGATTGTTTGAAAATGAATTTGAAAAAATAAATAAATAAAAACTGCATATAGTAGGTATGTTTATGCACAGGGTTGCCACTTTAGACCATTTAGTAAAACCTCCAAATATTTTTCCATTCGCAGATCAAGTTTTTTTATTATGACCACTTTAATCAGAATTTTTTTTAAGTGTTTTTTGAAAAAGTGGAAAAAATTTTAAAATTGTTATTGCATCGAATATACAAAGAATAACTTTGTAGAACTTTTTAACCCGTTGGATCTCTAGTAAAAGGGTATTTTGGTCCTTTATACGAAAACTCCGATCAAAATATTATTTTGAGGTCGTGACAGGGTTAAAATATTCTAAGAAATTCTTCAGCGGAAAATTTCATTAGCGGTCTTTTCAGGTCAAATCTTTGTAAAAAAGATTTTGAAGTCCCCAGGATAGAAAAAAAAGAAAAAATGCCCCTTGAAATATGCAACGATTTTTATACCCAGCGTACTAGTACTAGTACAAGAATATTACAATTTTGTCCACATAACGGTAGATAAAACGTAACGACACAAAATAATCGAGATAGATATAGAGTTCCACATATGAAAGTTCTTAGGTTGAAAAGATGAGTTGATTAAGGCATGTACCTCCGTCTGTCCATCTGTGTACACGATAACTTGAGTAAAAATTTAGATATTGGCATAAATTTGGTATACAGGTTACTTTCTGGCCAAGATAGGTGATAACCATGTCCCTTTTTCAATATCGAAAATTTCGAAAATCATACTAATTGACATAACTTGAGTAAAAATTGAGATATTTGCATTAAATTTTGTATACAGGTTACTTTATGGGTCAGGTAAATTGCTATTGAAAATGGGCGAAATCGGATGATAACCACGCCCCCTTTTTCGATATAGAAAATTTCGAAATTCACATAAATTGACATATCTCGGTATCTGAGATGGATAAAATTATATAATTTTATAGGTGAAACCCCCTGGCCCTTCTCTTATGATTTTTTGATAAATTTTTAAAAGTAGGCGTGGCAGCGCCCACTTTGCAGGGAGGCATTTTTGAAAATTGTACGAGTCAAACCTTTCAAACTGATTACGGTAGAACGATGAAATTGGTACAAGGTATACTAGCATAATAGGGAGTATACCTGATGTAATTGGACGAAATAGCTTCCCGACCACGCCCCCCTTTTGATATTGAAAATTTCGAAAATCACATAAATTGACATAATTCGGTAACGGAAATGACTAAAATGATATAGTTTGGTAGGATGAACCCCCTAGTCATTCTATTATGATTTTTTGATAAATTTTTAAAAGTAGGCGTGGCATCGCCCACTTTTCAGGGAGGCATATTTGAAAATTTCACCGGTCATAACTTTTAAACTGATTACAGTAGAACGATGAAATTGGTACAAGGTATACTAGCATAATAGGGAGCATACCTCATGTAATTGGACGAAATCGCTTCCCGACCACGCCCCCCTTTTGATATTGAAAATTTCGAAAATCACATAAATTGACATAATTCGGTAACGGAAATGACTAAAATGATATAGTTTGGTAGGATGAACCCCCTAGTCATTCTATTATGATTTTTTGATAAATTTTTAAAAGTAGGCGTGGCAGCGCCCACTTTTCAGGGAGGCATTTTTGAAAATTGTACGAGTCAAACCTTTCAAACTGATTACGGTAGAACGATGAAATTGGTACAAGGTATACTAGCATAATAGGGAGTATACCTGATGTAATTGGACGAAATCGCTTTCCAAACACGCCCACTTCCGAAATGGAGTACATACATATTTCGAAAATCATATGAAAACTACCGCTGGGTATTCAATGTTCGCTTTACTTGCTAACAAAAAAGTACTATGGCATATGCTTGCGCTAAAAGTATCATAATATTTAAGAAAGCTGTAAAGGTCTTTGACTTGTCAGAAAAATACCTCATAAGCACACAGCATCTTAATAAATCTATAATAATTATGAGGTGTCTGACAAATGGCTGGCTCACAGTAGCGTTCGGACTTGTGAATGGCAAATAAATTTTTATGAGGTACCATACACTCGTTTGCAAATAAATTCTTGAAAAGCATTTTCTTGCCCTTCTCGACCAAGTTTTCTAGACATCAGAAGAAATGGAAATGACTAGCTGGTGCGGCAAATTTCGTTCTATCCAAACTAGGGTTTTTCACTGATTTCATTTCAAAAATTCATGATTGTGGAAGGGCCACGCCTGCTTTTCCGATAACTCCAATTTTTTTTTAGAGAATGATATTGATATTGTATATATCCATACCATTTTCCAGGTCCCTCCGTGAACCCTTTTAGAGATATGGATAGAATGTGCCCCTTTCCCCTGGAGTTTAGTATATCTAAGTACCGCTAAGAGATTTTCAATCTAAAGTTCAGCCTAACCTTTATTAGCTCCTACCGTATGCAAATCGCTACCTATGTATATAATCTTTTAAAAGCGTACAGATAAAACATTTGTGTTTGACAAATTACAAAGATAGAGATTTACAAATTTTGGTACATTAACCTTTGAACCCATAACAAAGTTTGTTATATTAAAATGAGCGTACAACAAAACTAGATAAAAAAATGAAAATCTTATCCAAAATACTAAATATCAAAGTACACAACCTTTGATTGCATTAAACAAAAAATGTGAAGTGAATGAACCTTCAACCAAAAACCACTTTCTCAACCACAACATAAAAGCCAAGAAAAGTTCAATTCAGTATCCAGCAGGCGACTGAGCCTCAGAAGGTGTCACTAGCTTCTTTTTTTGCATTAGAACTCCTATAGTATACAGACTTGCAAACATATAATATAAAAGAAGGTAATGAACCTTTCGTTTTCATTTCATTACTCAACTTAGTACACTGCTCTCCCGAAAAATAAACGTCAAAATGTACATTGACCTATGTATGACTGTGCCATATTTTCCTTATTCCTTTTTTTTTTGGCAAAGTCACGAAAACAAATCATAGGGAATCTTAGTAAGATATGTGAATATGTGTGTATTAGAGATGTAACGAATGTGAATAGTTCAGAATTTGGCTTAATCCCGGAATGAATTTCAAAAACGTCCTACCTTAAAGAAAATTCAATACATCTCTAGTTGAAAGAGGGCGTTTTTTTTATCTTATGCTGATTTTTAAAAGCAGCATTTTCCATTTTCGGTCGTACATTTCGAAGATGCGTTAATTTGAAAATGCGCATTAAGCTAATTTTCGAATGCTTAACGTTGACTTGCTTATCTCACTAATATAAACAACCGTTCGCCTAAAAATATGCAACATTATTTTGATTTTTTCTTCATACTAGGAAATTTTTGTTCGTACTGTATCTTCGAAGATGCTAAAGCTAATGCAGAAAATAGGTAGCATTTAGTTGCGTTTAGCTTTCAAAATTGTATCGAAAAAATGCTGCATCTTGGGCTAAATGCTAAAATGCAAAATGCAGGCTAAGCATGAACAGCACATTATTCTTTCATAGGCCGTTATTAAAAAACTTGAGATAGGGTTATCTTTTACGTAGCCATCAATCAAATCTTTCGGTTTATCCAAAGGTTTCTTCTCACCAATCTCACATTGCTATCTAGCTCAGAATTTATTTCAAAAACTCTTCAACTGAAAAGGTTTTCGATTCGCGTAAACCAAGTCGAATACGAATATATTCGTAACATCTCTAGAGCAATGTGTTTACGTTATATGGCTGTAAAAGCAAAGACCGGACATACGAACATAACCTAAAAAAGCAAAACAGATGCGACTTGGGCTAGTCTGACCATTATACACTACACGTGTTGGAGTAGGCATTACATCTATACAAAGATACTTATCTACAATAAAAGTACAACGAAAAGAAAATTCTTGGTATATAAACACTGATAAGTGATTTACAAAACAAATATTTTTCCGACGAGATTTTGTCTTGCTTTCTTTTATGAACTACCAACAATGTATACATTTAGAGAGCTCTTACTCACATTGTAACTATGTATAGGAAATCTTATAATGATAAGCTGTAGAATTTATTTTTTTCGTAGTTGAAATTATACAATGACAAAACGGCCGATGGTCAATAATAAAACGGATGCCCACCATTTATGCATTTTTTTTGTATACTTCCTACGTATTATAGGATACGACACACTGTATGTGTAAAGTAGTGGGATGTGAATTAGGATGCTCAGAGAATTATATCTACTAAATATTTCTCTCCGTAAATGCATACAAAATCTTGAGCCAACTTCTTTTGCCACCACTGTAGACAGCGGAATTAAAATAATTACGTACTCAAAAATCTATCCTAACTTTAAATTTGGACTTTTAAAACACCTCGACTAAAAATGAATTTACATAATTCTAAACACCAGCTTTTGAGAGATGTGCGAACAAACAAACAGACATACAGAAAAAAGTATTTTATTATATTTTCTTTCTTTTTTTTCAAAAAATGAATTTTTTCCTTAATATTTTGTATCTACAATCATCACCCTTTATATGTAAAGATTTTATTTGAGTCTTTTTTTCATAGCCACTACTGTACAAACATTTTCTTGTATGTATTAATGGGCTTGTTATCAGCATTCTGTGATTCCTTTTTGTTTTGTTTGGAATGTTTTTATGCCGGCTCGAGTTGATAAATGCAAATTAGGCTTGAATAGGTTTGTTTGAATTATTTCACGATATGATAACGTTGTCAATTAGAGTTGGGAATTTTAGTTCATTAAAGTGATCAGAGATTTCATACTAGCTCGCCAAAATAAACTAGTTCGTGTAGTTTGATTTAGTTCATGTAGTTCAATTGTTTATTTTTGTTTTCCCTAACTGCTAAACCACGTCCAAAAATGTTGGGAGGGGTATCAAACGATGCCTTTTGGCCTCTATAATCCAGGGGCGCGTCTTTTGATACCTCCTCCTACACTTTTCAACTAGATCTGGGAATTTTAGTTCATTAAAGTGATCAGAGATTTCGAACTAGCTCGCCAAAATGAACTAGTTCATGTAGTTTGATTTAGTTCCTTTCAATTGTTTGTATTTGTTTTCCCTAGGAATGTTGGGAGGGGTATCATAAGATGCCTTTTGGCCTCAATAATCCAGAGGTGCGTATTTTGATACCTCCTCCTACACTTTTGAATGTGATTTTTGCAGTTGACTCTTAAAGGGGCAAATACAGCTCCCAAGAAAATGGTCAAGAAATTTTTTATTTTTGAATTCCTTTATGTGGCTTTGTCTGAGAATTTTCAGTATAAAATGATTTTTAGACTCAAGAAATGGTCAGGAAACCCGTTCTGCCTTAAATATGCTCATGCAAGATTGAGCTTATAGAACATTTTTATAAAATATAAACCCTAAATAAAGAGCCACATACAAACTTTCAAATAAAAAGACCGTCCTGTTTGGCTTGCAAAGCAAAAATAAGAAAAATTTTCTTGTGAGTTGTGTAGCCAGCTTAAAGGAAACAAATACATACCACCTTACGTACGATAGTACAAACCCTGCTAGCCAGCAACCGAATTTTTTTTTTGGTAAATTGCTGGGTCGCGCTTACCAAAAAAGAGGATAAAAAAGTAGGCAATTTTGTTTAGCGAGGTTCTTTTTCTACCCATGTTAGAGTTGCTAATCCGTGTCTAAAATGATCGAATTATGCGTTGTTATTTCGATGCTTAGTCATTTATGGTATTGCACAGCACTAATTTGTGATTTTGTTTTCACCATGGCTAGCCCTGGTTGGCAGTTTCTTTACTCTAGTACGGGTTTTGGCTTCTCGGTACTTTCTCATTCTTAAAAAATTCTATAAATTTGACGAAAATTTTACATTGTTTAAGTAGTTCATTTGAAATTTGGGAATAGTTCTCAAGATCACTTCCATGATCTAGTTCAATGAACTAATTAGTTCATGAGCTACCCAAGTCTATCATCATTGCTATACACTGCATCTTTGTTGGTAGGTCGAGTTTGTTTAGAGTGACCATAAACTGGAGTTAAAACGCATTCAAACTATTATTTTTCCATGGAGCTCCATTAGCTATAAAAATTAAGTTCGAAGGCATCTATGGAACCCATTTTCATTTTCAAGTCATTGTATCGCCTGCTTTGTGGAACATCAACCTATTTGAAAATATTTTTCAAAAACGCCTCTCAGGATTTGTCTCAATGAAAATAACAAAACTTTTTCAGCAGGGATAGAACGTTTAGTACGGTCAAATTATACATTTGAAATAACAAAAATTTTGACAGACCCAAATTTTAGTAGAGAGCTTAGGTTCGCCGTCAGAAGAAAAACTTCGAAAGTTCCCATCGATCCCATGTGTGCTAAATAAGTATAAGTATGGACTTCTCGGGATTTTCGATATTCGATATAACAAAAATTCCGACGGAACTAAATTTTTTTAGAGAGCTTTGGTGCACCCCCAGGACAGAAAACTCTAAAAGTCCCCATCGGCCCCATGTGTACTAAAAAATGTTAAAGATCCATATTTGAGTTTTTTTTAATTTTTTTTTCTCTACTTTTAACAGTCTATAATATATTACATACTCACATCTTAATGTTGCTACACTACCTGCTTACCTTCTTATTCTTCTGACAATATTAAGTATTTTATTTTGTTAATATTTTTTTCTTTTTTTCAATTTGCTCTTCCATTTATTTGCAGTAAGTCTATTGTATAATGTTGTGTGTGTGTGTGTGTGTTTATAACACACACGTATTTATATTTTTTTATTATTTTTAATTTTCCATACATTAACTTTTCGATGCGTCTCCAAGTTTTTTCCATAATGTTTGCTTTGTATTAGTTACACTAGTCAACACAATAAGTAACATCGTGCCAAGTCATACATCCAATCGTCTTCTGTATCACGGTAATTTTTAGTCAAATTAAGCATCTAGCTAGCCTTAACTCAAATTTAAATGCAAAGGTCCGTAGTCATAGTCGAATTAGAATATAGTTTAATCTATTAAACATCGTTTTATGTCTAATATGGAGTTTTAAAATTAAAATGAAGAAAATGCCATTTTATCATTTTAATAAAGCGGTGTGTGTCTATGGTTGTGTCGGTGACAGGGTATGAGTTTGCCCTCTGTCGGTTATTAGCACAAATGTGCAATTGTTTGTGACACAGATAGGCTATGTTAGCTGGCACAGGGTGATCCTGCCAAAGTTAAAAAAAAATTCTTCATACCAGCAACCAAGTTAATTTCTTTTCATGAGGGGTTCCTGTTTAATTTCCTTTTATTTTTGAGCGGTCCCTGTTAAATTTCTTTTCAGCTAATATGGTTGTTTAGCAGGACTATGATTGACCAAAACTTTAAATAATTTCTTTTTAAGTTTAGTGAAGATATTAACTAATACGCGTGTTAAGCAACGACTATGATTACGGGCCAAAATCTCTATCTCGCCAGAAAATCTTTTGAATATTTGTTGAGCTAGAACGTTTTTAAAACTCATTCTGATGGTATTCTAGAAGTAATTTTTGGTAATAACATGTTATTGAAAAAAATGCTTCGAGCGAATGCTGAGATAAAGCGTTTCTTTTATAAATCTTTTGAAGTAGGGTCTTTGATGGGTTTGTCTTTGAAATATCGAACATTTTTACAACTCTTAAGGTACATTTTTTTTTTAATTATGTTTATCTGTGTTATATTAAGCTCAAAGTTTATTTTATTTCTCACCAGCTTTCTTGTATTTCACTCTCATACTATCAGTCTGCTACCTCAACTACAGTGGTTTCCTCATAATAAGAAACACCGCGTTTGTAAACAGTTTTTCCATTAACATTTTCCTCTTATCTCTACATATAATAAAATTATAACAGGTCGATGTCTGTACATGGCAGATATCAACAAAAAATTGATTGGGGGAAGCATTATTAAGCGAGTAGAATCCAAATCAACCATTTTAAAAATTTATGTGTGTCTGTCTGTCGGTATGTTTGTGGCCGTATCACTCTGAAAGTAATGAATGGATTTTTGAATAAAACTTTTTTCGTTGGATTGCTCGACGCTCAATTTAAAATTTAAGATATTACTTTTTGCGATATCTCAACGGGTTTTGGGGTTATCGCCCAATATGTGTACCATGTCTGTCTGTATGTTTGTGGTCGTAACACTGAATGGAATTAAATCGTTGGATTGCTAGATGCTCAACTTAAAATTTAAGATATTATTTTTTGCGATATCTCAACCGGTTTTGGGGGTATCGCCCAATATGTGGACCAGGGGTGACCAAAAATGTCTTAGTACAATATGGGTGTCAAACGAAAGGTGTCAATGAGTGCTATAATATGCGATGTGATTCATTGAAATAGCTGAAATGGTCCAGGCCATTCTATTATGATTTTTTGATAAATTTTGTTCAAGTGGGCGTGGCACCGCCCACTCTTAAGGGAGGCATTTTTGAAAATTCGATTGATCGTAACTTTTAAATTGATTACGGTAGAACGGAGAAATTTGGCACAAAGCATACTAGTATCGTTGGGAGTATACTTGATGAAATCGGATAAAATCGCCCTAAAACTTCGCATACTTTCGATATCGAAAATTTCGATAATCACTTGAATTGACTTGATTCGATAACGGAAATGGCTAAAATGATATAATTTGGTAGAATGAGCCCTCTAGTGATTCTATTATGATTTTTTGATAAATTGTTAAAAAGTGTGCGACGTTTTAAACTGATTAGGGTAAAATTATGAAATTTGGCATAAGGTATTTTAGCTTTATAAGGAGTATACCTGATGAAATTGGACGAAATCGCTTCCCGACCACGCCCAATTTTGATATGGAAAATTTCGAAAGTCGCATAAATTGACATAATTCGGTAAGGTAAATATCTAAAATAGTATAATTTGGTAGGATTTGCTCAGTTTATGGCGATTTTCTGTTAAACTTTAAAAGTGGGCGTTGCACCGTGCATTTTTAAGGGGCAAATTTTGGAAAATTCGACTGGTCATAACTTTTAAACTGATTATAGCTTAATGATAAAATTTAGCCGGTTTCAAGGTGGTATAGGAAATATTCCTGATGAAACTGGTAGAAATAACTGTGTATTTATGTTCGGTTTACCCGAACTAAGACTTCCTTACTTGTTTTTTTTTTTATAAATCGTTTCTAATTATAAGATCACGGCTGTATGTCTAATTTTGATGTTTTATTTGTTTATACAATACATTATTTCTCCCTCTCTCTTTATGTTTATTTCTCTCGGCGGTCAGCAAATTTACTCAATCGCGTTGAATTGGGGTTATAGTCTCCAGTTCGTCCCCAACACTGCGTCATATTATTGTTGTAAGCAAAATTTCTTTGTTCCATTCAATCATATCTTTAGTATGTTCGTTGTTTTATTTTGGTGCGCTTGTCTATAACGGTTGCTTTGTTGCTAAAATATTAAAATTGAAAAAAAATTTAATATCGAAAATCCATTGCTATTCAAAAAGCAATAAAAATTACTAAATAACGACAAAAAAATGACTGTGTTTGCCAAAAGTAATTACCTAATTATTACGACGATTCTAGTTTAGTGATGGTGTATTTAATAACAATTTGTGAAGAAATTTAAGTTTTTTTTTTGTTTACATAATAACTAAATATATATATACATTGATGCTTAAATAAAAAGCAAAAAAAAACTCGATTTGAGCAGCGAACTAAAGTCCAACAGCCTCGCTGTCTAGATCATGTTATGCGTATGAACTCAGAATCTCTCGGGCAGGAAGTTTTCCTCTCGACACCAATTGGGCAACAGAGGAAGGAAGAGGTCTCGGCTGAGATGAAAAATAAAGAAACAAATGGAGGATGGTTTGGATTTTCTCAAGAGGAGTCAGGTAGCACTGAAAATATATGGCGCGCGACATTGATACGCTTCGGCCAATATCGCCTAAGGCAGTGGTCGGCAACCTTTTTAATGAAAGAGATAGAAGTGAGAATTTATGAAAGCTCCCAGCCTTCTAAGAGTCGCTTGGATTTAACATACTAAATTGTGTACCTGATCTTCAAATCATATCAACTGCTGAGTGGAAGGTCATCCTATTTCAAAATATATTTCCAGACCGCTCTTTCTCAGCTGAAAATGCATTGAATTGTCATTGAGGTATATGGTTTTAGAAACTCATTCTAATACGGCTGATACATTAGCGCAAATACCGAATTATCTCCGCTTTTGGGAGTTAACTTGAGCATAATCTTCATTATAAACTCCCAAAAATGAAAAAGATTTGAGCGGCCACAACAAAATGTTCGCTGGCAACACTCTTCAGATAAATAAACAAAAACTGCAAGAAAACGCATATTTCTTGCAGTTTACCGCTATTTGCCGCTAGAAATAGTAAGGGCCAACTACCAAAATTACGGTTTACCGCTACTGCACACTAGAGTCGCTATAAAATAAGCAATTCCCAGTGACATCTAGTTTTAAATAGCAAGTAATACAACACAAAGCACTAGATGGCGCGATTGTTAATCTTCAATTTTGTGTGTATCAGGGTAAAATTTGGATCTGATTAAAGAAGATTTATTGGAGGTAATCTCCGTGTGTGTATCCATAGCATAAGACAGGACGCCCTTGAAGCGGATTTTGAGAAAGGGCATTACTAACTAAATCCGTTCAAGCAAATTCTGAGAGCGCCTTTTGGAAATAGTCGATGTGGAATGAAAAAGTATACCTTCGAGATTCTAAATTCATTACAAATTCATACAAATAATTGTACTACTAAAAGACTTCAATATGTATGTAGCATCAAAATATGTCTGAATTTTCATAACTTTCTTCCGGATCTCGGTATTTTTTTTTTTCATTGCTTCATTTAAGTATATATTCAAATTTCCTCTTTCGTGTCTATGTGTCCACTAAAAGAAGTGACATTAAAAAAATTCAAACCCCTTTGGAACCGGTTCCGTCGATTGAAACAGTTTCGGTTTCGATCTTTTTCGCATCAGTTTCATTTCCTTGGTATTCTGCAGTTCTGACGTCGGAGAAATAACATTCGGCTTTTGAAGATTCTATGAGCTCTATAGGCTTTTAATTTTGGCAAACGACATTTCTATTGAGGGAAAGTACAAATATGCATATGCAGGTAGAAATAGTAAACCGAATGAAATTTATGATCGCAGACACATTGTACATTAGGGTGATTAAAAAAAAAATGTCGACTTGGTCTTACCCCCTGAAACTTTAGGTATTGATGAGAAAATAAGCCTTGCAAAAAATTAGCGCTCCAACTTAACCCTTAGGGGTGGCTATTTTTTTCCCCTTTTCTATACATTTTGTATGGGGAAAATGGCATTTTTTTTCAAAGTGAGCACTAATTTTTTGAAAGGCTTATTTTCTCATCAATACCTAAAGTTTCAGGGGGTAAGACCGAAAAAAAAAAAAAAAACAATTTTTTTTTTTATTTGAATCACCCTATTGTACATACATATATGTATCTTACTGAAGCACGTGTGTATAGGTATGTAGATATAAATGAAAACTCGTTTGAGAGGCCACGAACGACCTTGACGACGTCAACGATGATAACACAAAACCAATGCTGGCGACAATATTATCGATGGAAAATGCAACTAAAATTTTACGACAGAAATGCGCTGGGTTTTTATTTCTATTGCATTAACTACCTGGCAATATATTTTAACTAGTTCGCTTAACTACATATTTACACTGAAATGGCTTTGTGTTACACTGCAAAAAATTTAACTAGACTAACCTACCTACACCTAAACCATTTGAGCTCTAGCTCAATAGCCAAGTAAATTTTACATGGCCGCAGTGCATGCGATTTGGCTATTTCTCGATGTCTTCGTTTTCGCATAGTTTAGAAATAGTTCTGGTTACGGATTACTGATGATCGATATCAGATACCTCGACTATTTAACTATAGTTTTTATAAGGGTTACAGAACAAGATACGAAATGTGTATCTGTAAGACTGTCTTTCCGTGAGATTGCTTTGTGATGATAAGTAGGCGCCATACGAAAGTCTACCCGCAAATTCATAGTATAATAAAACTCTGTTAAAGTCGTGTCTATGCATTGAATATTTTTTTGAAAATTAATATACCTAGTATGTTTAAGAACTAGGTGAGTTAGGTGTGACATTTCTGGAAACAAAATTAAATTTTCAAAATAGTTTTGAGTATAATCTGACGTGTTCTGGCCATATTTGACCTGACCTTCTTTTAATGAATTGGACACATCACCTGATGTGGCTTCTCTTTCCATACATATGTATATGTTTTGATATAACCCGACATGATATCGCCTCGGTATATACGAGGGACATCATATGATTTAAAATTTTCATCTCGGCTAGTACATTTTCTTCAGAGAAAAACGGAAAGTGTTACTTTCGTCAGACACAAATAAAAGTGTAAGTTTTCGTCAGACACAAATAAAAGTGTTAATTTTCGTATGGCACGCCGATTTCATCTTCGATATCACACCACATGATATAACCTCGCGACATCTTATATATATAAAAATGAAATGGTGTTCAGTCGTCACGCTAAAACTCGAAAAGGGCTGAACCAAATCATATACTTCCTTTGGGGGGTTTGTTTGTTATTACCACGCGCAGGTCATGTTATAAAATCAGAAAAAAATTATTAGGGGGCGTGAAACCCCCCATACAAACTTTTTCTTCAAGGTGAATATCTCTAAAAGGGTTTAAGGTAGGGACCTGGAAATTGGTACAGAGCTAAAGGATAACAACACCATTCTCACCCATAAAACTGGGGGATAACCAAAAAGGGGCGTGGCATCTCCCATACGAATGAAATACTTCATAGTCCATATCTCTGGAAGTATTTAGGTTAGACCACTGAAACTTGGCAAGGGGTTTTATGAGATCGATTTCCACCACCTCCAAAGAAAACTGGGGATAACGAAAAATGCAATACTGCATAGTCGATATCTCTGGAAGTACTTTGAAATTTGATAAGGGGTTATATGAGATCGATCCCTACCACCTCCAAAAAAAAAACTGGGGGTATCGAAAAAGGGGGCATGACCCCTCCCATACGAATAAAATACTTCATAGTCAATATCTCTGGAAGTTCTTATGTTGGACCACTCAAACGTGGTAAGAGGTTAGATGAGATCGATCCCTACCACCTCCAAAAAAAAAAACGAAGGAAACATTTCATAGTCCATATCCCTGCAGGTATTTATGTTAGACCACTGAAATTTGGTGAGGGTTTCTATGTGATCGATCCCTAACACCTCCTAAAAAACTCGAGTTAACGAAAAAGGGGGCGTGGCACCTCCCATACAAATGAAATACTTCATAGTCCATATCTCTGGAAGTATTTAGGTTAAACTACTGAAATTTTGTGAGGAGTTATATAAGATCAATCTCTGTCACCTCCAAAGAAAACTGGGGATAACGAAAAAGTGGCGAAGAAGATAGGGATATGGATTAAAATAGATATAGGGATCGGGTTAGAGAAACATGCAGGGAAATAAATTTGTGGCAGGACAACGTCTGCCGGGTCAGCTAGTTGAGTAAAATTATCTTACCAAAGGGGTTATTAGGCTCGATATCACAGCAGACCCAATACATATGTCTCTGTGACATCATATGATTAATAATTTTGATGTTGTTATATTATGATCCGTTCCAATGACATTAGCCCTGATAAGGTGTGATTTGATGCGATACAAATATGTACACTTTTTCAAAAATGGTTCTACGAATTTTCGCCCATCATCCGATTTCCGATCAGGCATTATTCGCTATGATATTATACGAAATGATATCACCTCAAGGTTTTATGTGATGTAATTCAGTTTATTGTCATATTAGGTTAAGGTAAAATTTTTATGTACCTATGCTGTTGTTGTTGTAGCGAGGTGTAGCCCTGCCTAAATGTCAGACACGGTCACCCCGAGCGTATTGCTCTTGGCCGGGTCGATATAAGAAAACGGCCCGGGTCATTTCGGCACGATGGGTACAGCACAAGTACTGGTACCGTTCTCGTAGAACCGGCAATACAAGAAACTACCTATCTTATAAAATGGTGTAGATATTATGATATCACATCAGACCCCTGTGTCTATCACTACATCTTATATATCGGTAGTCGATACCATTATTGTGATCTGACTGGCATGAACTTATCTACACATTTTTGAGTTCAACAGAAACATTCGGGGGTACTCTGCTAGTTTTGAAATTTCTTCCCCTTTTCTCCCAGTTACCTTAAGCTACAAAATAAAAGTTTTACAGAACATTTTTTTTTGTTTTTTATTCCTGTATGAATTATATGGGATACGATAAAAAATAAAGCCCATTTTTTTACGACTATACGGATTTCAACTAAAATATTGTAGGACATGATGCGCTGGGGGATTTCAAACAAATTTGCAAATATATTTTTATCGCTTGACCACTGCGATTTGAAAATTAGTTTTTAAGAAGCCCATGTATTCAAAAAATACGATTGTATCAAAAATGCCATCATACGGCCTCATATGAATCACACATTTTATTCCATTTTCTCTGACTCTTTTGCCAACAACAATCAAGTAGAATTGATAACAATGCCGGTTTTTTTTACCTACAATTTTTCTTCAACAACAATGAAAAGGAGCGACAAGGCTGTTAAAATTGCAGATTTTTCCACCTTGACCGTCTGTATCTTTTTACACATATTGAATTTATGTTTGTATTTTTTTCCTTGTCTCGCTCTAATTCGCACTTCCCTCTAACTAAATATTTACTCTCTCTAACATACCTAAAAACCTATTACATATTTATGTATCTATGCAGACGTTCGTCGAGTATTATTATCAAATCATATATAATAACTTTATTAACCCTCAGAAATGTTGCCTGGAGACTTTTGGTTCGTAATCATATCCATATCCAACATATTATGATTTTCGCTACCTGTTCGTATTTACATTTATTCAACCATATTCATAGGACATTATGTGTCACAGGATATTATATATCATAATAAATGCACTTAACAGATGATAAGGAAATCATTCGTATGTATTCGTGAATGCACTCATGAAGTACATATGCCGAACATTATCGTTGTCGCCCAAACGCTGCAAAAAAAAGTGCATAGGAAACGCGAAGTAGTATGTGTAACCGAAGGTGCATTTCCTCTCTACGTACATATGTACGTGTATTCTTTTTTGCCTTTGGGTAAGCTTGAGCGTTTAGCCCAACAAACATTTTCGTTCCATTTTCTTTTGGACAAACATTTCGACCTATTTCCTAGATAACATCGTTGCTACACTTTTAGAGAAAGAAAATAAGTCGCTGATGTCGGTCTTTCTGTTCGTTCTCTAGACTCTAGGTTTTTTCACAAAAAAAAAAAAAACAATTTTCATACTGCAGTGCGGGTATAGGCGAATTCGACGTGGAAAAGAGTTTCCAGGTTTATCACTTGGTCTCAAGTAATTTTTCGAAAAAACTTACCGTTTTCGAGAAAAGTCCAAAAAACCTAATATCTTAACCTTTTACCCAGAATAACTTTTTTAGCACACATGGGATCGATTAGGACTCTTGAAGTCTTCTTTCTGACTTCTTCTTTCTGAATTTAAGCTCTCTAACCAAATTTGTCTCTGTAAAAATTATTGTTATTTTAAATGTTAATATTGACCGGACTATAGGAAAAATGGAAAAAAATATTAAAAAAAAATTGAAATGAAACTGTAGTATTTAGAGTTGCCACTTTTACAGACGCTAGAATTGAATTTTTTTTATTGACTTTTTTTTACTTTTGTTTTACTCAGAAAATCCAGTTGGACTAAATAAAAAAAACAACGTAGGTACCTATGTAATCTAGGGAATTTTGAAAAAAAACGCCAAATTTGCAATTTTTCGCCTAAAGCGGGAAACAGAATCAGTCCGCCAATACGTCAGTTGCGTGGCGTACGACAATTTTAGAGCAAATTCTATTTTGACGTATCCGTCGTATCTGGCGTTACGCATACAAACACCCGCAGTCTACTTTGCTGTCGAGTTATTTCGACGTACTGACGGGCTGATTCTGCTAAACGCTTAATTTACCAAATTTATTGCGGTGTAAATGTACTATTATATTCATAAACGGTTGACTAGAGACTCTTAACTTCAGAGAATTTTGTTTCTATTGCTTATTGGGTTACATTGTATGCTCGCTCTGATAAAATTGTGTGAGAGCATCATGCGTACAACTCGTCTTTTCATTTTACTACATATTAGTACTTGGCTAGATTTGCACTTTGAATAGTCGATAGTTTCACGCTTTTACAAAATTGCTTTGAGAGAATTTGCAAAAATGATTAAATTTTCTTTTAGCAACTGTTTCTTTTGTTTACCAAAGGTTGCTTCAGAGAGCTCAACGAAAATATGAATAAATAATAATGTGTAGGTACGTTTTTCGTCATTGTGTGATAAAAGTAGTAACCGAAATTATGCATGAGAGCGTTGCCGCGTAAAAGTGTTTAAAACAAACTAAACAAAAAATTATAAAAAAAAACATTAGATACGGAAACATAAAATCACGTCGCGGTTTCTGGTCGCCTTCTACGTTCTAATGCAGCCAATATGTAGTCACTGTGGGTGTGTTCTTTGCTACGGTTCGAATGTCATTTTTTTTTTTGTAATGAAAAGCGTGCTCTTATGTGACGTAAGCTGTGTGAATAATGCTTTTTTTGCTAGATTTTGAAAATTGTTACACTTTTTGTTTTACTTTTTCAATAGCTTATCAGTTTTAAAGTACTTTTTCCGTAACTTTTTAACTACGGCCAACCCTGACCTTGCGCCAATTCTTCAATAAAAAAAACAGCAACAAAACTTCAGTTCAAAATCGATAAGTTCGAAAAAAAAACTAACGATTATTATAAAAAAAAATGTAGCCAAATATAAATGATGCAAGAATCATAAAATATTGCGGGTGAAAATCTTAAAAATAAAAGTGAGTGTGTATGTGTTTTTCAAAGTCTTCAGCCGATCTGTTGGCAGTTTCATGTGGTCGCTGGATACAAACATTGCCGATATATAGAATATTAAAAATTGTGTGCTGCCACTCCCCTTTTTAATATAAAAGTTTAAATCGTCATAACTCCGCATCCACTGTATTCAGATTAAACATATTTGGACGAATGGTTCTTGAATGAAGTTGTATAGAGTTTTAGAAAAGTCGGCCGTGCTACGTCCATATGTCATTGGTTAAAAAATTGGATTGTGCCACGCCTTCTTCATTCAATCCATTGTGCTCAGATTACGAATAGTACCAATTAAGCGCTAACTTCACTTACCAAAATGACCCCCAAATAATTCTAAAATGATCCCAAAAAGATCCTTAAAGTTTCCCTAAACGATTCGAAATTGAACTCAAAACGATCCAAAAATGATCCCAAAATTTCCCCCAAACTGATCCAAATATGATCCCAAAGTGACCCCTAAATGATCCTAAGACAATCCAAATATGATCCCAAAGTGACCCCTAAATTATCCTAAAACAATCCAAATATGATCCCAAAAGGACCCCAAAATATAAAAATGCAATACGGTAAAATGGTAACCCTGGGCGGCAAACCATACACGAAAATATTTTAGTTGGTATGTATGCGAAAAACCCTTTCATTTGATACCCATATTGGCATATCTTGTTCCATAATTAAAAAAAAAATAAAAATGAGATAGGTGGTAACCCAGTAAACTCCCCAAGTGGCAACCCCCAAGTGGATAGTCTTAAAATCCATAACACTATCTCTATGCCAAATTTCATTTCAATCGATCAAGCGGTTCTCGAGATAGTACGGGATATACATATATACTGTGGTAAAGTGGCAACCCTAGGTCCCAACCCTACTTGAAAATATTTTAGTTGGCATGTAGCCGAAAATACCTTTCATTTGATACCCGTATCGGCAATCCGCCCCAAGTGGCAACCCGAAGTGGATAGTCTTATCCCCCGATTCTGTGTTCATGACAAATTGCCAATCTTGATAAATATTCCATGAAAAAATGTTTGCATCACCTGCTTTGAATTCTGCTTCAAAAATAAATATCAAGATTGACAATTTGTCAAGAACACAGAAAATTCCCCTTAAAAAAAACGGTTGCCCACCTTTTACTAAAAATTTTTTGTTCCCCTTTTTAATTAAAAAAAAACGAGTTGTCCACCTTTTGCTGAAAATTTTATGTTCCCCTTTTTAATTAAAAAAAAAAACGCTTTGTCCATCTTTTACTAAAAATTTTTTGTTCCCCTTTTAAAAAAACCGATTTGTCCACCTTTTACTGAAATTTTTTTGTTCCCGTTTTTAATAAAAAAAAAACACGATTTGTCCACCTTTTACTGAACATTTTTTGTTCCCCTTTTTAATTAAAAAAAAAATTGTCCACCTTTTACTAAAAATATTTTGTCCCCCTTTAAAAAAAAAACCGATTTGCCCACCTTTTACTGAAATTTTTTTGTTCCCCTTTTTAATTAAAAAAAAAATCGATTTGTCCACCTTTTACTGAACATTTTTTGTTCCCCTTTTTAATTAAAAAAAAAATTGTCCACCTTTTACTAAAAATATTTTGTTCCCCTTTAAAAAAAAGCGATTTGCCCGCCTTTTACTGAAAATTTTTTGTTCCCCTTTTTAATTAAAAGAAAAACTATTTGTCCACCTTTTACTTGCCTAAAAATAAAAACGTTTCCTTTTTTACTCCCAGCCTTTCATAGATAAAGATGTAAATATGTATTGCAATGCGAATACTATCGATAGTCGATTGTTTTGCGGACTGTAGTATCAACCACACGAGCAACGTTTTTGGGCCAAACAAAAACAACAGCAAAACACCAACTAGCTAGCCATCATTGTAGATTTAGTAGTCACACACGCCAACCACACAAAAAAAAAAGCAATCTAATAAGTTTTTTGTTGTTGGAAGTCATCGAAGCACTTGCAATGTAATTAATGGAATCAGCTGATACATATAGTTTACATATATATAAACATTCTCTCAAATTTTCACATACATTTGAACGGCTCAAAAGCAACAGCAACGTAGCATATGATAATAGCAAGTACATATGTACATATAACGTCATGGATCAAAATAAAATAAATTAGATTTTCCTACAAACATAGATACATATACTATAATTGTACTTAAATAGGTAGTAGGTATATATTTTTATACTTATATTAACTTATAAGTAAATCGTGAAAACGTAAAACTGATTTTTCTTGCGCTTCGTTGTTCGCTGTAGAAACTTGTAAATTGTTGCTACGCTCGCCGTATTTTAACTAAATGATTGTTTTTGTTGTTTAACGTAATAAGTGTGCGCTCGTCATGTGTTTTACTCGTAGAAGCAAGTAAAGACAAAAAAAAAACAGAAAATTTGTTCATACTCTTTGATTTGCTCGTGTGCCACAGTTTCCGTTTAAAACTGAAAAAAAAAAAATACTACAAATGATAAAAGGGAAAGAAAACAAAAATAAAAAGGGACATTTAAGTAAAATAAGTAAAAAAAATCTAAGGGCTTAATTATTATGGCGAACGATAGCTCAGACGAACGATTCGTCTTCTCACAAAATCGCAAAGCCATCGCATTATCTATCATTTTTCGTTCCATGAAAGAAAATGCGATTTTGTGAGCAGGCGAATCGTTCGTCTGAGCTATCGTTCGCCATACATAATGAGGCCCTTACTTTGGGTTGAAAAGAACATTTGAATTTAGCTCTGCATTCTTAAAAAACTATGTATGACTGGTCAATGATATAGGCCCTAGGAGAATTTACCTACCAAATTATACTATTTCTGTGGTCATAAGCAATAACAGCCTAAGTCGACTTAAGAAATTAGACCAGTTGAAATTTTTGCTGGCGAATTTTTGTAACAAAACTGTTTTATAACTAAGGCAAACGTATTGGATTTAATTGTTTGTAAAGAAAGTAAAAAAAGACCAATGAAAGTCTTGAAAAATTACTCGATGTTGCTATTCAAAATCACCAACAAAAATTTCAACTGGTCTAATTTCTTAAGTCGACTTAGGCTGTTATTGCTTATGACCACAGATTTTAGCTATTTACTTTATTGAATTATGTCAATTTTTGGTTTTCCAAATTTTCCATATCGAAAATGGGCATGGTCGGGAAGCGTCCAATTTCACATCAGGTATACTCATTATAATTCTAGTGTACCTCGTGTCAAGTTTTTTTTAAATCTACCGTAATCAGTTTAAAAGTTATAATCAATCGAATTTTCCAAAAGGCGAACCATAAAATAAATATCAAAAAATCATAACAGAATGACTCCTACCAAATTATATCATTCTAGCCATTTCCGTTACCGAATGATGCCAATTTAGATAATTTTCGATATTTTCAATATCGAAAGTGGGCCTGGTTGGAGGGCGATTTTATCCAATTTCACCAGGTATACTCATAACACTATGTAGTATGTTTTGTGCCATCGTTCTATCATTCGTAATGAATTCAAAATTTACGACCAGTCGAATTTTCGAAAATGCCTCCCTTAAAAGTGGGCGGTGCCACTTTAAAAAAATTATCAAAAAAATCATAATCAAATGACCAGGGGGATTCACCTTTAAAATTGTTTACATTTTAGCCATTTCAGCTACCGAAATATGTAAATTTATGTGAATCGTGATTTCGAAAAGTGGGCGTGGTTATCATCCGATTTCGCCAAAAACTAACCTGTTCCCCTCAATTTTTACTCATACTTGGTTTTGATACATAATTCTTTAAAACTTCCCACTGTGCTGTGGCTTAAGTATCTTATTCCGTCTTTTTCATTTACTTTTATCGAACTTGTTAGCGAATCCGATGTTCATTTTACAATCAAATTTTATCAGCTGACTTTTTCAGACTTGTTTAAATGTGTAGATAATGCATTTTCGTTATCATTCACTCAATAAGTGCATGTTATGTATTTTCATGATAAGCTACTGTTTATCAAATCAATTTTGGACTTAACTTACTTTCTAATCTAGTGGGTTATATTGGTTTTATTCAACTCATTTGTTATGTTCACATGCAACTAGAAATTTATTTATGTAATGGTTTTTCATGACAGCTCATTTTTAAATTTCAATCAGTGGCGGATCCAGGATTTTGGGATGGGGAGGGGTATCAACTTTTTTCCGAGGACATTTTTGATTCTTAGAACTCAACTTTTAGAGTTGTTTTTCAAAAAAATATATAGCTACATTTTTTGGTAGGGGCAATGTCAAATTCAAAGTATCACGTAACTTTTACTATATTTTTGATGTAATTTTTACTACATTTTTTGAGTAATTTTTATTATAATTTTTATGTAATTTTTACGGTATTTATGGGTCATTTTTTTACTAAATTTTTGTGTTTGTTTTACTATATTTTTTGCTGTTTTTTACTGTAAAATGTATGACTTTTTGGATTCCGAAGGGTAGGGTTTGAACCTGAAGACGACCCCCGTGGATCCGCCTCTGATTTCAATAGTATTGTTTTTGTAGCAAATATACTACATATCATGGGTGTAGTCGACCTTGGAGGTTCCTGGCCTATAATCTGAAGGCGTTTAGAGATAGTATCTAAGTGGTTTTTTGAACGATAGACAATTCCCTTTCCGTTTCGTACCGATTCGATTGAAGTCAAAAATAGTACTTTTTCGGATTACTTTCGTGATTCATTTGCAGAATCGTTTCTGCTGCTGTAGTAGAGAGAAGGGTTGGGTTTTTAGTTCAACGTAAGCATTGCTTAACTTTTAGTTCGATCAAACCATTGAACTAGTTCTTTTGGAACTTAGTTCGGTTACCTTATTGAACTATAGTTCGACTAATTGAACTATATAGTTGAGTTCTAAAATAATTTTCATGAACTCTTATCTGAAAAGAAAATTTTAGTTCACTTTACTGAACGAACTAGTTCAATTAAAAGATTTAGCTCGCCACTTTTTTAGCCTAGTAGATTGCACTTAGTGGAGATGTATGCGTGCTTGTAGGCATGTTGAGAGCAAATGTTGTTTGAGACTAGCTTACCTTGCCATTTTTTTTGTTTACTATAAATATTTTTCAGTTTTTCTTTTTTATTGTTTGCCTTCATTTTCTTTTTTAGTTTTCATTTTCACTTCCATTTAGCGCGTCTATCTTTGTAATTTATTTGGCTCTCACTACTTTACTATTTCACTATCTACAAACTTTTTGCATTATGTAGCAGCTTTTCGCAAAACCATATGAAGTGCCGTCATATACCATATGTGTACATAGGAACTGGTTATGTACTAACTGATATGGTCATATTTCATATAAACAGTGTAGCCATAAAGCCTAAAATAATTTCTAAAAACTGTCAAATAAAATAACAAAAAAAGGGAAGGAAATAGTTAGTAATAAACTTAATAAAGTTAGAAGTAAAGAAAAAACTGAAAATGAAAAGTTTTTGAAGTAAAAGGTCAGGGGGCAACTCTGTAACGCGATGCGAAAGCTGTCAAATCACATATAAATTTCAAATACGAAAAGTACCGCTTTTTTGGCGAAATGCCCCAAAGCAGCAGCTCTGTCGTCAAATATGCAAGTGCAAGTGCCGCACGAAGCTGCACGAACTTACTCACGCTCAATTCACTACATAGCATTTGATTAAAACGAAGTATCAAGTAAATAAGTGATATAGGTAGAGGGTAGACTGTGACTGTGACTGTGACAAAATTGGGTTATGACCCATTTGGACACATTTTCAACTATGTATTTATTTTTTTTTTTTGCGCTAGAATAATGTAGGTAATCATAACACTAGCAAAGTTCTATCTACCACTTTTATAATTTCATAGAGCAAGTTTTAGCTAGACAGCCGCAACTTCTTACTCTTCAAGAAGTGTGCCACTCATGACACCCCCAATGACCCAGTTAATTGTGCGAAAATTCGATAAAAAAAGAGTGCATTTTCGGTGTAAATTTAAATATGACGCCCATGTATTTGAAATAGGTCATAGCATTCGTGGGAAAATACATATGTAATGCAATTAATTATTTACTTATGTATATTCACTCTCATCTCCAAACACTAAATTTCAGATATTTCATTAGAGAGAATTTTTGTGACTTGAGACGATTTTGGTATTCTTCAAGAGAAAGTCACAAAAAATGTAACAATTTTGAATATTTTATTTTTTGATTTTATTTTCTTATTTTATTATTTTTTGAATTATAGAAATACTAATTCTAAATAATATTTTTCAACATTCTCCTTTGTGACAAATTAGTTACTTCTTTTTTTTTTGGACTAGAGATGTGAGACATCTTACTGAATACCAAATTGTCTCACATTTGAAATAGACCACGAATACTAAATTTTTTTTATAATAAATCTCGTATATCATGAACTATGCAGGATTTCGGCTTAAAAGTTTACACCACCTCAACAATTTGAATTAAAAAATCTATGTATTCTTTTTTTTTGGCCGCAAGTGTATTACATACCGTTACACTACCAATATTTTATCAGCTGAAGCAACAAGTGCATGACAGTTGTGTGTTTGGGCGCGTTTTTTGCGTACGCTGGGGGTCTTTCCAGAAAATCACGCTGTATGATGTAGGCATGTATGTTAATTTGGTTGGAATATAAGGAATTTTAATTAAAGAAAAGGAAAGCAATGGAGTGGAAGGGAAAGGAAAAGAAAGAAAAGTGATGGAAGGGTAAGGAAGGGTTTTCCCTACGGTAAGGGATAGATAGGCGAAAGGAAAAGAACGGAAGGAAAAGGAAAGGAAAGGTAAGAATAGGAAAGGAAAGGGAAGGAAAAGAAATTAGAGGAAAGTGAGGGAAATTAAAGCTAAGGAAAGGAAAGAAAAGGAGGGGAAAGGACAGAACAGGAATGGTAAGGAAAGGGAAGGAAATGAGAAAAAACAAGTAAGGAAAGCTGTCTTCGGCTGTGCCGAAGGCTAAATACCTTTCATGAATAAGCGTCACGATTTTCACGGTTTGATCCCCAGTACAGCCTGTGTGAATTTAACTTTAGCTCATACCGAAATTATCGGAACTATCGATTATATGGGGACGATGTGTTATATTGGTCCAATCTCATTAATTTTTAGCATCGACATTCCACATTCTAAAATAGCAACATTTACGAAATTTCACGTTCCTACCGATATAATTACAGAAGTTATCTACAAAATCCGTTTATCGGAACAATCGATTGTATGGGGGCTATGTGAAATATTTATCCCATTTCAATGATTTTCAACATCGATATTTTACATATAAAAATAGCGATGCTTCCAAAATTTCGCGTTCCTATGTGTTTAATTACAGGACTTATAGCCCAAAATCCGCTTATCGGAATAATCGATTGTATGGGAGCTATGTGAAATATTTATGTCATCTCAATGATTTTCAACATCGATATTTCGCATATAAAAATAGCGATACTTCCAAAATTTCACGTTCCTACCTATATAATTACAGGAGTTATCTACCAAAATCCGTTTATCGGAACAATCGATTGTATGGGGGCTATGTGAAATATTTATCCAATCTCGATGATTTTCAACATCGATATTTCACATATAAAAATAGCAATACTTACAAAATTTCACGTTCCTACGTGTTTAATTACAGGAGTTATAGCCCAAAATCCGTTTATCGGAATAATCGGTTGTATGGGAGCTATATGTTATATTGGTCCGATCTTGCTGGTTCCGACAAATGATTCCTATATTGGAAAATGGTGGCCGCATACCAAATTTCAGCCAAATATCTCAAAAACTGAGGGACTAGTTTGCGTTCAAACAGACAGACAGACAGACGGACAGACGGACATGGCTAAATCAACTCATCTCGTCATCCTGATCATTTCGGTATACTTATTGATGGGTCTATCTCTTCTTCTTCTCATATTTACAAACATCGGACCAAAGTTATAATACCATTTCATGTTCATGAAAGGTATAAAAAGGAAAGGAAAGTAGAGGAAAGGAAGGGAAAGGCAATGAAAGGAAAGTAAAAGAAAGGACGAAAAAACGAAAGAGGTAACTTTCTGGTAATTTTTGGAGTCGTATTGGGATTAATTTAGCATTATTTTGTTATCAATTTTGGATCATTTTGGGGTCATAATAGCGTCATTTTACGGTAATATTGCGATCGTTTAACGATCATTTTAGAGTCGTATATGGATCTTTTTGGGGTCATATTGGGATCATTTTTGGGTCTTATCAGGGTCGTTTTGGGAACATTTTGGTAGCTTCACAGAGATAGAAGAAATAACCTAGTTTGTGTTGTTGCTTTGATAAGCTAGCATTCTTTTCACATTTTTTGTTTTTTAAATAAATCCGCCCAAAAATATTAATTTAGTTTAAGTTATGTGCGGATTCATATGTTTACACATCAAACATCACGAGTACTTGGTAATCACGGCTTTTTTTTTAATGGCTAGACTTATTTACTTACAATTTACCTATACACATTTACATTTACCATTCATATATTCATTCATACCCACATTGGGTGTACTACGTGCGCTAAACAAGCGAAGCCCTAAATTCAAATTGTCGACATAAAATTTAATACAAGTTTTTATTTCATTCATTAGACGCCTAGCAGTTCAAATTTATTGGTTTGGTGGGATTATCGCAGTTTTAAAGCTAGCTGTAGCTAAGTAAATATAGCACAGCGTTCATAAATGTATCGATAACTATTCTTCTGAGATTTTCAGGATACACTATAATCGATACTAGTATCGAAACTAGTCAAGCTGTCTAAGCGGTCTGAATTAAATACGCTAAAAAATCAATCGAACTGAATAAAAGTGTTGTAAAGTAACAAAAAATGGTCCATTATGCCGGAATGGGCAATGGAAGTTTTATCTCTGTCTCTTTGTACTTCATGGAACACCTATATGAAAGTACCTACTTTTCAAAAATCCACAAAAATACTTAATGGAGTACTCCTCAGCAAAGCGAGAGTATCTAGCCATCAACGGAACACCTGCTCCAGTTTTCGCTTAATCTTATTGGGAATGGAGTAAGCCGAAAGTATTGGTTGTGAAACACTTCTCTAATTCAGGTTCCAAAACTGCTTAAAAAAATTTCAATGGACATAATTTTGATTTCGCTTTTGCTTGAAGAAATTTAGCAGTCACAGCAGCAGCACGAAAAAAGCTTTCAAGCAATCGATTGATATCTTTGGTTGCTGCTGTTGCCAAGACTGAAGAGCGAACTGCTTGGCAGCGGCTAAGCAATAAATGGGGGTAACTTTGCCATATCCAAATAAAATGATTGATGTGGATGCTGGATCTTTTTGATACCATTTTGGGACCGTTTTAGGATCATTATGAGATTATTTGGAAAATGGCTATGATTTTGGGGTCAGTTTGGGATACTTTTGGGATCATTTCAGCGCCGTTTTGCGACCGTTTTTGAATGTTCACATCAATCTCTTCTAAAGGAAGTCCTGGAAGCAAGAGATCCATTAAGCTAGCAACAACCGTTTCAAAAAGGTTGAACCAGATCGAGGTTAGCATTTGAAGATTTTCGAAATCGGAAGAATTTTCGATATCGAATATTTCGAAAATCACATAAATTGACATATCTCGGTAGCTGAAATGGCCAAAATGATATAATTTTACAGGTGAATCCCAGTGGTCATTCAATTATGATTTTTTGATAAGTTTTTGAAAATTCGACTGGTCGTAACGTTTAAACTGATTACGGTAGAACGATGCAATTTGGCACAAAGCATACTAATATCGTTGGGAGTATACCTATAGAAATGGATAAAATCGCTCTCAACCACGCCTACTTTCGATATCGAAAATTTCGAGAATCACCTAAATTGACATAATTCGGTAACGAAAATGGCTTAATTGATATAATTTGGTAGGATGAATCCGTAGGCATTATATTGCAATTTTTTGATAAATTTTCAAAAAGTGGGCGTGGCAACGCGAATTTGTAAGGGGAGCATTTTTTAAAATTCCACTGGTCATAACTTTAAAACTGATTACAGTAGAATGATGAAATTTAGCAGGTTTCATGGTGGTATAGAAAATATTCCTGATGAAACTTGTAGAAAACGCTGGGTATTTAATGTTCGGGTTACCCGCACTTGGACTTCCTTGTTCATATTTCAAAATAGGTCAATTATTCGACGATGCTGGATTATTCGAATTATTTACTGCCTTATTAGAATAAATTAACGCTTGAGTGAATGGGAGGGAGGACCTGAAACGCATTCTGAGAGAGGGCGTTTCTTCAAAAAAATAGAACAGAACGTTTTAATCGATGCAATCAGAAAATAACGTTGTAAAATCAAGCATAAACCATCTTAAATCAAGAGTAATGCGGCCTCCATTCGGAGCACGCTCTGCTTGATCCAAGATTGTTCTATGGTAAATCAAAATTGCGCAACATTAAATTAAGATCGCTGCAACTTTGAACTAAAGATGCATTTTTAAATCAACATTGCAAATTTTAATTCAAGGGCTTTCATATTTAAAATAATATCGTTTAAATCAAAATTAGACATTGTGGGTTTAAGTACGATTGTATTTAATTTCAAAATGCTTTTTTATCCTAAATACAGAGGGATTTTTCAATCAGCCTATGATACACAATATCTGAGGGCGATTGATTTAAAATTGTGTATTAACATAATAATGATAATTAACCAACTAAGTATTCTCTTTTTATCATTACAGACAAATAAACACCTTATGCAAGTGTGGAATAATTCCAATGAGAATTCACTTCCATAACAAGCAAATGGAAGGCGAAATGGATTACTAAATGCAGTTGACATAACTCAACAGCAGCTAAAGGAGCAACAGCAACAACAATAGCAATCACAACAACAACATTGCATTGCGCAATAAATAAGCACACCCACATACGCAACGACGACGACGAAGACTACGACACAGGCACCCATTATCCCCAAATCCAACAAACTACATACTACAAAACTCCAAACCGGCGAACAAAACAAAAAATAACAACAAAGGAAACCCAAAGCTTAAGTTGTATCACTTACATACATTAAATACGATTTAAATCTTTTGACGGAGTAACATTTTCGAAACATAACAACAGCGGCAAAAAAGGAAAATTACGCCATATAAACACACACACACACATCACGCGCCTAAAACCAACCAAAAATCAAATAAACGACTATATAAAAAAATTTAGTCAACGAAATAGGAAAGTTCTAATAGATAAAATAGAAGAAGAAGAAACGTACGTTCAAGTGAACGTGGCATAAGAGAGATAAAGTAAAGGCGCCGTAAAATTAAAAAGATCAAAAAAACGTGCAGCCAAGAATTTAACATCACAACAAATATATACGAAATGACTTGTTGATGTTGCACCAAAGCCAAATATGCCTAAACAACAAGTAAAAAATGCAAACAAACTAAAAACATAACAACAACTCGTTGAACCAAGCTCCCACAGGAAGGAGTACGAGTTCACAACTGAGCAAAAAAAACAACAACAAAATAAACAATATGATTTGAGTACATTTTATTAGCGAGGGAAACTCAAAAACGCAAATTTCAACAAATTAGTAAAGTTTTCGTTCATATTTCTTCAAAAACAACAAAAACAAAAAAAAAATTACTTATGTACGAACTGCTTTTTGTCAATTGATTATATTTTTAACCAATCATAAAGACACATTTTCGAAAGCAAAGTTATTGAGCGTCAAAGCGAAGGCTACGCGCGCACATATTAGTTGAATTTTTGAGTTGAAAAAAAAAAACAAATAACACGAAAATAATATAGCAGTAGTAATACAAAAAAAAAAAATATTTAAATATAAAAAAATTTAAATATATAAATAAAAAGGAGCAAGCGTCAAGCAAATAAAAGCAAGAAGAACAACAGAGCAGAATAAAGAGATTCATGAGTAGCAAAAGCAAATTCAAACCAAAGAATTTAAAAAGCTAACAAATACAAGTAGCAGTAGATAACTAAAAAAATCATAGTAAAACAAACAAAAATATATACATATATGATATAAATATAAATCAAATAGTATCTACATATTTGTAAACGTCTGAAACAGTGTTTGAAAATAACTGTTCAACAAACACACACTGTCAATGTACATAATGTTGTTGTAAACACAGAAACAAGCGCTCGCGGCAGACTAGTGTCATCTAGGCAAAAGGCAAAACTAGTAACCAATAAAAAAAAAACAAAATTGCATAAATATGTTTGCCAATACGCAACTGAAGAATACCTTGGCATTTTGGCAACAACAACACAAGCAAATCATATTTAACCAAGCCTTTGATGCACCGAAGAATGTTTAAATGTTTTTTTGCAAAAATTAATTGCATCCAACAACAGCACCACCAATATAACAAGCGCAAGCAAGCAGTAAAGCTTATTTCTAAGTACTAAAGAAAGTGTGAGGCAGTCAGTTTTGTAACAAGTAAATTGCCGATGAACAAGCAACACTATCTACAAATGATCATCTATTGCTAATACAATAGCAACGCCAATATTTGGCTAAGGACACTTGCTCCACTATGCAAAAATTGTGTCTTTAACTTGTTATATTGTATATTGTATTTGTATGATATCGTTAGAACATCAACATCAGCATAAGTTGTTGCAGCCGCTCGTAATTACAACATCAACGACAGCTGCAGTTGGTAATTTATACAACAGCGCAACAACAAAAACAAAGTTGTACGACTTTATTTCATCAACGCTAAAAAACACCCGCTACTTTTTTGCAATTGATTTGCTTTACATTACGTGACTTTTGGAATTTCTTTGCAGCGTACAGTAATAGGTATGAGACAGTTGTTTTGATTTTAGTTTACAATACTTTGATGTATATATGAATGAATGATTTAAGTTGTTATATACTTTTTTTTTTTTTTTTTTAACTAAACAAACAAAAAATTATTTCTTAATCATTAATTACACTATACGATCAAACCAACTTTTTTGAAGAGATTAAGACATTAGTAAAAACTGCGTTTCCTGTTTTTCGAAGTTGGCCTCCAAAAATTAGTTACGGGCTTTCGAAGTTGAATGTTCGAAAGTTGTTTTTTAATTATTATGTTTAAAAAATCGATAAAGGTTAAGTGTGGGCGCGTTCTTCTTGCTCCTCTTACTTGATTGGTGTACTTTTTTTTAATTTGAAAGTGTATGTATAAAAAAATATTATAAAATTAAAAATACACGGGTTTTGATTTTTTCGAAGATCTCACTTTGGCCCTGTCTTGCACTTCTACATACACTTTTAAATAAAAAAAGGACACCAATCAGTCAAGAGAGGCAAGCAAGCCACACCCACATTTTGCTTTTTTCAATTTTTTAAACAAAGCAATTAGAAAACCACTTTCGAACATCCAACTTCGAAAGCGCGTAACTTAATTTTGGGGGCTAACTTAGAAAAACGGGGAACCGCATTTTTTTTTTTTGTGTCTTAGTGTCTTCAAAAAAGTTGATTCGGTCCCATTATGGCTCATTCCACGGTGACGCAGGTGACATTGACAGTTTAATATATTTTACACCTTAATAACTACTTGTGTCGGAATTTGCGATTTTAACTTCGGATTTATTACGAAATTCGATAAGTAGAAAAACAAGTATCAAAAGGTAGATTTTTGAGTACTATAAGGTGAATATAATTTTACCTTCTCTAAAATGTATGTTAATACATATAACTATAGATATCTCACCATAGTACTTTGCTTACGTTTGACACATTGCCATATATGAGAATTCGTGGGGTTCTCATTATTATTATTAGCGCTGTTAGACCAAACCAACTTTTTTATAGAGGTTGAGACATACATAATTTAAAAAACAAAAACTATTTCCCCGTTTTTCGAAGTTAGCCTCCAAAACTTTGTCAATGGTAATACGTGTTTTTTAGTTGTGTTTAAAAAATTCAAAAACTGGAAATGTTGGCGTGGCCAAAGTGGCACAGTTTGCATTTTAAGTTCGAAAAACGAGGGTATTACTCTTTTACTTATGTATGTCTCAATCTCTTAATTAAAGTTGGTTTGTTCCAATACCCAGAAAAAAAGGTTGATTATGTTGTATAGTGTTATGAAAAAAAAAAAATACTCTTAAAATCGCAACTTGATTACTATTCGTATTACTTTGGAATGAGCCCTATTTTGTTTTGTAGCACTTAAAACTAATGTTAGCAGCATGTATAAGAATATATAACAACAATATTTGTAAAAAAAACCTTTGAAACAACGCTAGGGTCCAATGCCGTTTAATTATAATTTTTCAAAATTCATTAGCTTTTCATACTTTTTGTTTTTATGATTTAACTATATTTTTATTAGACATACTAAATAAAGTTAATTAGCTAAGTTAAATTGCTAATATTATTTTTTGCTTTACTTCCTCGTTAGAATTAAAGCAAAATACTGCTTTTTAAGCTATTTGTTTGGCATAGTTTTTTTTTTTTTAACTTAAGTTTCGAACATTCGATTGTTAGTGAATTGAGAAGTTTGGTTTTAAGTACAAAAAATAAAGCGAATTGCAGTGGACCTCAACGTATATATACTATAAATGCACATACAATACACGTACCAAACTTGATTTAGCAGATTCAAAACACTTTTACTGTTAAAAAAAAAAAAAAAAAAATTATACAAATTTGGCAAGTTTCAGGTTCTGTCAGTTGAAACCACACTCGCTTGGCATATTAACATGGAAAAACTCTGTACTACCAGTTGAAGGATGTCTTCTGTAATTACTTCGTACTTTGAATTGAAAAGAAATTCTAGTTCTACTCCTAGTAGTAGATATTATAGAGTTCGAATTCGAATAATCTCATTATCGACTCTTCGAAGTAGTCTAACACAGAGAAAATAAAAAATCACTGAACTACTAAAACTAATTTTCCTTTGTTCCCAAATTAAAAGCCCAAAATACAAATTTAAAAAATTTCGAAATTCGAATTACTTTAAAAAATCGCACTTATTTAGAATAAATAAATTTAAAAAAAAATCATTGAAGCTATTGTAATAAAAATGTATAAAAGTAAATAGTTCGAATTTGGAAAATGGTTTCAGTTTCGATAATCATTATATTTTTCAATTTTGTCAATGCAATCAATAACACTATACAGCAAATCAGTATTTTTTCTCGGGTATGGGATCTCACTAACTTTTTTGAAGAGTTTGAGACATACATAAAAAAATACGTACTCCGTTTTTCGAAGTTAGCCTCCAAAATTTAGTTATGGGCTTTCGAAGCTGGAATCTTCGAAGACTCGGGTTTGTAATAGTTTTGTTTAAAAAATTTTAAAAAGGTTAAATGTGGACGTGTCCTTCTTTCTCCTTTTACTTGATTGATGTACTTTTTTTTAATTTGAAAGTTTATGTATAAAGAAATATTATAAAATTAAAAATATACGGCTTTAGATTTTTTCGAAGATCTCACTTTAGACCTATAAAGCACTTCTACATACACTTTTAAATAGAAAATGGACACCAAACAATCAAGGCAAGCAGGCCACGCCCACATTTTGCCTTTTTTATTTTTTTAAACAAAACAAATAGAAAAGCACTTTCGAACATGGAACTTCGAAAGCGCTTAATTACATTTTGGAATCTAACTTCGAAAAACGGGGAACGCCATTTTTTACTTATGTCTTAATGTCTTAAAAAAGCTTAGTATGGTCCCATACCCAGCCACCTGCTGTACAGTGTAATTAGGTGAAGTACTGGTCAAAGGAGAAGTATGATTTCAGCCATTAATTGTTACTTCGAAATGAAAGGAAATTCTTCTTTAAATACTAGTACTATGATAATAGAGTTCGAATCCGATAATACTTATTATCGGCGATTTTCCTATTAAAGTTCCGAGATAGTTCCATTTTCGAAAATTATTCGAAAATGTTTCATTGCTTTTAATGCTATCTTTGATTAAAATACATATATCGTTGCTCGCTTGCCAGAAGCATGATAAGCAATTTTTTCGATTATGAGCTAATCAGTATCAAATGTATGGATTTTTTAGAAAACATTCAACTTTTAAACTTGTTTTTCCAAAATTTGGATTTTGGCACATTCATGCTTCTGGCAAGCAAGCGACGATATATCTGTGGTAATAAGGAAAAACGACTATACTTGGGATAGGGCGAAAATGAGATGTTGTCAGAATCGTTTTCTCTGCAGACAATGCTCTAATCGCTAAAATTTTATCTGCATTTGCTTAAACATTGTGGATTTTATGACCAAAAAACCGTTTCGAAATTTCATACATTTACACTACAATTTTGAATTTCGAAACGCTCTACTGAAAAAATTAAAAAAAAATTAATAACTGCCTGTTTGCCCTTATTGCCACAGATATAACAGACAAATTTCATAATTTCGAAAATGGGATGAGTTTCGAAAATCATCTAACGTTTCCCAATTTCGCCAATGCAATCAATAAATAAATTGAAAAATTTATCAGTCATTGCAATTTATATTTCATTGGTAGAACCTCGAACTACAAAATTTATGTTTATTTGACATTTTTTTTTTGTGTATGCATTTAATTTTAACAACCTATTTTTAGTTTTTGAATGTAAAATTTGCGGTAGTTATGAAATTATATTTTTTTTGTTTTTTTTTTTTCTTACGTAGAACACTTTGTAGCTAATTTTTCACACTCTAAACCCCAAATTTCAAAAAATTTTATACTATACAAAAAATATTTTCGAATGTTACTAAAAAATTTGATTTTGTCTCTTTCGTTCTTTTTTGTCTTTTTTTCTTAAACTACAATTGTATTGAAAATACAAACAAAAAATTTTTGTCTTCAAAAAATAGGTATGAAGTATCCACAACTTGTATCGACACGTGCGGTGAACGCCATATCCGATTGGTTAGTATCCCGCTTGGAGCAATTAGGCGTTGAGGCACCACAACCCTATACTAGACTTCTCCTATCTCTCTTACAATCGACTATTCAACTAAATGATCCAATTGAACTCAGCAATTTAGAAGTAATTAAAATTTGTGTTTTTATTATTAAGTTAATTATTTACAACATACTTATACATACACACATAGTTAAATTGATACTTTAAGCTGAAATTAGTTTTAACCAAAAAAAAGTTGCAATTTCGTTTTAAAAACACAATTCGAAATTGTATTTTTTTTTTTTTTTTTTTTTTGTTTTTGCATCGAAGCATGCTTAAAGTGTCAATTTAGTTTTTATTTGAAACTTAAAACTGTACAGGATTTAAATTGGTGATAATGTATTTTAAGTTAAAAGTCTAAATACTAACTAAAAATTATTCAAAATTTTTTATCAGACCTTTTTTATTTTAATTACGAGCAGGGATGTGCAATTAATTATTTAAACAAGGCTTGATTTAATGAATAAATCAGAGAATAATCATCATCGACTAGTCAAAATGATTTATATGCAACAGTTGATTAGTATGATTAATCCGTTAATCAATTATTAATTTAATGCTGAGTAATCAGTAAATACTCGAAAACAGTTAATCAGAATCTTCATATTAATCAACTGCATTGATTTATCAGCAAAGTGATTTATAAAAAAAAAAAAATATTTTTTTAATCGATTAATGGCGCATCCCTACTTTCCTAATTGAAACTGCGCAGGATTAAAATTGGTGAAAATGTATTTTAAGTTAAAAGTGTATACACTAAAAAGTATTCTGATTTTTGGTTTCAGACCAGTTAAAATTTGATTGCGAGTAGGGATGTGCTGTAAATCAATCTAGCAAATCTTGATAAATTAGTTAGAGATTAATCATTATTAATAAATATTCCCGATTAATCCAAATTAAATGTTGAGGAAAAAAAACAAAAATATTCGATAGCAATTAATCCGAATGTCTTTACTCAACAGCATTGATTAATCAGCAAAATGACTTATAAATAATTTTTTAATCAGTTAATCGTCAGCTCTAGTTCTATTGGCTAATAAGTACGATGAATTCATTCTCTTGTTCAAGGAATCGTAAAAAGATGTGATTGATTTTCAGAAATAAGAATTATCCGAGCAATTAATTTTAAGTTTATTTAGAAGGCAAATGATTAGTTACCTTTTTTTTCGAATAATTGTTGCTCATTTTGATTAGTAATTATTTAAATCAGTCGAATAATGCTCAGTTGCATCCCTATTTACAAAAATAAAACTGTTAAATCAAAAATAATTTAAGTATTCTGATTATTTCAATTACACTGTACAGCAGCCGGCTGGGTACAAACTTTTTTTTAAAGAGATTAAGACATAAGTAAAAAAATGGCGTTCTCCATTTTTCGAAGTTAGCTTTCAAAATTTAGTTACGGGCTTTCGAAGTTCCATGTTCGAAAAAGGTTTTCTAATTGTTTTGTTTAAAAAGCTGGAAAAGGCAAAATGTGGGCGTGGTCTGTTTGCCTCTCTTGTTTGAATGGTGTTCTTTTTCTATTCAAGTGCCAAAGTGAGATCTTCGAAAAAAAATAAAAGCTGCATATTTTTAATTCTATAATATTTCTTCATACATACACTTTCAAATAAAGAAATTACACCAATCAAGTAAGAGGAGGAAGAAGGCCACGCCCACATTTAACCATTTTAAATTTTTTAAAGAAAACTATGTATTAGAAACCTGAAACTTTGAAGAGTGCAGCTTCGAACTTCGAATGCCAATAACTAAATTTTGGAAGCTAACTTCGAAAAACGGGGTACGTAGTTTTCTTTATATATGTCTCAATCTCTTCAAAAAAAAGTTGGTTAGATCTCAAACCTAGAAAAAAAGTTGATTTTGCTGTATAATGTAAATCATTCAAATTTTTAATCATTATTTAACAGGTCTGAATTCAAAACCTAACTTTAGAAAAAACATATAAAACTTAAATAGAAAACACATATTTCATTTTACTAATCATTTTTTGTTCGTTTGTTTTTGTAATTTTACAGTCATTTCTAGCAAGTCGTAAAGGCGGAAATAGGCGCTATCAAAATTGTGATACTGACGCCCTAAAGAAATTCAACGCCGTACAGTGTCTTAAGGAAATCGTTTCCGCGGAGCAAGAGGTACTTTCTTTTGTAGATCAACTCAATGGGCATCATGCATAAAAGGAGAGCATTTGCTCAGACAAGATTTTTTTGTTCTTTCTTTACTTTTACCTTAAAAATTGAGTCTGAGCAAATGCTTGCCTTTTATACATAGGGCCAAATAGCAAATATCTTTTTTTTACAACAAAACCAGAGCTTAACGAATTTCTCTCTCTCCCCCCTTCTCACTCTTTTATTTTCTACAGATCGCTACTATTGAAAATCTCGTCGATGAATTGTTTGAAAAATTGAAGGATATTGAAAAGCAAACTGATGAAAGTGATGATGAAAATAAGCTTTTTGTAGCAACACTTAATTTGACGCAACAAGCACATCAACATAATACCCACATCAGTAGTGCGCATCATCAATCACACAACAAATCTCATCATCATCATAATTACGCGACAAAAGAAATTCCAGCACATAGTAAAAATTGCAATATTAGTAAAGGAGTAGTAGTAGTAGGTGGTGGAGTTGGTGGTGAAATTGGCAAACAAACGCCCATACAAACCGCAGCAGCCGGCACAACATCTGAACGAGGAGCAGCTGCCGATAGTGTACAAGATCCACTTGATTTATATTGTCGCGCTTTTCCAGCGCTATCAAAAGAAATGGAGAACTCTTTTGTTACCTATCGACGCAATGTCAAGTGGTTAACATGGCCACCAGCAGAGCAACATGCACATCGGCGTCGTGATCATACGATTTCAATTAGTAGCTCCAGTTCAACAATTTCTAGCAACTCGGGCGCAGAAGGTGAAGGAAGTGCAAAAGATGTTGGTGGTGGTGGTGTTGGTGCAAAAAACAGATCTCAGAAAGAGAAAGATAATAAAATGCTTGTTGATAACTCTTTGGAGAATGCCACGAAAATTCCACGTCATGAGTTTGAGTTTGATATTAGCGTGAATGCAACAGTTGTTACTTCTGGAAATTCGGATGTTGGCGCTGCTGGCATAAAACGTAAAACGAAACGTCGCCGTAGTCAAGGTTTGTACTCTCTCATATTCAATATACATATGTATCTAAAATATGTTGGAAAATCGAATATCTGTTCTTAAATATATTCGAATATCCGTATATTCAAGCACAGCACTGGAACAATATTCGAATAATCAGCAGATATTTTTATTAGGTAACCCATAGTGCTGTGAAAGAGATTAGGACCTAAGCTAAAAAATAATTTCTCCCATTTCGAAGTTAGTCCCCAAAAACTTTCGAAATTCGAAGTTGGATCCTTCGTAACTTATATTTTCTTAATGCTTTATGTATTTCAAAATCGAAGGAGGGCAAATGTGGCGGTGGCTATCTTCTTTAATTAGTCTTCCTTTTTTAACTTCGAAAAAATTGGAATCTCGAAAGTTTGTAAAATAGTTATTTTTGTATAGGTAACCCATAGCGCTGTAAAAGAGATTGGAACTTAAACAAAAAAGTAATTTCCCCAATTTCGAAGTTATCCCCCGTCTTTCGATGTTCGAAGTTGGATCCTTCGTAACTTATGTTTTCTTATTGTTTTATGTATTGAACAAATAGAAGAAGGCAAAATGTGGCCGTGTCTATCTTTGATTACAGTAATTTTTTTTACTTCGAAAAAAATTCGAATTTCGAAAGTTTGTAAAATAGTTATTTTTGTATAGGTAACCCATAGCGCTGTAAAAGAGATTGGAACTTAAACAAAAAAGTAATTTCCCCAATTTCGAAGTTATTCCCCGAAACTTGGTAATTGGCTTTCGAAGTTCAAAGGTGGATCCTTCCTAACTTATGTTTTCTTATTATTTAATTATTGAAAAAATCGAAGAAGGCAAATGTGGTCGTGGCAGTCTTCTTTGAAAGGAATTTTTTTATAATTTCGGGAAAAAATCGAATTTCGAAAGTTTGTAAAATAGTTATTTTCAAATTTCTAGTCTCATCCGAGTTGTTAAATCTTCAGAATTTCGAATCAAGATTTCGAACAACCGAAAATTATTCGGATTTCCAGTTATCTGCGATCTTCTTTGATTAGAGTCAATTTTTTACAACTTCGAAAAAAATTCGAATTTCGAAAGTTTGTAAAATAGTTTTTTCAAATTTTTAGTCACATCCGAGTTGTTAAAACTTCCGAATTTCGAATCAAGATTTTGAACAACCGAAAATTATTCGGATTTCCAGTTATCTGCGATCTTCTTTGATTAGAGTCAATTTTTTATAACTCGAAAATTACATTCGAAACAATTTTACGAGGGCCACTTTTACAAATTTTTAGTCACATCCGAGTCGTTAAAACTCCAGAATTTCGAATAACGAACATTTTTCGGATTCACACTATCTGAGAATACATATAAAAAAGTAATAGCCGTATTTACAACCAAGAACTTATATTTATAGTGCCCACTTTTTAAAGATAATTTTTTAATACCTTTATTATTTATTTTTAGGACTATCCAAAGGTAAAACAATTCAATCGAGTACACGCAAAAATCTCACTTCTGGCACTGCAACAACATCACTGCAAACTACAACTAGCGCCGGCAGGAATAAACGTAATGCTTCCCCTGCCTACTGGGATACCGATTTTGAAGGTTGTTGGGAGATGGGACGCGATCTAATCAAAGAGTTTATAACACGTCAAAATAGAAACTCGCGTAATCGTAGCACTTCAGAGAGTGCTGTTGCATACAATAAGAAGCATATTAACGAAATGGCAAACACCGAAAATAATATTGAAACCGATGACGATGAAGAGAAGCAAATATGTAAGGATCTTCCTGAATGCGCTAACTTCGAAATTGAGGATGCAAAAAGTAAAAAATCATGCAAAGACACCGAAAAAGTAACGCCTGCTGCTATGCCACCACCAGTAGCGATAGATTTCTCTTTCTGTGATTATGATGAATTTGATGATACATTGGCTTCAGTATCCGAATTGACCAACGATGAGCCGTTGCTAAAATTATGCGCCAATAAACCGAAACGTTTGTATGAGCGTGAACTGTTAACAAATGCCGATGATATGAAAAGCCAAGACGAACAATCGGATTTCGCACGTTTTGAAGCCAAGTTTAATAGTAACGTTGAAGCTTTGTGGAAAGATGATGCTGCTGCTGCTGGTACTGATGATGAGAAGGCGGCTAGGTATGCTTCAATTGGTGGTGATGAAAATAAAATGCCTGGTTTTGATTTTGGCAACAGTGTCAATATGAATTTTTCTGCTGGACCAACTTCTTTACCATGCGATATGCCGTTTAAACAAAATTTAAAGAATTTCTGGACGAATTATTATAATCATCATTTTGATTTGAATAAAATGTTGCCGGCTAGCTTGAATGTGCTCGGACAACAACAAAAACTAAATGCTATGATGCAGCAGAATAAGCCGCAAGCTAATAGAGGTGTCAGTGCAGCATACGTTAAGGTTAGTATTTGGAGTGTAAGAAAAAAAATAATTATTATTTCATTTGCGAATGTTCGAACATGATTTTGAAGCCCGAACCTTATTGGTTAAAGTCACAAGCCGATCAAAAACATTTTTAATGCTTGTAATATTTTGGAAAATTCAATCACGTTTGCCACAGTTGGTAGTTCTTTACCCTTTCGAATTTTGTAGTTTTTTTCTGATTTGGTAGTTTTTTTTTTTACTTAGAAATTAGTACCTGGCTGACCGAGCTTGCTCGGTGCTCTCAATTTAGCGCTAGCTTTACTTACCCACAATAATCCCAAAACGACCCCAAGAAGACCCTTAAATGTTCCCAAAATGATCCGAAATTGAACCCGAAACGACCCAAAAATGTTCCCAATTAACGCCAACATTACTTTCACACAATAATCCCAAGACCCTTAAATGATCCGACATTTAAACCAAAAATGGTCCCAAAATGACCCTGGGTGACCGAGATTGCTCGGTGCTATCAATATAGCGCTAACTTTACTTACCTATAAAAGTCCCAAAGTGATCCCAAAATACCCCAAAAAACCCTTAAATGTACCGAAAATGACCATAAAATAATCCCAAAATAATTCCAAATCGAACCCCCAAAAAGACCCTTAAAAGTTCCCTAAATGATCCAATGATTATATAATTATCCGGAAATTACCTCAAAATTGTCCCAAAATTATCTAAAAATAGCCCCAAAGTGATCCCTAAATAATATATACAAATAAAAAACTAATGGCGGCGATATACCAACAGGTTATCATAACCTCTAACGAGATTTTTAGCCGAGCTTCTCTTTCCAACTTGTGGTGTGTTGCTTTTTGAGTTTTTCCTACAAGTTGCCGGACCTACAGTTTTTTGCCGACTCCGAACGGCACTTGCAAAGCAAATGAACTTTTTGCTGAGAAGCTTCTCATGGCAGAAATACACCCGGAGAGTTTGCCAAACTACTGCCGAGGGGCGACCCCGTTTAGAAAAATTCTTTTTCTAAATAATTTTGATGTTACTTTTGCCGGGCATCCACCGCCACGACTTGGTGTAGAAGGCCGAACACTTAACCGCTACACCACGGCGGCCGCCAATACAAATACAATACGGGAAAATGGTAACCCGCGCGTGGCACCAGCCATACCATTTTCATGGTGAATATCTCTAAAAGGGTTATTGGATTGGATATTTTTTTTTACGCGCAATTTTTTTTGGTATCGCCTTCAAATTATCTTTAATTCTAGGGGTGGACTGGAAAAGCTTTTTTTGTCGATCCACCCTAATATTCACGAAATCAAAACCATTATCACAGAAAAAGTGGTAGTTACTGGAAAAGAAGGCGCATACAAGCTCAATTTTGGAAGAAAATAGTTTTGGGCAGGAAAAAGATTTCAACCGAAATTCCTTTTATTTTTTTCTAATTAATCTTAAATCAGTCTTATTTCAACAAAATGTCTTTTTTTTCTTTTTCAGTCCAATATTGGCATTTTTAATGATGCTGCTGAGAAAGTTATCAATTTCCCCAATTCCCGAATGGAAATTTCCACAGCCCAGACAAGCGACTACTACTCAATGCCAAGCACTTTAGATAACAGTAATAAAGTAAACATGCAAAGATGCGGTGTGCGACATAATAGCGGCGGTTGTAGTGAGAGCGGTGGCGGTATAATTGGAGAAGAGCGTAAAACACCTGTAGCGCTATTTTTACATAGTTCGATTTGGTCTGAAAACGCGAATATGAATGGCGGTGATACAGATGAAAGTTTCTTCTATAAAGTGCATAACTCCGGCAAGCGTCTCAATGCGAGCAACGATGATAATATTAATTGTTGTGGCGGCGAGCACGAACCAATCAAAAATGTAAGCAATAATAGCAGCGGCTTTGCTTTCACCACATCCTATACGGGATCTAAGTGGTCGGAGGGCATTAATGCTGGGCCCAACACAACTGGAACTCAAAAGAGTAATACCAGTTTGAATATGTCTTTGAATGGCACTGATTGTACTGACTCCTCAACATGCTCGACAATGACTACTGCTGGCACAAGCAACAATTGGCAATTGATAAAAAGTGGTGGTGGCGGCAATACGCTACCAGCTGTAAGTTTGCAAGATACCTGGAGAGGTGCAACCGCTAATCAAGCTACTACTGAGTCGAAAGCAGCAACACAAAAGCAATACCCAACTGCTGCTGCTGCATTCTACCACGAACGTGGTGAAGTGGAGACACCAAAAGTAACGCTCGTTAATCATTCACCTGGAAGCAGTGGCTTTATTGCTTATTCGCGTATCAAATCTGTTTTACAACTGCAGCTGTCAAGTGAAGACAGTGTCAGCAAGCAACAACAAATCAATCAGCGTAATTATGCCACGCGTGCAAAAGAACAACAACAGCTGCAACAACGTTACGCGCTCGATATGCTTGAGGATGGTGAAAATTTATTAACCTCAGAACGCACGCATTTTCATCCAATAAAATCGTATGTCGATGGCCATACCTTTGATATATGCAGCGAATTAGATGTTATCGATTATCAACGTTCAACTAGCGGCTATCTGTATTATGAACAAGATAAATATCTCGAGTATACGCGTAATGATAATTATATGGTGGAAGATGATGGTGCCGCCAGCTCCAGCGCCAGAGTTATAGGTGCTTCAGCCAATCCCTTATATGCAAATTCAAATTGTGAGGCTGCTGCTACTGCAAAGTATAAGCACAACAACAACATGCGCAAATACAAACGTTCATACGAGCATGATTTTGTTATTAAATTTCGTTTACAGCGCACTGAAATCGCTTGTCAAACTGATGTTGTACAGCCAACCACAACAACAAATGCTCGCGCCCTCATAGGCGTAAATCATAAGCGCGTCTTTGGTTTGAACATGATGACTACATCAGCAAGTAACAAACAACAAACGCATCCACTAAGCATAATATTTTCGAATGCTGCTAAAAACTTGAAAGCCAACACAGCAGCGAATCAACTGGTATACAGCGATACGGTAGAGGCATTTACACGCGCAATGGCGCACTTTCCCCCACCACCATCCACAACGGCGGCAAGCAATTCAATTTGGTTACCAGTAGGCAGCGGAGCAACTGATATGATGAACGAAGGCGCAAGCCAAAGCGTAACTACTAAAGCTAGTCATATTTGGAATATATATCAGCAATCAGAGCACTCCAACAAAGAGTATCAAAATAAAAATGCAAAAACGTGTAGCGAACATAAAGAAGATGGAGGCGGCGGCGGCGGCTACGATGAGGTCGATTTTTATGGCGCTGACTTGACTGATATAGGCACTACGGCAAGTATGGTGGATGCAGATGTTGATATGACCAGCTTGGAGCAGGAATGGTCAATGAATGAGATACGTCGCAAATGCAAAGAAGCTGGTCACATGAACAACTATATGAAAAATACTAATGCAAATGCAAATAATAATAATATTGCTGGCACTACTTGCGTTACTGCTGCTAACGATGGTGTTGTTGCTACAAGTGGCGGCGGCGGCGACTGTGCTGCTGTTCTAGAAACTGCTGAATCTGTTTGGGGTATGTGTGCTGCATGTAATAGTGAATTGAAATCAATACCCGCAAATAGATTATTACGTGATGAGCTGCAAGTGGAGGCCGATGAAATAATGAGCGATTTGAAATATATGCAAGATTTGTATATAGGGCGTGCTGGTGATCGTGATGGCGATGATGATGATGATGATGATGATGTTGACGCAGACGATGAAGATGATGGTTGTGTAGCGGATGATGAAAGTGGTGGCGCTGATACAGTAACAAGCGATAGCGATTGGTGTGCTGAAGATTTAACTACAGATGTTACAAATGAAATTAAAATGAATATGAATGCAGCAGCTACAAGTCAACAGCAACACGAAGCAACCTTGAATGCACACGCCACTGATGCAGCTGCCATAACTAATGAGTCGGACACTTTAACTGTTATACAGAAAGTTAATCGGCTTATTGCTGAATTATTGCGCCCCGATAATAATAATGATGCTGAATTTAATATGGAAGAAATGGAAGCGAATGTCGAGGGTACTAAAGCGGGCGTGGAGGAGCGCATTGCTGCAACAAATGAAGTAACAGAAACGGAAGCAATCGCTACAACATCAGCGGCAGCACCTCAGTTTAGCGGCAATTTATGGCACACAAGTAATATGGAACGTAATATTTGGCAATTGAATGCAGCAGATAGCGATAATGGCATAAAATTTGGTACTGATATGGGTTTGGAAAAAATTACAGTTAGTGGAGGCGGCGGCACTGGCGATATCATTAGCGACATTACCAACATACATCCGTTACAACTGTTACGCCAATTTAATGTTAAACCCATTGAAACGATGGAAGCTTTACCAAACACTGCTGCTGCTGCTGCTGCCAATATAGATGCCTGCGATGTGACGCACATGAGTTGGGAGCATGATAATTTGGCTAGAATTTGGCAAACGTCACCAAAATCGCACGAACCACAGCAGCATGCAACGCAAGAACAGCAACAAAGTCAAACTGAGCAAAAGCGTCAAACACTACTACAACAATCAGCAGAAAATATTGCAAGCTCCGTTAATACATTTGATTCATGCGAAATCCCTTTGGATGCTAATCAACAAAAAATTGAAGCGCAAGAAGAATATGGAGTTGCTGAAAAAAATATGCGTAATTTGCGCGCCAATGCAGATGCCAGTGTGGAAGCTGCAGCAGCAAATTTTCAAAAAGCTCAAGATTTTTTAATAAGTCATCAAAGTCAGAATAAGGCCACATCTGCAGGGGTTTTCACAGGCGCTGAACTGCTAGAATCAGCCTTAAAGTTGAAGGTAAGTTTCTTATGTTTTGCTAATAACACTGTACAACAAAATTGAAGTTTTTGAAAATCCCACCGGGGGTTCCCGACGGGTTTGGTTTTAGTAGTAAAAATTTTTTTAATAATTTAACAATTTTACTTGGGTCAAGGAACCATAAGTTAATTTTGCTTTTTATATTTGGCGGCATACAGATGTTCCATAGGGCAAAAAATTGGTATACAGTAAGTTGTTAGGAAAAGCATTTTAAAAAATAAAAATAAAATAATTTTTTACTACTACTGAAATCTGAACAACCCACCCTCTGGAGGGAAAACCTAGAGTGAGCCGGAAAATTTTACTTCAGATTCGGATTCAGCACACCCGAAAGGTTTAGAAACCGATGAGAAACCTTCTGCGATTTTTCGGCTGTTGGACAGTGTAATGGTTGAAAATATATAAAAGTGCGGACAAAACTGAATCGTAAACATAAGAATAATTACCCTTGTGGCAGTTGTCGATATTGACAGAAACAATCATGATAGTCATAAAACTTGGACAGACGCTCTTCCATTTTACCCATTGCAGACCTAAGACTTACCACCTCCTCCGCCATTTCACTAAATCGCTGCATCAGTCTCTCTTCCGACTTCTTTAAGAGTTCAGTAATTTCATCAATAATGATTGTTTTCTGTATCTCAAGTTGTTTCTCGATTCGGTCAAACCGTGTTGTTGTCTCTTCTCGCTCATCTTTATTGGCACCTGTCAAACTGCTTTGCATAGCAGAGTCCGTTTGGCGCGCGCCTTTTGTTCTTGTAACCATTGTTGACATTTTCGCAAATTCTCTGTTGAAACTTTTATTTGTAAACTAGAATTTTTCTATTACTTAATTTGTGTGTTAATGCACTTGCAAAAACTGCCTAACTAATGGTATCGGATTTTAAAATAGTATAATGAGGCCCGCAAACACTGCAAAAGCAAGTTAACTCGTAATAAATGAAAAATTACTGCAGCACAGCGAAAACACGTCTACTCGAAAGAAAACATTAGAAATATCCTGAAAGAATTTTTCGAAATTATCTAAAAAGCCCTGAATTGATCCATAAGAAGTTCCGCCACAAAATTGTTATCAAAGGAGAGGGGCAGATCGCAGCTTTCATTTGAACTTTGTTTCACATCGATACATTTATCTATACACAATTATCGGTCAAATGTGGCAACGCATAAAATTTGAAATATTCGCACAAAATTGGTATCAAAAGTAAGGGGAAGACCACCGCTGCCATTTGGACTTTGGTTCATTTCGATATATTTATTACACTATACAGCAAAATCCAGTTTTTATCTGTGTATGGGATCTAAACAACTTTTTTGAAGAGATTGAGACATACATAAAAAAAACTACGTACACCGTTTTTCTAAGTTAGCCTCCAAAATTTAGTTATGGGCTTTCGAAGTTCGAATACATACCATATTAATCTTGCTTTTCCAATTGCTGTATTTATAAAATTAAAAAAGGAAAAATGTGGGCGTGGTCTGCTTGACTTTCTTGTTCGATTGGTATACTTTTTTTTACAACAGCATGAAGTTTTTCGAAATCAGTTGAAAAATTTTTTAGTTAAATTTTTTCGAAGATCTAACTTTTGACGCCTTTGAAAATTTTTCAAACAAAAAGTGGATACCAATCGATGAAGGATGTCAAGCAGACTACGCCAAGATTTTAACTTTTTTTAATTTTTAAATTGAAACAATTGGAAAAGCAAATTCAAAAGTGTCTAATTTGGAGGCTAACTTCGAAAAACGGTGTAGGTAGTTTTTTTTTTAAAGTATGTGTCAATCTCTTCAAAAAAGTTGGCTAGATCCCATACCCAGCCGGCTGCTGAGCAGTGTTATGGAAATAGCAATATTAAAATGTGAGAAATATATTTAAAATTTTGTTTTTTGACTAAAAATTTAACTTTACAAAATATTTGGAGAAATATACTAAATTACAATTCTTCGATTTGCTATATTTCCAGGCCGCTACACGTAAGCGACGTCATTCGGCATCCCAAAATTTATTCCACACGCAAATAATTGGTGGAGGTGTCACAACAGAAGCAGCAGCAGCAAAAGTCAATGCAGCTAGCAAAAGTTGTACTTTAACGGGCGGTACTGCTGCATTGTTACATAATAATAACAACAATAAAATTGCCGATCTAAATAGTTATGCCTTGGAATCAAATAATACAGCTGCTATCACCAATGCAAATACAAATGCATTAAACTTTCATAAGTTAATAAACGCTTCGTTGCATTTTGGTGCAGCTGCGGCCGCTGCTGTTGCCGCATCTAATGCGAAAAAATGTTCGGATTATGCTACTAGTCGCCAACTTTGTGGTGGCACTGATCTTGCATATGGTTGCGATGCAACTGCAGCGGCTGCTAAAAATCAGACAATCATCACATGCAAATATCATTTGACAACAATTGAACCGATAATGGCAATGCATAAGAATAACGATGTTGATGATGATGATGATAATAATGGAATCGATAATGATGTTGGCTTATTTGATGGTATAGCAACAACGGCACCACTTTCATGCATGCTCGATAAGAATTCTTCAATATTAAATCATGTGACTATGATGTCACGTCCGTTGACGCGTTAAAGAGCGAAAGTTTAACAAACGGTGCCGCTGTGAAGTGTAAAAAGGTAAGAGAACCAATTTAGGAATAAATAACTAATACCTTGACTAAAAATTCGTGAAGTAAATTTTTCTCGAAGATCCTGTGTTTTAATGAAATTTTTTAATATGGCTTTCAACGATTTAATATAAATACTACTTCGAAATTCTTATTATCTTCTCAAAGCTCCGGCGTTGAAGTCAAAAATAAAATTAAAAATAATTTTTGCAAAAAAAATATTTATGCCAAAATAAAAAAATGCTGTTTCGTAAATGATATTATCTTGTATATATATGTTAGGCCGGGTCGATTTGTGGGGAGGCAAAAAAATCGCCCATTGCTCTGTGAAAATCATATTCTAGGGATCAAAATAAGAAACTTTGCCGAAGGAACCATACCTTTAAAACGAATTCTGATGTCCCCCAATTTGGGTTGAACTTTTGGGTAGGGGCAAATTTTCTAAAATCCCACTTTGACCCATTTAGAGTGCTCCAATCGAATCCAAATGTATGACCGACCCCCACTAATTTTGTAGGGCCACCCACCCATGCCAGTGGCACACCCCCTAAGACACCACCTGTCGGGGTCACCCATACAAAATTTTCAAAACATCACCATTTTTGGCACTTTAAGTGAAAAAATCAGCTAAACGACTATCTTTTTGGAGTTAATTTTTCTCTTAAGAACTTTAAAAAACAGCCATTTCACTGATTTTTTAATAAAAAGTACCAAAAATGGTTATTTATTTAAATGTTTGTAGAGGGAACGACCCGGGTAGGGTTTAAGAGGATGTGCCACTGGCTTGGGTGGGCGGCCCTACAAAGTTAGTGGGGCTCGGTTGTTGTTGTTGTTGTTGTTAACAACAAAACACTCCCCGAAGGTTTTGGGGAGTGATGCCGAAGTTGACAGTCCTTGGCCGGATATGACCCCGGTACGCTGCGGTACTCCCTTGCGGTACTGCCCGTCTGTCGTGGTAGCGATTTGGTATGACCAGTGGAGCCTTCTAGGTCATGGCATCCCTCCATCCATGAGGAAGGAGAAGATGGGTAATGAGAGGTGAGAGGCATCATATCCGTAGATCAACCATCGAGTAGCACGTCAATTACCTATGTGCATATTAGTCGCCTCTTACGACCGGTATGCCTACCTCGGGCATATTCTAAACCCCTAACCCGCAGGGTTAGTCATACATTTGGACTCGATTGGAGCACTCTAAACGGGTCAAAGTGGGATTTTTCAAAATTTGTCCCTACCCAAAAGTTTAACCCGAATTGGGGACATCATAATTCGTTTTAGAATTATGGTTCCTTCGGCAAAGTTTCTTATTTTGATCCCTAGAATACGATTTTCACAGAGCAATGAGCTATTTTTAAATCGACCCGCCCTAATATACGTATTTCGAAAATGAGCAAAATCGGTTCGACCAATCTCGAGGGAATATGGAATTGCGAAATAAACAGGTTTATAGCTATGTATAAATTACAGAATAGTTCGAATTTCGAAAGACTGGGTCAAACGTATTTTCTGTTATGGTCAACTATACAACCAAGTTTCAGAAAGAATGTCGACTTTCGAAGAAAAAAAAGTGGGTCACTTAACAAATTTTTAATCATCTATAACAAAGCAAAGTATCTGGCACGGCCACGCGCACATTTTTCAATTTTTTAAATACTACAATTAGACAAAAAGAGTGTAAGAGTAGGTCGCCTCCCCGTTGGTGCACCCTGGGTAACGCTAAATGACCTACATGGCCCACACGGCTAGTTACTTGTATTGCCGGTTCTACGAGAACGGTACCAGTACTTGTGCTGTACCCATCGTGCAGAAACGACCCGGGCCGTTTTCTTATATCGACCCGGCCAAGAGCAACTCGGGGTGACCCTGTCTGACATTTAGGCAGGGCTACACCTCGCTACAACAACAACAAAATATATAGAGTCCCATCGAAATATGTAAATTGACAAATATCCATAGATGCCACTCAAATCTACAACTATTAAAGGGTCCAATTTTCAACTTTGAAAGCCAAAAACTAAGTTTTTGTAGGAAAATTCCTTTTTTACAATGCCCAGAAAGTCGAAGTTAGCCTCCAAATCTTAGTTATGGCATTTCGAAGTTCGCAATTGTACCATTTAAGAGTTTTAGATATAAGTGGCATCTATGGCTATTCGTCGAACAATCCGATTTTTTTTTATCATTTCGGTAGGTTTAGAATTATGTTGGGGCTTTTTTTTGGCATCATTTCGTTAACTTTTTGACATATTTTCAGGGTTTTAGAATTAGTTCCGAATTATTTTGAGGAATTTTAGAAATATTCCAGTACTTTTCTGGGATCATTTCGGGATTTTTTTGATTGTTTGAAGACTTTTATCGTATATAATTTGGATGATTTGGGACTTTTTCAAATCCTTTTGGCACTTTTGATGGATCGCCAGTTCAGCAAATTTGCGGTGGAATAATTTCCAAACTTTTTTGGGAAATTTTAATTTTATTTTGGTTCTTTTTTGTGATAATTTCAGGACTTTTTTGCAATATTTTTGGAATCATTTCGGGTTTTTTTTTTGGATTTTGATGGGTTTTTTTTTTTAAATCACTTTTTTGGATCATCGCCATTTCCAGCAGATATAGACCGTTTCTGAATAAAATTTTGAAAAATATTTACCTCATCCTTCGAAACGAAACCACATTACCCCAAAAGAAATTAGGAGACATCCCGTAGCAGTTCTGATAGCAGTATTTTGGTAGACTTGTAGCTGAGCTTAGCAGGCAATTCCTTCTGAACTCCCACAAGCCAGGACATCCAAACCGTCATCTTTTGAAACATAAGGAAACATCTCCGTAAGCATTATGACGAGATCCGGCATCATATTACCTTGCCGTTTGATCTGCGGAATCATAAGCGGGCTCTAACCGACATCCACACTGAGTCGGTTGATACTTTTGTCAAATCTCGATCTGTGAACCCCGTTTTAAACAGTCTAAAATATATTTAGCTGAAGAAGAACACACCTTACCAAGGGAGACAAGAGTCACCATGGCACATGTGAGGTTAAAATCTTACTTCAAACACATGCCCTGCATGTGGTAGGGCGGATGATACCCTACATCTTATCAACTGTCCAATTGAATCTTCTAAACCCTCTGTCCCTCTGGTCCAACCCTGTTGAAACTGCACGTTTCTTTGGACTCCCGTTAGAAGCGCTTGATGAAGATCTTAGGAATGATCATACACTCTAGGCAGGGCAATGCATAGTTAACAACAACAACAAAAGAAATGAGTACATTCGAATATCATTTAAAAACCATGAAAAATATATTGGGATATATAAAAAACTAATGGCGGCGAAATACCAACAGGTTATCATAACCTCTAACGAGATTTTTAGCCGAGCTTCTCTTTCCAACTTGTGGTGTGTTGCTTTTGAGTTTTCCTACAAGTTGGCGGGACCTACAGTTTTTTGCCGACTCCGAACGGCACTTGCAAAGCAAATGAATTTTTTGCTGAGAAGCTTCTCATGGCAGAAATACACCCGGAGAGTTTGCCAAACTACTGCCGAGGGGCGACCCCGTTTAGAAAAATTCTAATTTTTGATGTTACTTTTGTCGGGCATCGAACCGCCACGACTTGGTGTAGAAGGCCGAACACTTAACCGCTACACCACGGCGGCCGCCGTGTTTTTGTAATATTTGTGTTTTAATTTCGGGATATATTTTGGATTATTTCAGGACTTTTTTTTTTTTTTTTTTTTCAAATCATTCTGACACTTTTTGGATCATTGACTTCGATGGATTGCCTGTTCAATGCATTTCCAGGCCGTTTCTGAATCAAATTTTGAGATTGGACGTTTTTCTAAAATATTTTGGGATTATTTCAGTACTTCTTTGAAATATTTGTTTAATCATTTCGAGACTTTTTGGGATTATTTCGCGCCATTTTTTTTTTTTTTTTTTTTGTCAAAAAATTTTGGCACTTTTTGGGTGTATAATTTTTGTAATATTGGGAGTTTTTGGGATATGTTGGGGGTTATTTCGGGACCTATTTTTACATCATTTTGACATTTTTTCGGGATCATTTCGGGACTTTTTTTGGGAAATTTTGATTTAGTTTCGGGACTTTTTTGGAATAATTTCAGGACTTTTTTGCAACATTTTTGGAATCATTCCGGGACTTTTTAAAAAAAAAAATATGAAAATTTTTATCAGATTACTAACTAATTTCAATTCTTTTTTTCCGCAGGTGCTCCAACTAAGGCTTTTGTCAGTCCGTATGACGCGTAGACAGTGAAAAACGAACTAAAAAAATCTCTGGCAACATGTTATTAATTATAACAAAAACAACAGCACCAAAACAGTTTGTCATAGCAAATTCACATGAATGATAATACAAATATAAAAGAATCAATAAATCGAATAACGCGTTCATCATTTGAAAAAAAAAACGCGTCATTCAAAATATATAAAAACAAAAACAGTAAAAAAATATATATGTATATGTATACAAATGTAAAAGAGATAATTCATGTTAATTTTTTTGTAAATTTAGTTAGAGCAGCATCTTCTAAATAGTAGGTTATACTTTTATGTGGATAAACTTATTTAATTCCTAACATATTTTCACACTTTTTTTGTTTTGTTTTGTTAAATGTTGTAAATTATTCCCACACACCTCCACACATAAACATACATAAGTATATACCAAAAAAAAACATATAACGTAGCGTTCATACATCAAAAGAAATTCAATACAGAGTCTTTAAACATATTAAAACCACACACACTCACACATACACACAGTAATCAACCCTGTTAAGCAGTATTTCAGAGAAGCGCATAAGTACAAATTTTGCAATTCATTTTCATTTGGCTTTTTTTCGAAATAAATTTTGCGCTTTTCTGAATTTTATTTGATGACCTAGGCAGGCGCAAATCGATGGAAAATCAGGTTATTTCAAAATAGTTTTCAAAAACGCTTAAACTCAGGATTTTTTTTTTTCAAAAACATTATTTTATATTTAGTATGAAGAACGTCATATCTCAGAATTTATTTCAAAAATGTCCTCTTTTAGCTGAAAATGTTAAGAAAGCTTGGATTAGATATTGGGATAAATTATTAAAAAAAAACTCATTGCTTTTTCTCAAATTTTCACAAATTTGACTTCCATTTGTACGAAGAAAGTTTCAAAATTTGAGAAAAGGTTTCGAAATAGCAATTGCTTTTTTTCTTAGTAATTTATTCCATTGTGTTTATTAAGCTCTTTTTGAAGGAGTTTTTAAAATTGGGCATTATCGAAAAATATTCTGAGCTAGCGCGTTTTAAAAACCAATTTTGAGGTTGGACGTTTTTGAAAATATTTTGAAATAGTGTGTGATCTTTCGCCAATTTTCGTACAAATGCAAAACCAAAATTTTAGACAATTTTTAGCATGAAAATTTAACTTTGTCTAGCACAATTTAATCTTTATCTGAAAGCATTCAAACTGTTCTAAAATTTGATATTTTTTCATAATTTTTCTGCAACCTTGAACTCTGTTGAATCAAAAAAAAAAAAAACGCCACTCAAACAACGACTAAAAATTAGGTTCGCTTTAGCGCTGAGACCATTATTTGTAGTTTCCTGAAACACTGTTGGACAAGGTGAGCCGAGTTAAAAACACAAAAAAACTAAAAAAAAACCCAAAAAAAAAATCTTTAAATGTAAACTTTGTGTAAAAACGATAACTTTATAACTGTATATACAATTTTTGATTTTTCTCTTTTTATTTAACATATTTTTTCTGCAACTACTCTATAATTTTTTTTCTGAGCATTATGATTTTTCGAAATTAATTTAAACAAACGCAAAAAAAAAAAAAATAAAAAACAAAAAATTATAAATGCAACAAAAAGCAAAAAAAAAAAAAATAAATAAAATAATAAAAAACTTAAATGTAAAGAACCCATAAACGCAAATAGCAAAATTGCAACAAAAATATAAAAAAAAAAAGAAAAAAGTAAAAAGAAAACAAGCAAGAAAAAAGTTCATAAATAAGCTGCACACGAAGAATCATCGCATGAATGTCTTGTACATACATTCGGTACGTTACTAGCCGCAAAAATACGGGACTAAATGGCAACAACAAAAAAATCGGGTACATTAGTAAAATGTTGCAAAATAAGTCTTTATAAAGCGAACAAATTTTAGTTGCAATGTACTTGTAGCAAAAATACCCGTCCCAAAAAAAAAAAAATTAAAATTTATCCGGGTATTTATATAATCTTTTTTAATGACTCGTAAATGTGTGAGTCTCATCAAAATATGAGTTTAATTTTTTTTTGTATACAATTTTATGAGGTTTACACATTTCATGTGGCATTTGATCAGTTTATACGATAAGCCCTTATATTCTACAAAAATTATTTCATAAATAAAAATTTTTATGTTTTCACTACACTGCTTTTTGAATGTACATGCGCATTTGAGCGTAGCAATAGTATATAACTGAAATGTTATAAATAGTTAATGAGAGAGATATTAAGAGAGCTATTGATTTATTAGTACTCGGAGGTATTATTACACTATACCAAAAAATCTACTTTGTATCTAGTTATTGGACCAAAACCACATTTTTGACGAGATTAAGGCTTAAGTAAAAAGAAAATAATTTTCCCTCCAAAACTTAATTATTGGCTTTCGAAGTTCGAAATTCTATGCTTCTAAATTTTGGTTCTCTAATTGTAGTATTTAAAAAGTTTAAAATGTTGGAGTGGTCTGCTTGGCTGCAAAAATTAATTTCAGACTTCGAAAGTCTATAACCATAGTTTTGGTGGCGAACTTCAAAAAGGGAGGATTTTTTTTTTACTTATATCTCAATCTTTTCAAAAATTTACTGCCCAATGCCCAACCGAGTACTTTCGTAGAGCACGAATTTGCCCCCTTTTAACTTTTCAAAAACGGAAATTTCAAAAATTTATTATCAAATCGTCTTCGTGTATTCGATAAACGCTCGTAACCCGTTTCCCAGCAAACTTATTAACTAACGCTTAGCAGAAAAGGTAATTAACGAATCTCGAAATGTAAAAATTTTATTTTCGAATTGCCTTCCCAAATGCTCCTACTTTTCGAAAAAGTTTATTTTCGAATCGAGTTCATAAAAGATCAAGTAGTAAATAGAATTTATGTTAATTGTATTCGACAATATCACGGCAAACTCTTTTGCCCAGCAAGCAAAATTATTATCATACCGAGAAATGTAAAAAATTTATTTTCGAATCCCGTTCCTTAGTTTGCCTACTCTTCGAATAGTATATTTCGATTAGTTGTATTCGATTAGCACACTCGAAAATCGCTTTCTAGCAAGTTTATTATCTAACATTAGCAGCAAAAATAATTATCGCATCAAGAAATGTAAAAAATAACTTTCGAATAACGTTTCTCACTGCTGCTACGGTTCGAATAGTATATTTCGATTAGTTGTATTCGGTAATCGCTCAGAAAACGCTGCCCAGCAAACTTATGATCTAACGTTAGCAGAAGAAAGTAATTATCGAATCGAGAAATGTAAAAATTTTTTTTCGAATAACTGCTCCTAATGTTCGAAAATAATATATTTTCGAATTGTGCTTATAAACGATCGAATAGTACCTATAATTCGATTAGTCATATTCGATAAACGCACGAAAAACGCTTTCCAGCAAACGTAGCATCTAAGATTAGCCGAGAAAGCAAGCAGCTAAATATTGATTTTCGAATAGTGTTCGTAAATGTACCTTCTTTTCGGATATAGTATCGTTTCGATTGTTTTATTTTAATTTAAACGAGAGTAGTGCATTCAGTTAGAAAACAGATTTTTTTAAACAATTTTCTAGTTATAGCCTAATTAATTCAGTTGGCACATTTCTTTTCTCATACAAAGTCAATATTTGTAGTCATTTTTGTTTTGAAACCGGTACTAAGTAAGTCTTACTTTAACTTACAAAAATATCAGCTTAAAATAAAGTAAAAATATTGACAAAAAAATTTAAAAAAAACTCAAAGCAGTTCCAAATTCAAATTCCAACGCAACAAAATTATCATTTAATTTTCAGACCACCAATAATTCCCACGAATTTCAAAATTTAATTAAAACTTAGTGCTTTTGTTGAAAATTTACAAAAACAAAAAAAAAATTATTTTCGAAAATAAATTATATTCGAATTCGAACATAATTTCTTCGCTTGAATTTATGTGCATTCAAAAGTGAACATACCAACTATATTACACATACATAATACACAAACAATGAATGATGTATTCAAAATTTATGCCAAAACCCAAATAAAAGCAAACCAAACTCCACCTTTCACAGTTAAAGTAAAATAAAAAATTTCCAAAAAAACTTGTACAAAAAGTTGGTTATAGTGTTGTTTTTGCACACTATATTTTTACACAAACATAAATGCACTTCAAAGCTATCCTTATTTGTGACACATAAATTTGAAAAATTACAACAAAATATGAAAGCAAATTGTGAACACCATGATCAAAAAAACGCTATCATGGTGTATACGAAAACTACAACTTTTTTATTTTTATTTTGGTGGATAGGCAATAAAAAAAACGATTGTTCATCTTAAAATGTATGTAATATACAATAACAACAAAGAAAAGTGTAATAAAGTGAAATATACCAATGTTGGTTTTGCATAAAAGCAGACAAACAAAAAAATGCATTTTATTAATTTGAAATATTTTCGTAAGTATACTCTCACTCAATCACTAATTTGCATTTTTACGTAACTTCTATAATGTACTGATGACTCAATCAAAATATGTTGGGTCAACTTTTATCGCCAGCACTGTATCCGGTGGGGAATAAAATGATTCGGTGCGGTAAAATGGATTCCAAAGCTTAAGTTAGACCTGTAGCAATACTTCGGTGAAAATTGCATTCAATTCTCTACAGCGGTTCTGGAGTGATACGGGAACAAACATACAGACAGAAAATGCTAACAGCTCGTTTTGACTTTTATTACTCTAAAAAGTAAGGAAGTGTAAATTCGGGACAGCCGAACATTAAATACCTAGCGGTAGTTTTCATGTGATTTTCGAAATTTTCCATTTCGGAAGTGGGCGTGGTTGGGAAGGGATTTCGTCCAATTACATCAGGTATACTCCCTATTATGCTAGCATACCTTGTACCAAATATCATCGTTCCACCGTAATCAGTTTAAAAGTTATGACCGGTGAAATTTTCAAATTTGCCTCCCTGAAAAGTGGGCGGTGCCACGCATAATTTTAAAAAATTATTTTAGAATGACTAGGGGGTTCATCCTACCAAACTATATCACTTTAGCCATTTCCATTACCGAATTATGTCAATTTAGGTGATTTTCGAAGTTTTCGATATCGAAAATGAGCGTGGTTGGAGGGCGATTTTATCAAATTTCATACGGTATACTCCCAACGATACTAATATGCTTTGTGCCAAATTTCATCGTTCTACCGTAATCAGTTTAAAAGTTACGATCAGTTGAATTTTCAAAAATGCCTCCCTTAAAAGTGGGCGCCCACTTTAAAAAATTTATGTAAAAATCATGAGGGAATGACCAGGGGGATTCACCTATAAAATTATATCATTTAACCCTTTCCGCTACCGTGATATGTCAATTTAGGTGGTTTTTGATATCGAAAAAAAAGTTATTTTCCAATTTTTAAATTTCGATCGGAAAATGAAAGTTATCTATGATTTTTTTCCTTCGTGAAATTTTTTTTTTCGATTTTAAATGGGAGGAGGCATAGAGAGTATCCAAGGGGGGTGCATTCAAAAATAAACAAAAATCGAAAAACACCGAAAGAGGAACTGACCTTGCACAGTCGCGACATCATTTTGTGTTTTCTAACAAGTTAACCTGAGAGAAATTTAGCGCTTTTATTCCGGTTTGTCTCGGGCATTTAAGGTTGCCTGTAATGTGTATGTATGAGTATGTCCATAACACAAACACCAAAAATCAATTGTTAACACCAAAGCACTCCCCCGTACTGCCCGACTGGCGTGGTAGCGATTTGGTATGACCAGTGGAACCTTCTAGGTCATGTCATCCCTCCATCCGTGAGGAAGAAGATGGGTAATGAGAGGTGAGAGGGTTGTTTCTTATTTGAACCACCCTACTACGTATATACATGCCAACGCTCGTTGCAACGTTTTTACAATATAAAACGCTAGCCACTTTATGCACTTAGCTCTAGGTCACACATTCCTAAATATGTACATTAAGGTGATTCAAATAAAAAAAATGTTTTTCGGTCTTACACCCTTGCAAAAAATGAGCGCTGTAACTTAACCCTTAGGGGTGGCTATTTTTTCGCCCTTTCCCATAAATTTTGTTAGGTAGAAAAATGGAATTTTTTTAAAGTGATTTTTCTGTGTCGTATTCGTCTATCGTTGTATGTTTCCATGGTTTCCAATATAAATTTTTTGAATAATAGACAAATTGCACGAATGAATTGCGTAATTGTTTTTCAAAAAACCTATACATATTCTTAAAGTGGAGACTTTGAAGCTTCCAAAACGGAAAGCCGTGTGCGATTATCTTAACTATTAAAATTATGAGAAAAATCACTTTAAAAAAATCCAATTTTTTTCCATGGGTACGAAATGTATAGGAAAGCGCGAAAAAAAAAGCCGCCCCTAAGGGTTAAGTTACAGCGCTAATTTTTTGCAAGTCTTAAGGGTCAGTTACATAAAACTTTATTTTGACTTTACCTCAAACTTTGACTTTGACAGAAAAGTTCAGTATACGTATTTAAACGAAGCATGGCAATTTGGAGACCTCAAAGTTGAAGCAAGGTTAAAATTTGGCAAACTCAAATTTTGCTTGCTTTGACAATCAGATGTTGATGAGTTTGCTTTAATTAAAGAATAAAAAGTTGGAGAAAATAATAATTAACTAATTTTTTCTCTATTAAATTAATAAATTAACCAAAACACTTTGAATGCAAATAAATAAATAACGAAAACAAATGTATAAAAGAGAAGCGTCAAGGCGTTCATTGTAGCATACCTCTGAAGCTGGACGCAAAGTTTTGAGGTAGCAAATGCCAGGCGAGGTTAACAAAGCTTTATGTATTCGACCGTTTAAATACGTATATTTAACTTTTCTGTCAAAGTCAAAGTTCGAGGTAAAGTCAAAATAAAGCTTTATGTAACTGGCCCTATATTTTCTCATCAATACCTAACTTTTTAGAGGGTAAGGCAAAGTCGTTTTTTTTAATCAACCTATTGTACATACTTATTATAGACAAACCAATGTGAAATGAATTATTTATTAATCGAGCATGCAACTTAAAATAATACATATATCATAAGCCATATAGGTATGTAAATACATTTCAACTTTTAGATAATTTTACTAACTATTTACCATATCTGCCAAAATGAAATTATTTTCGAATGTAAATTTATACTATGTAGTCGTATATTATCATGGAAAGCATAATTAACAATTTATTGTGCTATATACCTAAGTTTCCAGATAGGGAAAGTGTCCATACAATTATAATTGAACCTATCCCTGACACCCTTCTTCAGGCCACACACATTGCCTGAGCTTTACTTCTTAGAATCATATGTTGAGACAACACCGACAATCAATGCCAACACTGTGAATCCTTGCGCAGCAATACGGGTACGCATCATTAATTGTGACATGCGTCGGTTGCCATTACGGAAGCTATACAAACCGTAAGTTAAAGCGCCGGCAGTAGCCAAACAACCTGAAGGAATGGAGAATGAATTATGTTAGCCATTTTTGCCACTTATATAATTCATGTTTTTAAGAATAATTCAGCATATGTTTGTACCAATTGGGACAACAGGATTTTCTTTGACTTTGCGCGTCAGCTTTTCTTTGAACGATTCTGGATGCAATGAAGCAAAATCCTTACGCATTTGGATCCAATCCAATTCCTCATCGGATAATACGATTTCAGATTTTCCCATTTTTTTGGTTGAAATAAACGAATAGATTTTGTTTTGCTTGATTTCGTGTATTTTTTGTTTTTTATTGCATTTCACAATCCAGCTTGAAAAACATATGTGCAGAAAACAAATACAATGTTTGTTTGCCAGCCCGAGGCTACCCAATTCTGCAATTTTAATGATATTTCCATACAAATACTCAATATCTGGGGCAACAACGGACGCACCAAAAACCCCAGCAAGAACCAAATATAAATGGAGGTGGGCAGCGTTGCCGGTTCAATTCTCTGAATTACCCACAAAAAAAATTAATTCCCCGAAATCCACCCCAATTTCCCCTACATAATTTTCAAATATCCCTCAAACTCCCCATATACCTACATACATATAACCCTGCAAAACTCATTGGATTATGTGTTCCAATTTTTGGATATTGGAGTACTCCAATAGTAATCCTTTGTATACCTCATCGGACCACTTTCAGCTTTTTTAAAGCCGAACATTGCTCCTGCCTTATCGACGAAAATCACGACACTATCGCTCTGGCAGTATATACTTCAAGGAGTAACAACATTGGAGTACATTACAAAGTACTCTGACAGTAGGTACTCCATGGAGTAGGAGAAACAAAGCGAAGGTTGGAGTAGGTGGTAAAGTCCTAGGACATCGCAATGTTAATTGGAGCACAATTTTTATATGAAAAAGGATCACATTTGGAGTACTCTGATGCTCCAATTGGTGTACTCTTTGGATAGGAAATAGAGTACTCTCGATTTTTGTAGGGTAAAATAAAAATGGTTGCCACTTAGGTCCGATTTCATAGTGACAGGTTAATTTAAGTTCCACAGTTAACTATGGATTCGCAATTTTATTTAACTGAATTTTTTCTATATAAATTGTCGGCCTTCTGATACCTGACCAGAGGTTAAACCACCAACATTGGGCAGTTAACCTTTGGTTAACTCAAAATGAAAATTTGAAATCTGTGGAACATTTTAACCTGGTACTGGGAAATTGGGCCTTAGTTGAATTTTTAGATTGGTAGACGGCCTTCTGATATCTGACCAGAGGTTAACTCACCAAAGTTGGGCAGTTTAAAAAAAACTTTATTTTGACTATAGGAGCTTTCCAAATTATTCCAAGTTTAAAAGTTCCACTTAAAGTACAGGCCTGATTATATTGTTCAATATTGGAATCAATTTTCGTCGTATGTATGTGCCGTTGATTCCAAATTGAGTTGCCTAACCGTTTACATTAATCAATTTTTTTGAAAACTATTTGACGGTTGTTTATGTCATTGAAAAAAATTAAGGGCGGATTTCTCGACTCATCCTCCTGTTAAAATAAAGGGCAAAAGAACTGGCTGTGAAACTGGCAGTGAATTAACAGTGAACTTTGACGTTAACAGGCAGTCGAGAAATCCGCCCTAAATGAAAATAGAAAAAATTCTATTTTTATTTATTGATTTTTTTTTCACAACAACGGCATTATAAAACCAATCCTTTTGATTCATGGGTTCATAGACCGGTCCTCAACAGTATCCACACAAAGACAGGGAACAGCTTTGCCAGCTCCCGCCAGGCGAATGTCGTCCTGCTACAACAAGTACTACCGGTTGCTGCAGAGGGACACAATCGCCCGAGAGAGACCGGAGGCACTCTCGTTCAGCTCGGATCTGGGTAATGTAATATGCGAAACTCATCCAGACTGAATCCCGAAGGGCCAAAATGTTTGCGCTGCATGTCGTTCTTCTCCTCTCGACACTAACCATTTATTCACTTGCTCCTCGAAGCATACTCTTTTAACACCATTCCGCCTCTGGCTTAACGATATTGAAATTGTTTCTTTCCTTGAAATCCCATTAAAAGGTGGCAATTTAGGGGCAATAAGCATTACTTCTTGGTAGGGCAACATTTCGTTACAACAACAACGGAAATAGAGATCTAGTCAAGCGGGTATAAAATTATCGGACATCCTAGCTAGGAAATGTTTTACGAATCAAATCCAACAAAGTACGGAGCGCTCAAAAGAGACTCCGTCAAAACTCTCTTAAAGGAATCCTAATTGAAGCGTCTACGGATTTGAAAAGAGGGGTCAGCAGAGTCCTTTCAGGGAGTGTTTCTTGAAGGAACACTTTTTTCATTATCTGATAAACGCACCTTTAAAAGAGTCCTAAATAGGTAGGTATACCTTATAAGCGCACCGCGCAGGGAGTCCGAACGGAGCGTCTTGTGGACTCTTCTAGTTGGATGGGATGGAACGAACAGCCACGAACATGCCAATTAAAATTGGTAAATTTTATTAATGAAAAATTTTGTGAAAAATATATTAAAATTTTATTTCCAAAATTTTACCTCAAAGGCTGTATGCCAAACGGTTTAAAAAAGCAAATTTTGACAGAGCAATGTTAAATTCTGACAGTTATCGTGGTGAATATGAACGTCAGAATTTGCCCTAGCCCTGGGGGCTAGGTCAAATTTTGACAATCAATAATGTGAGCACAGGGATGCATGTGCTGTTAACATTCATATTATTTCACATAAATTTATGTCCACATGCATTATTTAACACTAAAATATAATATAATGCGAATAATACGCAATATAAATGCATTAAAAATACGTAAAATGAGAATTGATTCACAAAGCATCTGCTTTTGCACGTGCTTTTTCCATACGACAAAATTTACTACTGTCATAATTTAACGTTTCGTTTGGCACAGCAAAATGGCAAATATTCGTTCACCATAGGAAATTTGTTCACCCCATTTTACTCTGACGAAAAATGTTTTCAATTAGCACACAGCCAAAATCTGGCATTCGTAAACAAATGCAAGGTTTTACAAAAGTTGTATGAGTTGAATGTAGATATTTGAAGCAAATAACCAATTTACCATCGAAATACCTGCTCAATTTCAAAACGATATTATTCGCGCTAATAGGAAATTAAAGTAAACTTTGGCCATCAGCAAATCCTACGACACATTTCCGTGTGATTATCATTTTATACTCTTATTTATTATGTTCTTACCGCCTTTTTAACCAAAATCCCAAATCACAAATAAAAAACCTACTGTTTCCTGTCAATATACTTCATCTGGTAACTAGATTTTTCGCTGCTTCTGCTGCCAGATGTTCCTCGATTATGCAGTGCTGCCAAGTCGCAACACATAATCAGTACCGCCGATAGGTGGCGCGCGAGAGAGTTTCACATCAAGTCATCTTTGGTATATACTGCCAGAGCGATAGTGTCGTAATTCGTCGATAAGGCCGAGCTGTTCAAACACGGAGGCGAAGAGCTGGTAAAAAGCATGCATCAGCTCTTATGCAGAATATGGTCAGACGAGTGCATGCCTCCAGATTGGAATTTAAGTGTGCTCTGCCCAATCCACAAGAAAGGCGATCCCGCTAACCCCACCAACTACCGCGGAATCAGTCTTCTTAATATCGCATATAAGGTTCTTTCTAGCGTATTGTGTGAAAGACTGAAGCCCCTCGTGGACAAACTGATTGGACCTTATCAGTGTGGCTTTAGACCTGGTAAGTCTACCATCGACCAGATTTTCACGATACGCCAAATCCTGGAGAAGACCCATGATAAGAGAATCGATACTCACCATCTCTTGGTCGATTTTAAAGCCGCTTTTGACAGCGCAAAAAGGAGTTGCCTGTATGCCGCCATGTCTGAATTTGACTTCCCTGCAAAGCTTATACGGCTTTGCCAAATGACGTTGAGCAATACCAACAGCTTCGTCAGACCGGACCTCTCTGAGCCATATGAAAACAAACGAGGCTTCAGACAGGGCGACTCCCTTTCGTGCGATTTCTTCAACCTGATGCTGGAGAAGATAATTCGAGCAGCAGAGCTAAACCGCAATGGCACAATCTTTACCAAGAGCGTGCAATTGCTGGCGTATGCCGATGATATTGATATCATTGGCCTTAACAACCGCGCCGTAAGCGCTGCCTTCTCTGGGCTGGATAAAGAAGCGAAAAAAGTGAGTCTTGCGGTAAACGAGGACAAGACGAAGTACCTGCTGTCATCAAAGAAAGAATCGGCGCACCTGCGCCTTGGCAGCCAAGTCACCGTTGATGGCTACAAGTTTGAAAGGGTGAGAGATTTCGTCTATTTGGGAACCAGCATTAACATAATATCAGTCTAGAAATCCAACGGAGAATCACTCTTGCCAACAAGTGTTACTTTGGACTAAGTAAGCAATTGAGAAGTAAAGTCCTATCTCGACAAACAAAGATCACGCTCTATAAGTCTCTCATCATACCAGTCCTGATGTACGGCTCGGAATCATGGACAGTGTCCAGAGAAGATGAGATGGCCCTTGGAGTATTTGAGAGAAAAGTTCTCCGGAAGATTTATGGTCCTTCCCGTGATGCCAACGGCGAGTATCGAAGGAAATTTAACGATGAGCTTTACGCAGACCTGACCATAGTTCAGCGGATTAAAGCCCAAAGGCTCCGCTGGCTGGGTCATGTTATGCGAATGGAAAAAGAAGCTCCAGCACAGAAAGTTTTACTATCGACACCCGAATTCGGCAGCAGAGGAAGGGGGAGGTCTCGACTGAGATGGAAACAACAGGTGGAGGATGACTTGTACTCCCTTGGGGTTTCCAATTGGCGTCAGTTATCGCTAAAAAGGAATGACTGGCGTGCTTTGATACGAAACGGCCAAAATCGCCTAGGCGGTTAAGCTTCATTATGACGCAAGCCAAGATTAGATTAGAAGGCACGAGCAATGATCGACTTTCAAAAAACTGAACGTGGTCCGATGAGTTATACAAAGGATTACTATTGGAGTACTCATACTATATCAAAAAATTGGAACACATAATCTAAAAATTTTTGCAGGGTAAATTTATCCCCGCTACAAGTCAGTTTTTTTAAGAGTAGCTGTTTACGACAGCGCTAAAACACGTCGAAAAATGTTGGTGGAGGTATCAAAAGGCGTGTTTCGGATTTTGCTATTTAAATTCTTTGATGAATTTAAAATACAAATATCTACTTACAGTATGTTAAAATTATTAGAAGAATTTTTATTTCGCTTTTTGTCGATTTGTGATTTCGAAAAATCCGCAAGAAAATCCATTTATCCCTATCCCTAAAGAAAAAAAAAAAATCGCCGACTCCGGAAACACTGCCTAGAATTTTAATACACAGGGTGCATACTACAAAATGAAATATATATTTAAATGTAAGACCTTTCATGGAGCTCCAATATGTGTATAACGAAATTCCCCACAATATAGCGTTCCCCGAAAATTACCCACAAGCGTTAAAGATTCCCCAAAAACGTGGAACTAACCACAAAACGGCGACGCTGGAGGGGGACTTTCCCCGAGCCACCTAGCGGGGCTACTGGTTATGTTTTGCAACTTGGCCGCTCTGCCAAATTTGGGAACATCTGCCAGCAAAAGCAGCGAAAAATCTGGTTATAGCTATATGAGTGGTGTCACACAGACGATCCATATTGAACATCCAATCAAATCTACTCGCGATTCATATCGATGGATCGTTGGATCGCAAATTGATGCTACACGTTCAATATGGATGTAAGTAATTTTTATGCTTTTTGGCTTAAAATATTTAAATAAATGCAACCAAAAAATTCAAAACAGGCATATTGCTATATTTTTTATTCAAAAACATTAAATCAAAGCTGCTGGAGGAGAAAATATAGATGGATCACGGATGGATCACAAGTTGGTGCTAAACGTTCAATATGGATTGATACATCCATGGATGTAACATCCAGATTTCGGTATTTTTTCAACTGTTATTTGTATGATAACAATGAGTGCGAGTTTCTTCTACCAAAATAATTTACACAGCTTGTCAAAAATTTTCAATGACTTTTTTTCAGTGAGTTTTTTTTTCAGTGTAAAGGATATTTCAACAAGAGCATGAATATTATAAAATGACATAAAATAAAATATTCGAAAAACATTTTAAAAGTATTGTTTACAGATGACATTTAAAAACTTAAAATCAAAACGTCCTTTACACTAAAACTCACTAAAAAAAGTCAGTGAAAATTTTTGACAAGCTGTGTAAATTATTTTGGTAGAAGAAACTCGCACTCATTGTTACTGAATTGGAATGCTAGAGTGTACACAATTTTCAGTGTACATTTGAAAACTCATCGTTAGGGAATCCAGGCCCAGAAAAATACCCAGCCAGCAGAGCAACGTACGTTTTAAGGCTCATTTACATGGGTCGATTTCTATCGAACCACTTGGGTTCAACCCTTAACAGCCTCATTCTCTTTGGCGAACGATAACCAAAACGAACGATAGTTGGTCTTGACGTTTCGTCTAGGTATTACATTCTAATTAGATTTCAAAACTATTTGTCAAATTAAAGTGCTGCCATATGTAATTCATGCAACCGGTTATAAGAATCAGTTAAGTTTTTTTTTTTTTTTAAATTTTTCTTGTATTTCAAAATTCTGGGAACATTTTTTGGACTGGTTGACATACAAATTTCGGATTATAATTAGAATGAGACTGCTAGACGAAACGTCAAGACCAACTATCGTTCGTTTTGGTTATCGTTCGCCAAAGAGAATGAGGCTGTAAAGCGGGCTACTCACCTGCCAAGAAATGTCAAACTCCATATAAAAAAACGCTCAAGAAATGGTCAAGAAACGTTTTTTCACGTCAAATTGTCTTGAGCCAATACTCAGTTCATAAGAAAAAATACAGCACTTTTCGATAGTTGGCAACGCCGGTTTACCTCAAGAAATAAATAAGCTCGTATATATTTCTGGAGGTAAACGTGCAGATTTACGGAAAAGGTGAGTACATGTCTCGCTAAACATATTTTGTACATTTTTATAAGAGTAATTTGCAAAAAAATGGAAAATTTGGTAAACGTCAAAATTTCTTGACCAGGCACAAGAAATATATGCTCATTTTTTTCTTGAGGCATTTCTTGGCAGGTGAGTAGCCCGCTTAAGGCTTGGTTTCCTCAAAAAGCGGTGCCGCTATGGAACGTACGCTATATAGCGTCCGCTATACTCACCATCATTAGCGGCACCGCTTTGTTGTAAACTTGAGTCAATGTTACGGTCAATCCATTATTTTTGAATGTTAAAATATCCGGCTCTTTTCACAATTTTCACTATTTAGATTTCTGGAATATTTGTTTTCAACCATTTTATGTGACTGAATTGTTTTTTCTTAAAGTAAATTTGAAGTAGATTTGAAAAAAAGGTTAGAAAAATCAACCCGTGTAAATCATCCTTTACCGATCTATAATTCCCGGATGTTTTCGGGATCACTGTTTTTATCAGTATAGTTTCCGGACCGTTTTCGGATACGAAAAACCATGGAAAAATATACGATCGGGAAGTTTCCCAAGGTTTTGCATTTGTAAACCAAAAACAGCGGATTTTTATTTATAAACAAAAACCAGCTGAGTTTTATTTATTTTATATGAGCCAAATATCAAATTCTCCTTCTTATGCTTTTCATGTATCAAAAGTTGAAAGTTGGCAACTTGTGCATGCCAGGTGTCGCTCGTCATGCGCGATGTGTCGTTCTCCACTCAAATTAATGCTTTTACACGCGGAAAAATATTGCTAGAAATTGCCCGCTGCTCTGCAAATGATGGGAGAGAGAGAGAGCGACCACGGAAGGGGAATAGTTCCGAGTTGCCTGTGCTCGGTCAACACGCTTTGTGTTGCCATTCTTCGCAGCTACGTTATATTAGCTACTCTCTTTGGCTTAAGGACGGATTTCTCGACTGCCCGTTAACGTGAAAGTTCACTGTCAATTTAACAGCAAGTTCATTTGCCCTTTATTTTAACAGAAGGATGAACTGGCCGACAAAATGTACAGTGAGCGTTAAATTGACGACTAGTCGAGAAATCCGCCCTAAGGTTAACATAATTTTGGGAAAATTGTCAAATAAAAAATGTGTCTATGTTTGCAATGCGGTTAGCAGTGGTTTGCAGGGTATTTATTTAAAAATTTCAGCCGAAAAGCATGAAAATTACGTCAGCCCATATTGAGCGTGAGGCATTCATTTGTGAGCCACCAACCCATCAGTACGGATCGCGATGCATATGTAAAAGTACGGGCACACATAGCGACACGACCAAATAGTTGCCTATTTGATCAAATATGTTGTGTCGCGTCATGTCGCGTGGTGCTGCTGTCGCTAGGTGTACTCTGCTCCATAAGAACACATGCAAAGAATATTTGGTCGCGTCGTGTCGCTAGGTGTACTCTTAGCTTAACGGCTCATCCGCAAGAGCTTTGTGTCACTTTGCTTTCGCAGACATTTTCCCGGGAAATGGTAAAATAAGCATTTCAAAACTTATTTAACTCTTTCACTTAATTTTAAATGCACTAATAACAACGATATTTTAGTTTTTTACACGTGATTTTTTTTGGGAAAGTGGAGTGATATAAACATATTACACAAAAGAAAATTGTTCACGTTCACTTCGTGTAGAAGTGTATACAGCGCTTTAAAATTAATCGAAAAAGTAGTGCCAGTGCTTTAATGGCTACACTGGGCAGAAACCCAAATGCAACCCTAAACGGACGCCATCAAAAGACGTTTGGAGAGTTCATGGCACATTGTAGAATTTTCATCGGTTTCCTCGTTTATCGTTCGTGTCGTTCGTTTGTCGTGCAATTTCTCTAAAAAATTTTCATTTCCTCGTCTTGTGAGCAGAAAATTATAAAATTTTCCCATTAAAAGTTAGTAAAATTAAACAAAGTGCATATAAAAATGAAGTAGACATCATGAGCTATAAGTGTGCATAAAAATTGTTTGTTTTTCGCAATTTTTTCAATACGAAAATTGTATGTGAAAAAACGGAAATTTTTGGGTCGTTGCCGCAGTTGCAGTTGGCGAAAGAAGTACGAAAAAGAGGAAACAAGGAACAGAAAATAAAAAGTTTATGCAGTGTTCAAAAAATATAAAGTTAAAGTAAAATATTAGTAATAATAAAATTAAAGTTTGTGAAATACGTAACTCACCGGCATAATTAATTGCCAGTTTTTGTGGAAGACAGCGTTTTTTATCAAAGTAAGTGTGTTCTAAGAAAAGTATATATATGTAAATATGTTTTCCAGAAAACCCATTTTGCAAAAGAGGAGGAAAGCAAGATTGGAGTACATATAAATATATGTATTTAGATAAAAGCGCGGATAGTACCGGCAGTTTGGGGTTTAGTAATTATATACAATCGCGGCACGGGCAACGCAGCAGCAGCTTCAACCAATGCAGTATGCGCGGAGTACGCACTACTTCACTGCAGCATTCATATTCCCCCCTTTGCCGAATGCTCGCTACAACATGCAATATGACCAGCGAAAGCAGCACACGCTGTCTTGCTATGCTCCAAGTACGCGCTTCAAATTTTTTTGCTGGTGCTCCATTGTCGGTTATTCTCCTTTCATTCGATTTTTGCTCACCTCACATTGCCTTTACGTCTGGGTGGAAATCATTAAGATCTGCTTTTTCTGTACATACCTACAACTTCTATTAACGGTCAAAGAAAGAATAAGGCGCGAAGAACAATCGGGTTTTGTACATAATACAACAATAGTAAATGATTTATTGATGTTATGCCGGAGTTTGGATACAAATCGGTCAGTTTGTTTTCGAATTTAGAATGCAGGTATGTACGATTGTACATACGGACTCTTATGTGCTCGTATGTACCTGAGAATGAGGGCGCATGTCTATACGGCTGTGATTGGCGCACCAAACAGATAAATAGAATAGAATGGAAAGAGTGTACGCAAAAGTACAGTAAAAAGGTTATGGAAAATTTAGCCATTAAATTGGTAAATAAAATAATAGAACACTTGATATTTATCCAATCAAAACAAGAGGCCATACATATGTTGGATTCACTCAATGATGTTGAAGTATATTAACAATAAAAGGCCACATGTACAAGTTCTCTGGACCAACTCCTGCATACACTCATACGCATTGCCATATCTCAAAAGATTGTTATAGGTAGTTAATCTTGTTGCTGTATTTATATCAGGTAACAATAACAGGTCGATGTCACATACAAGCACATCACATAGGCAATGTGAATCCATGTTGATAGTAAAATGATTTTTCATATAGTGGTAATTATGTAAATTCAATAATGGCTGCTGGCCCATACTAAGCGGATTAGACTCCCTTCACATCTCAATATCAACGGTATGGCAATCAAAGATGACATGGCAATCCACAACACTGCCACTATAACACAATGGCGAAGTGATGTAGAGGCGGTTTTTTTGGTCTTGTTGTAGGGGGACTATGGCGGCCGCCGTGGTGTAGCGGTTAAGTGTTCGGCCTTCTACACCAAGTCGTGTCGGTTCGATGCCCGGCAAAAGTAACATCAAAAATTATTTAGAAAAAGAGTTTTTCTAAACGGGGTCGCCCCTCGGCAGTAATTTGGCAAACTCTCCGGGTGTATTTCTGCCATGAGAAGCTTCTCAGCAAAAAATTCATTTGCTTTGCAAGTGCCGTTCGGAGTCGGCAAAAAACTGTAGGTCCCGCCAACTTGTAGGAAAAACTCAAAAGCAATACACCACAAGTTGGAAAGAGAAGCTCGGCTAAAAATTTCGTTAGAGGTTATGATGACCTGTTGGTATATCGCCGCCATTCGTTTTTTTTTTTTTTAGGGGGACTATTCTTTGCCAAGATGCCAGCTTGGCTGATGCCGTTTGGAGTTGGGAAAAAACTGACGGTGTGGCCACTTGTAGGAAATAATGCATCTGAACTACTGATTTTCAATTACGGTTCCTGCTAAGAAATTGCAAGCCTATCGAAACACTCAGCTTTATCGCGTATTTCATGCGAACAAAATATTCCCAAAGTTTATAAAGCAAAACAAAAACAATGTGGGGAAATTTGTTATTGTTTACATTAACATTTTATGGGAGTTTTTTAGTATGTACCTATTAGTACTAAGAAATACCTATTCAACGATATATCAAAAACTACCCAATCGGATTATAAATAAAAAAAGTTGTGAATAAAAATCGATTTTGGCTGTTTTTAGGACTCGCAGGACGAAAATTTTTATCATTCCAAATTCACCGCAGGGTCATCTCTCACCCTAGGGGGGTAATTGCACAACAGAGCTGTCTGGACAACTCATCTGACACTCCGGTCTGAAATAATGAAACATCAGAATTGAGATAATATTTCGAAAATCTGAATACAGCATCGCCGTATGTGTGAGTTTACATATAAATGGGTGAGTGTGCAGCTCAGACCTAGGAATACAATGAGTTGTCACTGATCAAAACAAGGTAAACAGAGGAGGATCAAACGGACTATCTGTGGTTTAGTGTGCATACGAATTGTCCGGTAGAGCTTTACATCTTCAGAACTAAAGCATCTCATCCCTTGTCACTGAAATATGCCAAAAAAATTTTGAGAAAAGATTCACACGCATCCAAAGGCAAGTTGTTCCATCAGATTCATACCGCTGTGAATATACCTTTTCTAAGGTAATTTTTATTAAACGCTCCTCCAAAATGGTGAAGGAATTCGCGCAATCTCTTTACTTTAATTTAGATGATTTCTGGAAATCCACTGCAGGTGCACGGAATATATAAAACAGCGGTTTATACCAACGGGCCATCAACGATCTTTGCAAGGATGCACTATTGCCTGCAGCACGCAGATTGAATTATTGTTGTAAAATTTAACTTAGCCTGAAATATCCAATTTAATATTGTTTGTTTTACCCCAAATAAATTTGAATAAAATTAATTTAAAAAAAGCGAATTAAACCGGTCCAAAGACTACAACCACTTCTAGTTTTTTACATCACAGAATATTAAACTATGACGCAAGTGTGTTATTATTCAATTTTTTTTTGCCAGTTAAGATGATGTGTCAAAGCAAAACTTACAAAAACTTGTAATTCAAGAGTATAACATATTTAGGCTGCAAATTATTTGAATGCCAAATTTTTAAATTTGTGTATAACTCGCTTTAGAACTTCTGTTTGATAGCTAATACAGTGTTACCTCTAACGAACACTTTTATTTTACGTTTACTTTAGAAGAAAAACAAAAGGCGTGAGGATAAAAAATCTATGTAGGTACATATATTGTTAAAATGGAGAATTGATTTTTGCTTTGTGTGTCAAATGATTTTTGCCGCATACATATCACAGCATGGCAGCAACCATATGCTTTTGCCGGTTGACAGTTGGGGGTGGGTAGGTCGTAGTTGCATTTTATAACTTTGTAAAGTTTAGCGTTGTCATCGTTGTTTTCCTCGCAAGGAAACAAAAGGAGGAGCATATATTTGGGTACAATTTTGCATTGGCATGTTTGAGGTCAAACTAACAAATCTATATACATATGTATATGTATGTATAACCGAACTTCCTCACTCGTATCATACAATAAAGTGGTGAGCTCATAAATATACCACTTTCACTAATTCAAATTTCTTTAGTATAAAAAAAGTAAAGTACAGTGAAACCTCCATTTGGCGGACACTCACCGTCGGAAATAAAAAAGAAATAAAAACATAAAAATTTAAATAAAAAATAATATCTAATAAATACAAAATTGTTAGAAATAAAAAAAGAATAAATAATGAAAACAAAAGAAAATTAAATAAAAACTAAAAAAAAAATGAAAGAAGAGACATTCCATATAAAAACGTCTAATTCAAAAAGCTGGCTAGTCTCGTATTTAGCTTAAATTTTGAGGGACGCTTCTTTAGGGTCCTAAAGTATCAAATTTACACACATTCAATTTTTATAACCACTGGTTTCGGACTGGTCGAATTTCAAAGTATTAAAAACGTCATTTTTAGGCTTACCCTATTATAGCTGTAAAAATATTTCTATTAGAGATTTCCTTACATTCGATATGGCGTTTTAAAGGTAAAACGGAGTAGTTAATATAAAAGTAAATAATAAATCCTATAGCGAGTGCCTGGTATTATAAACCTGGAAGTTAAAATTCATAATTTTTATCCTTTTTTTCAGCTGGCTCTGTGTCAGCCATGCAATTTTTTTCAGAAATTAAGGGTACATATCCTAGAAGAAAATGATTATCTCAAAATTTATAAGTTTTCAGAAATCGTGTTTTCGGGCTCTAAAACGAACATGACTGGAGTTTATGGGAAATTCGTATTTTTATCTCCGTTTTAGAGCCTGAAAAATACAAAATTTTGAAAACTTACAAATTTCGAGAGAATTATTTATCTATAAGGAGTGAGTTTTTTTGCCCATGGATGGGTTAGTTTCTTCTTGGATATGCACCCTTAATTTCTGAAAAAAATTGAGTGGCTACTTAAAATAGTGAAGACGCCAGAGCCAGCTAAAATTGACAAAATTTAAAAATAAAAAAAAACCTACCAAAAATAAACGACCTTTAATAGGAAATGCAAACGACCAAACTTAATAGAGAACCAGTTGTGTTCTTATTTCAGTGAACTTTGCTGTATCTATGTATTTATGTAATTTGTAGGAAGTATTGGTTCTCCCAATGAAAGGGTTGATTTGTTGGAAAGTCCAAGAGTCTATATTCATATCATTTGTGTAATATGTATGTATGTATTTTCGATGTCTTTTATGTATGTGAAAGCCTTTCTTTGAGCTTATAGAGAGAAATTTTTATCTAATATCAAAGTAATAGCGCTACGATTGTAAATAGGCGTTCTTGAAATAACTTGTATTAACATTTATTATGTAGTAGAGACTAATCTATAAAATAGAGAATAGTTAGAGAATTACCCTAGTTAACTAACGTAATTATAACTAAAATAATATACCCTATACATATATTAGATATTTATTACATATGTATAAACTTTTAAAGATTAATGTCGCCTTTTTCTTCCCAACCTTTCCTTTAGACTTCAACGTTTACTTAACTCGCGTTTTTGATTTTATGCGATCATGAGCTATAATCAGAAACCACCCGGATCTGGCGGTAGCGGCATGGGAGGTGGCATACCGCCAAATGGACCAAACAATTCGCAACAAGTAGCAAAAACGTTGGCTGGTATACAACAACAAATGCAAAGCTTGGTACATGGGCAGAATGCTTTGCCGCAATCGTCGCAAGCCGACTTGAATGTCTTTTTGCAGCAACAACGTTTTCAAAACATGTTAAAACAACAACAATTGTTGCATTTCCAAATGCAACAACAGCAGCAACATCAACAACAACATCAACAACAGCACCAACAAAAGGATCGTGGTGGCGGTGGCGGTAGCGTTGGCATTGGTGGCGGCGGCGTTGGTAGTGGCGTAGGCGGTGGTGAACCTTTGGCATTAACGCGCACCCCAGCCGCTGCTGAGCTGCTCAACAAAACATTTCAACAACATCAGCAACAACAACCCAATGGAAGCGCCGCTGCACCGAATGCAGCTCTGAATCAATTCCAACAACAATTGCAGGCTTTGCCTCCAAACCTTATACAACAATTGCAAACACTACAATATCAAATGCAACAGCATCAACAACAGCAACAACAACAACACCAACAGCAACACCATCAGCAGCAGCAACATCAACAACAGCAACAACATGCATCACAGCTGCCGCCGCAATCACAACATCATCCAACTCATCAGCAGCAAACACCGCCGCCACCATCACAGCAACAGCAGCAACAACAACCGCAACCATTATTGACCGCACATCAGCAACAACAATTACATGGACAATTACAACATCAACAACAAAAGGCATTACAACAATTTCAACAAAGCTTACGTTACTTCCCCACAGCTGCTGCCACACAAGCAACAGCTGCATCCCCGCAGCCACCATCAACTGTTGGCGGCGGTAATAAAAGTGGTAGCACTGCACCACCACCGCCACAACATCCACAAGCCCCACAACCACCATCTACTACAATCGCTGGTAGTAATCAAGCAAAAGCACCAAATTTGCCACCAAGCACTCAAATAACTCCAGTACCAGGCAATGTTGGTTCTATTGGCATGATACCCGGTAGTATAGCACAGCAGCAACATCAGACCGCTAAGAGCACTGCGGGCAATACTCCAGCTTCAGTGCAAGCACCAGGTGCTGCTATTTCCAGTGCATCTGCTGTTGGCGGTGCTAATACCGTGTCAGCTGTCGGTGCTAAACAGGCACCAACACCGTCAATTTCCTTGCTACCAGCTAAGGCTGGCCCATCTACAACTACAACACCTAGCGTTGCACATCAACAAAATAAATTTGGTGCTGGCAAAACATCACCAGTGGTAAGCGGTATACCACCACCATTCCCCACACACTTCCAGAAACCTTCAGCTGTTGCTGCAGCTGGCAACGCTGCACCAGCAGCAAATATAACACCATCAGTTAAAGCTGGATCAACGGTAACAACGGCCTCACCAACTCCAACATTGACATCTACTGTTGCTACAACAGCGACAGTCACAAATAAGACACCACAGCTGAGCACCAAACCTATGCCGCTTACAAAGGAAACGCCGGTGCCATCGCCAGCACCAGCTACACAATCGAGCGCAGTCACTAGTGCAGCTACGCCGACTTCCGCCGCTTTGAATACAGCTACAAAAGCGCCAACGGCAAATAATGGAAATGCCGCAGTTGCTGCTCCTACAATAGCAACACAGAAGGCTACAATTTCAACACCAACAACCTCTCCTATAAACACTGCTGTATCAACTGCTGCGGCAGATAACAAAGCTAAATCAAACACACCTGATGCAGCCGCTGCAGCTAAAAATGAGGTAGTCACAGGCAATGTTGGCAACAAAGTGAAAGATGAGAAACAAAAGGTTGTTCCACCAACAAAATCAACTACGCCAGATGCTAAAGCAGAGACGAATGTTAACGCGCCTCTTACAGCCAAAGAGACAAATGCCTCCGCTAAAGTAGAAGATGTTAATAAAGCTATTGTGGGACAAACTGCTACCGAGAAGTCCGTTGGCAAAACAAATGCCGCTGGTAGTGGTAACAAAGCTGCAGTAGAGAGCAGTTCAGATGGTACTAATATCGCTTCGAGCAAATCGAAAGCAGAGCAAGGCCAGGAATCTACAGCAACAGAGCGAGAAATTAATGAAAATGAAACGCCCAAAGTGGTGACAGGAGCTAAAGTGGATGAAAAAATTGAGGTAAATATAAAAAAATATGAAATTTTTTCAGAGACATAATGCCGGCAGCAGCAAATTTTTCTTAATCATACGTATATAATTCCTAATTTCAAACGAATTTTCCAAAGATTTCTCCGTGCGCCACCTAGCTATATTTTTTTGATAGAATATTTAATTATCACGATCAGTGCACTTCTAGAGGAATTTATATTTCGATCTGTGCGCCACCTAGCGGAAGGTTACATAAAAAGATTTCAATATTGAACAAATCTTAAAAAATGACTTAATATAAAGGGGGTAAAAAATTTTTCTACCATGAACCTTTCGAAGGCAATTTCAATATATTTTTAAAAACGGCATATCTCAAAATTTGTTTAAATAACATCGTATCTTAATTTTTTTATTAACGCCCAATTTAGAATTTTGTATAATATCGCCCTATCTCAGATTGTGATTTCAAAACGGCCAATATCTTTCTCAAGGCGAATAAATTTACAGGTGACTTTTTCCCACCATATGACTTCTTCTTCTTCCTTGAAAATCCAATCGTAGCTGTCAAATTTCTTATGTTGTTGCTTTGTCTGACATTTTTAGGCACAAGGAGTGTGTGCGTGCGTGTAGATCTGAATTCGCTCGAACACACCTGTAATGAATTCGCCTTGATCTTTCTTCAACCACATTCTGAAATTGAAAAAAAAAAAAAAAAAATAAACGAAACCCCATTCATAACGAGATCTTATATAATTCAAAATTTGTATGGAAATGTCATTTTAAAAAGCTTTATAAACCAATTTTATTTTTTGTGAATAACGGGGAAAATAAACAAATCACCCCATTTATTATCGATTCAGTCGTAGAATTTTTTTCGCTGGATTTTTTTCTAAGCCAGGGGCCTTATCATCTATCCGATCCGAAAGGAAATGCGATTCTAAAGCTATCAAATCAGATACATTTTTTTTTCAAACTAGAAAGAAATTTCTTTCAGATCGCAATACATGATACCTGGGGGTATACAAAATTTAAATTCACCTACAAATATACAAATATATATATTTTCGAATTATTTCAGAGAGAAAAATCTAAAGCGGCAACCGGTGAAGATATAACCAAGAAGGCACCAGGACCTGAAGCACAGAATGCTAAGGCAATTAAGACTACAGACAAAAATAGCACCACAACAACTGCTACAGAAAAAAGTGAAGAGGGCGAAAAATCTGCTAAAGCTAAAGAAACTCCCGAGAAGCCTCGTGGCGCCGAAAAACCCGAAATCGCAAAGCACAAACCGGCAGACAGTGTAGCTAAAAACGCAACTCCTGTGGCGGATACTAACAAACAGACAAATGCCGATAAAAAAGAAACATCGATTGTTTCAAATGATGCAAAATCAGCAGCGCCTTCTGCAGTTGCTGCCGAAACGAAGCCAAAGGAGGTGGAAGGAGTGGCGTCTTCAGCGCCAGGACCAGCAAAATCAGCAGACGCCGATAAACGCAAAGCACCAGCGACTGATAAACAAAAAGATGAAAAAATTAAAAACACAAAGTCGGCTGCAACAGCAGCGCCACCATCCTCTACTACGGTCGAATCAGCAACTCAAGGCAATACCAATAAGCATACCGTCACAACAACAAAGAGCACAAAATCAAAAGCTACCGAAGTAGCAGCAGATTCGACAAATAGCTCTACAATAGATTCGACATCAGCCAAGCGCTTATCACGTCAGCCCAAAACGCCTGTAGCGAAACCCATAGAAACGTCACCAATTGAGAAAGGCGAAAAAGTATCAAGTAGTAGTCGGTCTACTAAAAAGGCGAAGAATGGAAGCGGCAACAGCAACAATACTAGTAGCAGTCAAGCAGCTGAGATATCCGCCGCCGCGTCTCCGGCGACACTAAAGCCCGAACAACAAACTCCCAGCACTAGTGCTAGTGACCGCAAAAGTGCACGTCATCGTCTCAAGACCATACCATTTCAAAGTCCACTACCCGAGTTGGCGTATATTACAAAACTATCGGCTAGTGAAGCTTCAAATTCACCAAAACCTATGTCCGTAGAAGATAAATTGATTGTATTCTATAAAAGTGAATATATGGCGGTGCGTAATGCGGAAGGTACATTCTATTTGTGTCAAACAATGCAAAATGTATATCGCACCTCGCCACGCATAAGTATTCGATGGTTATCGGAGGATCCAAATAATAGTGGCGTGTATAAACCTGATTTTTATGATCATACCGATATTGAGTGTGTATTGACCACTGTCGAATTGAAACGTTTTGACAAGGGTCATCTCAGTTTGCCGAAAAAGGAACAGGCACGCATTGAAAATATACTCAAAAAGGCTATTGATGTAGAAAAGGGTATAGTGCCTAGACCTGAGCTGACAGAGGAGAATCCTGATGGACGTAAGTATATTATTTTAAGCGGTAATATTGACCCATTAAAATTTCGCCCATATCTAAGGGTGAAGGTTAATCTTCATTGTCGCCAACGCCATACCCATAACGCTAATCAGCTGTTTCAACCACTCTTTGGAAATCAATGTAAACGCGTTAGCGTTTGGTTATGGTATGGCAAATATAATCGATTACATTGATTTCCATAAGTTTGGTTGGCGTTAGCGATAACGTTGAGCCATAAGCTCGTGATTATGGACAACAATATAAATTAACTAACAAAAATGCCCCTTTAATTCGAGTTTATGGCCCAAGGTGAACACAGTCTTGAGATGATGACCCAATGTACGCTTGCTTTGATTGCCTTGCTTACCTAGGCTCAAAAATACAGCGATGAGGCAAACAAGACAACAACAAGACTAATAGTGAAGCGTGTAAAGCGCTGTCAAACACGAGATTTCGGCTATTCGATGCTTTAAAGCGTTTCAAGCAAGCAAGGTAAGACTGCCCTGGGCCAGCTTTCATAAATTTCAGTAGAGTTCAAAAGAATATTGACATTTCTCGAGGCAAAGCCAGCAAAGCAAGCGTGCATTGGGCCATCACCTTTACTTCGAAAAAACGGGGAAGCTACTTTTTTATTTATGTCTCAATCTCTTCACAAAAGTTAGTTTGGTCAAATAACCAGCCGGGTGATGTATAGTGTGATCTTAACACTACAAGGATATATTTGTTATTTTTCGTTTACAGATCTAATCGAACATTGACTTCAAAACCCAGACAAAAAATTACATTACTATAGGCCAGTCAATATAGACGTTTGAAACAACAATAATTCCCACAGAGCCAAATTTGTGCATACAGCTTCGGAAAGAAAACCTCAAAAGTCCCCATTGATCCCATGTGTGCTAAAAAAGTTTTTCGGGGTCAAAGGTCAAAGTTTTAGATTTTTTGGACTTTTATCGAAAACGATAAGTTTTTTCGAAAAGTTACCTGAGACCAAGTTGTAAACCTGCCAATTCTGTACAAATATGTATTTCCAGGTCTACAACTTGGCGTCAGGTAATTTAAAAAAAAAGACTATTTCGACATTTTCGAGAAAAGTTTAAAAATCCTACAACTTTGACCTTTGACCCCGAATAACTTTTTTAGCACACATGGGATCGATGGGGACTTTTGAGTGTTTTATCTTGACGGCGAACCTAAGCCCACTATTAAACACTATTTTTATGTCTATTTTGACCGGACTAATAATAAACTTGTTGCCAAAATTCAACCTTATTTAATATCATACATGCTTTTTTGTTTAAAACTTGCAGTGGATATATCATTGTACAAAGATGAATCTCAGATTGAAAAGAAATCGGCGACGGGTGCAACACCGACTAGTACACGTAAATCACGCCGTAACATCGGTGGCACGCCAACAACTTCAAAGTCGAGTGCAAGCGGCTCTTCAAAAGGGCTCAAACGTGGCCGTGCAAGCATTGCTGGAACATCAGCAAATGTAAAGTCGTCAAAGAAAAGAAAATTAGAAGCAAAACGTAAATCCAAATCCAAGAAGATTTCGATCACTGATGATGAAATGGACAGCTCGGATGATTCTGATGCTGAGTATAAACCAAATCAAAAGAATAAATCCAGTGCTTCAAAAGCGTCACCTCGTGCGCAACGTTCACCATTGGCCAGAGCTAGAGCGGCTTCGCCAATTAGCTCAACGTCAGCGCGTTCCAACGTGCCTACAAAGGTTAGTTATTATGTAAAATATTGCTCTTCAGCCTCCAATCTACTTCTGGACTAATACTTTTTTATAACTATGCCGGTTAACATGACATTTTATTTGCTCAACAACTTAATTTTCATTTATTTTTCTCAGACTTCAACAGCGCTTAGTCGTGGAGAGCGTGCAAACAAACGCAAAGCAGCCGCGGATGCTACAACTTCGACTACAGACAATGCACCAACTACAGCAAAAAAAGCGAGTGGAGTAACTTCAACAGCAGCTTCAGCCACACCAAATGCCTCGAAATCAACAAATCCAAAAAGTAAAAGTAGGCAAGCATAAACTTTTTTTTAACTCATAGTAGATAAACAAAAAATAATCGAAATCATAATCATGTGTACATATATATATATAAAGCAGCTGCTCAAGATAGTGCAATTGAAGCGAACAATAGTGCGTCCATTGTTAAAAAGGCCAGTTCTTCAACCACAATAACAACAACAGTGGATACTACAAATGTTGTTAGCAGCACGACAAATGCTAACAATGCAACAACAACGCAAGAAAACGTAACAATTGCCGCAGCGAACAGCAGCAGCAGTGGCGGCGGCAATGGAGGAGCTAATAGACCGATCAGAAGTCGAAAATAAATAGATACTAAATAAGTTTTAGTTAGAAGAGAGTTAATTGTAAATTTATATAAAATAGCGTATCCTCAGTCCAAAACAAAACAGCTACAGACATTACTGCGTTACGTACGCACACACTGACACACACATACTAACAATACAAAAACATAGTAGCACTTGGATAAAGATTTGAAGTATGGACCAAAATTAGAATATTTCAATAATAATATACTTATATTTAAAAATTGTATGCATGAGACCGCATACAGAAGAGTATATACATATAAAAAAAACCAATGACATAGTATATAACTTGGCTACTACGCACAGTGGTATATTTTTAATGAAGTTGTACTAAAATTAAATGTTTCTGCAACAAATATCGCTAAACCAGTAAATCAAAAGCAAAGAAAGAAACTTCTACTATGTTGGAAGAACCGGGTAGATAACGATTTGAGAATCGACTGTTAGTTAGTGTACCGACAAACCACTTTCGGGAGTTTTTGGGGGTTTCTACTCGATGTTTACACTCCTCTGTCATTCCGGCACTAGCTCTTCTATCGCGGGAACGATTTGATATGACTAGTGAAATCTGCTAGCTCATCCTTCCCCCTCCTTCCCTAAGGAAGGAGAAGATTGGTAATGAGAGGTGAGGAGAATCATATTCGTAGATCTATCACCAAGTTGCACGTCGTTACCTTTTGTAGAGTTTGGTCGCCTCTTACGATAGCACGCCTTACCGCGGGTACATTCTAAGCTTCTGACCTACAGGGGGAACGCAGGAAGTAAACTTTAGAAATGATTCTCAAGTTCTAACTGTTGCAGTGCCATTTGATTTTTGGACAAATTTTTACAAACACTGACCGCTCTGCAAAACTGAAAACAATTATTACTCTAGTGTGTATATCAATAACACAACAAAAGCATAAAACTCTACAAAATACATTAGTTTAAAAATGGTAAAAGGACACTTAAAAGTAAAAGCATGTTGCTGCACATACATACGTAACATATAAGGATATTTAAATGTGTTGCTACATAAACCTTGTGAAGATCTTGTAATACTTTTTAATTGGACTTAACAGTGCTTCATGTTGTTTGTTAGTAGTAAAAGTAGTTTCTTCCTGTTATTAAGTATCTAAAGAAAGTTTTAAATTCGGTTTATTGTTGCGTTCAGTGGGGATTATTACGTAGGCAGGAAGCGACGACAGGTGTGAGAAAATTTACAGCAAAAACTATAAACGCCCAGCAAACATTAAATTCTAATGACCTCTAGGATAGAAGGTTAGAGAACGATTTGAGAAAATCTAGAACTATAGCATTCTCGACAAAAAGGAGTCTTGGTTCTCGATATCGAGAGAAAGGTTAGATTTCGAATCGAATTCTAATGTATATCTCTAATGTGATTCAAATACATATGCTCGAATTTACGTTAGTTCTCTAATCGTTCTCGAGTCGATTTCCAGTGTAGTTTTAATATTTTTCTCACCTCGAGAACTACACTAATTTCTAATGCATAAAAATAAAATTTCTGTAACGTCAGATTTTGTGTTTGCTGAGCGGGGCCGAAAGATGAAAAGAGTGTATATAGCTGGCGCTAAATCTTATTGAAAAAGCTCTCGTCACTCATTTTTGTACAGTTCAACCCCTTCGCCTCCATATACTAGTTTATTTTATTTCTTTATCAAAAATATAAAAATGACGATATCTTTCGGATAGGGGATTTTCGTCGTTTCCTGTCTACCATGTACAAGAAAAAAGGATAGTTATAAAGCACTCAAAATTATATATTCAATATTTTTTATTTTTAAAATTAATTTAAAGCATGCCGATATTAATTTCTACTTCATTCCTCCTTCCTTCTTAACAGCCTAACCTAATATAAACTGCCGGACAGTTATCTGCCAAAAATGTCTCGTGCACATATCACTCGTTCCATGGGAAACAGATGTATTTCCAAATTTTAATTTTTTGAGAAAACGAGTTCAAACTTTTATATTTTCATAGAGCTCCATTATAAAAAATAAATTCAAAGACATCCGTAGACGACATTTTCGTACTTTTGGTCATTTTGCAATTCAGAGAACAATCTTATCATTCGGTTATTTATTTATGTTAATCATAATATCCCGAAAAACGAGAATTTAGATTTACATCTTTTTACTTTGGAACGGGCGATATGTACAATTTGTATGGCAGCAACCAAAATTGAACGCACAGCGTAAAAAACATAACTAGATGTTTGTCCTGCACACATACAGAGATATCCCTGCAGCGAAAGCAACTAGCTGGAAACTATTTACAACTAGTTGGTGTACCAGGCCCAACTAGTCAGTCTTTTGTCTTTTTTCCATATAAGCAACTGGTATTTTATCAGAATATACCAGTCATGATATACTAGAATTATGCTAGTTGTAAAATACCAGGTCCATACTAGTTCAACCTGACTAGTATGATTTACATAAAATGCCTTGTCCCCATACTTGTAACTGGTATGATTTCAACCAGAGAAATATAGTTGTATGTATACTAGTATGAAATGGATATTTCCTGACTAGTACTTTAATTTCGGTTAGAAGCAAAAAGATCATTCAGGTTGGTGCGGCAAACGTAAGCTGTGCGTTTATATTAGGTTCGGCTATAAGATAACCTTATCTCAATATGCGACCTATTTGTGAATTTGTTTAAAAAAAGTCCTATCTAAATATTTTATTAAAAATATGTAGTTATACCGTAAACTTAAATTGAAAAAGCGTTAAACATTCGGGAATTATAAGTTAACAAAAGTAATTTATCAAATTAATGTTATAAAGGCGTTGATTCAATTAAGGACAGATATGTATGCAACTAAGGCAACAATATTAAAAAGCGGCGCTAAAATATCAAAATCAAACCAATATATTAATACAGCAAAAACAAAAAGATACGCTATCGAACAAAATATTTTGGTTGCTCCTTTTTACTTTTAAACTCTTATATGAGTTTTAGTTTAATTTAAATTGCAAATATCATTTAAGATCTACGAATTCCATTCAAATCGATGTTCTAAGATTTGCACGGAAATCAGCAAAAATCTGCAAATTTTGTGTTAATTTTTGAACTTTTTCTTAGGCTCTTTAGAAAAGTTTTGATTATACAGTTTTGTAGCCCATTCAATTTTATTATAACAAAGTGCTAATCTCAAGCAGCTCTAGAAGTGCATTGATTTTTAGACCCACCTTCGCATTTTTCCCATAGAAAATAAAATAATATGATTTTGTTACATAGAGAAAGAATTTAGAAAAAAATTGTTAAAAATCAATGGGCTTTCAGACCTACTTGAGATTTGCACTTTGTTATACAAAAATTGAATGGGCTACAAAACTGCATAATCAGAATTTTTCTGAAGAGCCTGAGAAAAAAATTAAAAAATTAACACAAAATTTGAAGATTTTTGCTGATTTCTGTGCAAGTCTTAGAACATTAATTTGAGTGGCATTCGTTAGATCTTAAACGATATCTTTAATTTAAATTAAATTAAAATTTATATAAAAAAAAAAATAAAAAGAAAAAAACGTTTTCCGTTGGCCAAAATGTTTTGATCGACACTGTACATACAAAGCAAAAAAAAAAAGTTAATAATAAATATTAACAGCCCTTAGTCATAGACAAAATATATATAGTCTACTCTAAAGTTAGCTGCTGGTTATAAATTATGACAAAAAGCCGCTACTAACGATAGAGTCGACATTGCACGGCATCAAAAAATAATAACAAAGAAAAAATTGTAAATTTAAAACAAAATTAGAACGAAAAATGTTAAAAAATTACGTGTGCGAAAGAGATAGAGGCAGTATGTATTTACATTTTTAAATAAACTATGATACAACAGTTGATTTATGTAATTAAGAAAATTAAGTGGAGCATATAAATATATAAAACTAAACTAGAAATTTAAAAATATATCAATACAAAATATTATATTATGTAGACTGTATTATGTTTATTTTTTTGTTCTAAAAAAAAATACATAAATATATACGCAAACATAAATAATACTACAAAAAGTATATATGTATGTACGACATATACATAAAAATATTTGCTTGTGTGTATAAAAACAATGTTATTTAAAATTTGTGTTAAAAAAGTTGTATTAAAAATGGTATAACATGACAAAAATTAATTAAAAAGGAAAATTACCATGATTTTTTAGAAATAGATTTTTCGCTAAAAAAAAAAAATTATAATTTTTGACATGTTAAAAAATTGCATTTCTTTTGTATGAAATTTATGTATGCTGATGACAGAAATTATGTGTAGAAAACATATAATAACAAATACATACATATATACCTACATACTTAAAAAATTAAATACAAAAAATTAAAAATACATAATAGCAACCGACATATTGTATAAGTACGTAAAATTGTTTTTTTTTTTTAAATGCATGTATACCGTAGCGCAAACACTTAACACGCCCGATGAAAGTTTCATTAATTTAGGTTTAGCATACAACATTTCAAAGCATTATATACTCATAATGTGTCAGAAAAACCGTAAAAAAAATAAAACACTAATAAAATAAATGCATGAAAAAATATAAATATTCGCTATACAGACGGACAACATGCATAGATAGAGACTATAAAACTACAAGGCGCTGCTAAGCATTATCTGTAAGAATGGATTCTAAACTTCTTGTGAGACTCATATACAAGTACCGTCATATGAAAGGCTGGGAGTAAAAAGGAAACATATTTTTCATGCAAGACAAGACAAAGGAAGCTTTAGAATATTTAATAAAAAGGGCGGGTGGGGGGCGGGCAGAATGTTCAGTAAATGATCGACACCGGGATCATGAAGGGATCTCAAAATTAGTATGAAGACATGCGATAAAAATACCATACTCACGGGAAATGGTGTGAGTTATCGGAAAAGGGGCCGTGCCACCTCCCATACAAACTTATCCAATATTGTTCTTCAAATGATCAATATATTACAAAGGGGCGGGTACATGTCAAATTTCAGCCAGATATCTCTAAAACTGAATGCATATTTTAAGTTCAGCTCATGGTCCTTTGGGATCCCAAATTATTGCACAAAACTCCTCAGCATGAAATAGCACTTTGACCCTCCCTAATTTATAGACAGACAAACGCAAAAGGGGGGGGGGGGGGGAAGTGGAAGAGTAGGTCGCCTACGTGGCCTACACAGCTAGTGTCTTGTATTGACGGTTCTACGAGAACGGTACCAGTACTTGTGCTGTACCCATCGTGCCGAAACGACCCGGGCCGTTTTCTTATATCGACCCGGCTAAGAGCAATACACTCGGTGTGACCCTGTCTGACATTTGGGCAGGGCTACGTTTCGCTACAACAACAACAAAGGGACCAGTCTACATAGGAAATGCTCAAACAAAAGGGATCACTTCAACTTATACAGACACATTTTCTTTTTTGCAGGGTAATGCAGAGATTGGCAACAACACGCACATTATCAAGCCAATTTTAATTATTCTCACAGAAGTTTATACATGACATACAACAGAAAAAATATATTCATAGAAAAAATAAAATAACAAAATGGTCGGAAATAGTAGCAACAAAAAATTAAAAACCAAGCATTAATAAATTTAAGAACTACCACACAGCAAGAAGTAAATAAATAAATAAAAATTTAAAAGAAAAATATCTTAGATAAAAAATATAAATAAAAAGGTATATGTATTAAAATGGGCGGTATAAATAAACAAAATTACCATAAAATAATATCATAAAATATAAATTTTAATTAAAAAACACAATACGTTAAAGAATGCGAAAAAGCGTATGTAGTCTTTTCGCACTAAGTATACATTTCATAAAGTTATTCTACTTGGGTTTATTGTTTTTATATGTTTTTGTTTATAGAGTATTCATACATATTCACATAAAAGCATAAATTAATTGAAAGTAAATTAAAGTAAAAAATTAACTCAAAATGCAATTAAAAATTTAAAAAAGATTTATATATACATACATACAATTTAATTTTAACATTTAAGTTTATTACGTAAGTAACTAAAATAAAAACAAGGAATAAAATTCATTTTGAAATTCAATAAAAATAATTAGCTGCAATTTGTGTTTTTCTGCCATTATGATGATCCATTTACCAAGGGAGGCCAAGTCATAGGTCCGTCAAGCTGGACAAGAAATTTTTTCTTGAAATCTTCGAGCTCATAGATATCACATAATTCCTGACCTACCAAATATTTTTGTACACATTTTAGTTCTTCGAGCATTTAATTCCCACATTACAAGATTTTTTCTAAAGCTACTCCTTTTTAAAAATTTGAGCGCAAGATTTTTTTGGAAACAAATTAGCACATAAATAGCACTTGATTCTTGGTCTATCAAATTTGAAATCCGTCGTGGGGGTCCAGCTTGGCGGATCTCCAAGTCATCATGCTTTACCTGTTGTGGTTTTCTGTAATTCAATACCGAGCATAAACGAGTGTGAAAGCATCGTTTTCACTTTCCTTTTCGTTGTCCCATTAATTGTCCTTTTACTTATTTATAGGTTAATAATAATAATAATAGAGTTGAGGTAGTGCACGGCGACCATAAGATCTATTGTGCCCTCATATGCTCATAGCACATCTACAAGGCCGATCTCTTTCAGAAAATTTAGAATTAGGATCGGCTTTAGTTCATATATGTGCCTACATTCTAGAGTCATGGCTCCGAGGAATTTATGCCTTCTTCTAGAGATTGCATCGCATTTGCACAAAATGTGCTCCGCTGTTTCGCCCTCAGAGTCACAGAAGCGACACAGGCTGCCGGACGAGATGCCCAGTCTATGCATGTGGGCCTTGAGCCCGTGAGGACTCCTGTTATAATCCTTAGACCATTTTTGGACAGGTTTATTATATCTTCGTAGGGCCTTGTTTTATATCCACGCATCAGCGCTTTTGACTGACGCAGCCCGATCGTCTGACGCCAGTGTTCCTCTCTCATGTCATACTCCTCTTTCCTGAGCTTTTCTTTTATCGTGGTTCGCCGATCGCCAAGAAAGGTTAAGGGCCTATGGGCTTTGTTGCTGCCGCTGTTCTCGCTAGTAGATCTGCTTGCTCATTGCCCTCTATGCCCGCATGGCCTGAAACCCATGCTAGTCTGAGGTTATTTATAGGTTAAAAAATTTAACGTTTTTTCGAACGTTTACACTGTACAACAGCCAAAAAATCCCAGAGGGTTACTCATCGGTTTCTAAAGATCTTGGGCTACAAAAAAACCCGCTAGGTGGCGCCGGAGTCGAGGTAATAAAAACAAGTAAGTTTCCCAGACAAAGTCGTTGACACCTGCTAGTTTCGAGATTGTCCGGGACCGTCAAGGTAGTCCTTTTCACAAGAAAATACAAAACAGAGAGTTCAAAACTCATTATAGGTAGAAAGGCATTCGGGAAAAGCAAAATTACTGTTCTGTTACCAGACTACAATACGACGAATACGAATTAATGGACTTTCCAAGCAACAATAAGGACGAATAGCGGTTAAGTGTTCGGCCTCCTACACGAAGTCGTGGCGGTTCGATGCCCGGACAAAATTAACATCAAAAATTATTTAGAAAAAGAATTTTTCTAAACGGGGTCGCCCCTCGGCATTAGTTTGGCAAACTCTCCGGGTGTATTTCTGGCATGAGAAGGTTCTCAGCAATAAATTCATTTGCTTTGCAAGTGCCGTTCGGAGTCGGCAAAAAACTGTAGGTCCCGCCAACTTGTAGGAAAACTCAAAAGAAACACACCACAAGTTGGAAAGAGAAGCTCGGCTAAAAAAAAAAGATAGTAAGATGAGTCCAAATATGTAGATAGATGGTAAGATGAGCATACAGTCTATGATGAACTGGCATAGGCTTTAACATCCAACCGTACATTTGGTCCACAACTCAGAAACATAAAAAACATCTCCGTAAGCACTATGAGAAAATGATGCACTATGGTACCGAAACTCTGTTTGGTCTCTACTCGTGAACGCCGTTTTAGCATCCAACCACATAAAGACTTAATTTACAATGGATCTAATTCGATTTAGATTTGTTAATAGGTTAAACTCTTACTTATCCAGACCAATTCTCTCCTCCCATGATACCACTTCCAAAGCATATATATATATAGGTACGAATAAAATAGTATTAAACATTACCTTTTATTTATTGTTGCATTTGATGAATCAATTATATATGTATATGTTTTTATTGTACGTACTTGCTCCTGGCTGCCATCATATTATTTACTAAATACGATTACTGCGTCCAAATTATGTATTTATGTATCTACATCATTATATTTGTTTATATATTTTTTTATCAAAATTAAAAGTAAGCCATTTTGAATAGCGCATTTGTTTTAAACTTAGCTAAATAGTTATTTATTTTCTTGTTGTTGTTCCCCTGATTGCTGCTCCTCACTCACCGACACAATATGCAGTGAATTGTTGAATTCATTAGCCACATTTTCGAGCTCGTCCGGTCCTTCGGCATCGTTGCCATGAAATTGTTCCTCCACATTGTCAATACCCATCTCTTTCAATATACCACGTAAACGACGAATTTCACGTTGGGCATCATCCAATTCATGTTCCATATTATCAATAGTTTCGGCTGGTACGAGTTTATCACCCAATTCTTCACGTATAAAATCCAAAGGATTATCTGGCTTCACGTTCGCTTGCAGCAGTTTGTTCATTATTTCGTTTAGTTTAGCCGTTATACCGGTTTCACGCAAATATGCGTGCCATAAATCTTTTTTCGCTTCCGAGGAGAGCTCTTCATTTAAAAACACTTCCATTATAGGTATTTGTTTATGTATGGTTAAATAAAATAAATTAAAAACTTCTGAAAATTGATAGTAGAAAAACAGATTTGTTTGAGGTTAAAAAAAAATACGAAGTTAACTGTAAATTGTTTGACATTTGTAGTGATGGGTAACGTTTTTTTATAATTTTTTTATAATGTACCCTGTAGGGATGCCATCAGGTAGGTAGTATGTGATAGAGCTTTTTACCGGAGACGGATAATTTGGATGACTGGAATGGAATACGCACACACTTTTAGCGGGTAATGCTCTATTATACCACAATACATAACAACGCGGCAAAAATCGAGAGTACTCACTTTGATATACAAAGAGCACTCCAATTGGAGTATCAGAGCACTCCAAATGCAATCCTTCTGCAAATATAAATTGTGCTCCAATTAACATTGCGATGCCCTTGGACTGAACCACCTACTCCAACCTTAGCTTTGTTTCTGGTACTCCAAGACGTACCTTCAGTCCGAGTAGTATGCAATGTACTCCATGTCAGTGAACCTTGCTAAGTACTGAAATCTTGTAACCCCTTGGAGTAACTACTGTCAGAGTGATCGTGTCGTGATTTTTGCTGATTAAGCACGAGCAACGATCGGCTTTCAATATGCTGAAGGTGGCCGCTGAGACATTACAAAGGAATACAATTGAAGTATTCCAATATCACAAAATTGGAACACATGGGAACTTACTTTTTTAATGGTTTGTTTATTGAGCTGCTCTAGCTTACGTCAGGTTGAGATATTTCCCAATGTGTTTCATGAAGACTTTTCTTGCTCTAGGTTGCTCTATCTTTTGTTTCATGAGTATACTCAAATAAAAACTAGAGCAATCTAGATCACAAATTTCTGCTCAAGCTTTTTTTGTGGAATAAGTTAGAGCAGATAAGCAATTGCCAGTCAAGAAAAAATAAATTTTTGAAAACTTCAAAAAAAAAAACCAGCTTGCAAGAAAAACAACGTTTTAGTATACGCACATTTGCATTCATTTTGAGGATTTAAACAAAAAACCTAATAAATAGAAGCTATCGAGATTCAAGTGTTTCATGTCATTTCTGCTCTGAGTTGCTCTATTTATATTTTTTTGTTCAGTAAACAGACGTAATATAAAAGCCCATGACTCAAATATATAAATTTTTTGTGACAACGGATCCCGAAGCTTTTTGACAATGCCGAGATTTTGGGATTTGGGTCCTGTTATTTCTTGGGATTATCTCAGGTGCAGCTGAAAAAAGGTCGGGAACTGTAGGTAAACGCGTTTTGACCTCGGAAAGAGAAGACTCGATATTTTATTTCTGTCAGGAAAAAAGGTGTTCTTTTCTGCGCAGAAATACTGGTGCTGGAGGCTCGGGATCGGGATTCCCCGCCGTGCTCGATGGCTTAGTCGTAAGGCGTCTTTTTATAATCTCTGCCGACATTTTTGGACTTGTTCCAGCAGTTTCGTGGGACTATATTTATTCAAAGCCTAAGATTTCTGGATCTTCGGGGATCCCGAAATCCTGGTGTATATATAATATATATATATATATAATAAATATAATCCCGGGTTTTGGGGACGGGGTCGGGAATCCCCAGGATCGATGCCTTACACAAGCACACACTCCGAATATTTCTTCAGAAGCAGTAGAGGTTCTTTCCGTATTTTGTAACGTAGGTATGATTTTTGCATGGTAATTGAGATTAGGAGACCATTAAAAAAACATCATAGATTCCACACTACACATGATTATTTTATTGATGCTCGTCTGATTAATTTCATTTAGACATGGTATGTATTGATAACACTTTTTTTTCTTAATTTTTAACACTTTTTACATATTTTTATTGATGCTCTCGAATGTATGTTTTGTATATTTTCAACCCCATTTTCAAAAAAATTAAAAAAAGTATTTATGAGAATTTATTTTGTATGTATGGGTATAGGGGTTAAAGTTTTAGTGCGTGATTTTTTTTTGTAGTTAATTTACTTCTCTATTCCTAATTCCAACATAAGGTACATGCAAACATCTTATAGCCCCAAGTTTATAAAAAAAATTATATCGATTTAGAGCTCACTAAATGAAAATTTTGTATAAACATGTTTTTTTTTTATCGAAAATCCTCTTAAACAAATTTTTACAACTTGATGGCTAACAAATAAAAATTTGAGGAAAAAGTAATTGTTTTCTTTTATTAATATCAGTAACGAATTAGTAGTCAGCCATAAACCCGATAAAGTGAATGTTTTGTATTTGTATAATTTTCTTGCCGTATTTTGTAAAGATTCACACACCGTGAATAAATTTTCGAATACGAAGTGAGACAATTTAGCAACCTTATTTTAAATATTAAAGTTTGTCCTCACTTCTGTCAACCACTTCCATTACAACAAACCGACCCAAGGGCAAACGCAGGGGGGAGGGGGGCGTTGCCCTAACCTTACCGAATGAAACTGAATGAAAAAACACAAGAAAAATTATAGTTACTTAGCAAAGATATAAATGGCTCCCTTTGCGAACCTTTGAGAAGAACTGGGTACGTCCTTGAACCGACCTATCGCATTTCATTGCCCTTTCATACGTGTTCAAAAATTCCGACACGCTGGATGAATCCTTACAGAATATGGCCATTAGTTAAGTTTTTATTTTTTGATGTATACTTTTTTTCAACAGTAAAGTAAATTAAATTTTAATTAAACTAATTTTTTTATGTAAATTTTTGGACATTGATGCTGTTAACCTTTATGTACAAATTGTATAATATTTTTTTTTGTAATTTTTTTTCTTTTAAATATGATTTTTGCATAATAACAGGTATCCTCCTTTTTCGCATTTTTTCACTTTTTCTTATAAAGTAAACTACATAAGAATATTTTGTTACAGCTGATGTTATTGTTTTTATTGTTGTTGTTATTGAGTATTCCTTAAATATGTCACGAATAAAGCGTTGCCAATTTTTTTGCGGGTATTTATTTCTACACATTTATCTACTGCCAGAAAATATCATATTTTTAGCGCTAGTCAAAAAAAGGTATACTTAAGGTGATGGCCCAATGTACGCTTGCTTTGCATGCCTTGCTTACCTAGGCCTAGCTTGCTTTCCTTTGTCCAAATAGAAGCTTCAAAAGCTGTCAGAAATACAGGATGAGACAAACAAGACAACAACAAGATAAATAGTGAAGCGTGTAAAGCTTCAATTACATAAAACTTTATTTGGACTTTACCCCGGACTTTGACTTTGATAGATAAGTTCAATATACGTGTTTAAACGAAACATGGCAAAGAGAAAACCTCAAAGTTCAAGCAAGGTTGAAATTTGGCAAACTCTCAAATTTTGCTTGCTTTGACAATCAGAGGTTGATGACTGACTTTGCTTTAATTTAAGAATTAAAATTTTGAGGAAATGATAATTAATTAATCTTTTCTCTATTAAATCAATAAATTTACCAAAAAACTCTCAATGAAAAAAAAAAATAAATAACGAAAACAAATGTATAAAAGAGAAGCGTCAAAGCGTTCATTGTAGCATACCTCTGAAGTTGAGCGCAAAGTTTTGAGGTTGCAAATGTCAGGCGAGGTTAATAAAGTTTTATGTATTTGACCCTTAAGGCTGCCATTCGGCCAGCTTTCATATATTTCAGTAGAGTTCAAACCAATTTTGACATTTCTCGAGACAAAGCCAGCAAAGCAAGTGGGCATTCAGCCATCAGCTTTAGTCGAACTTAAGTAGTTACAGATACACGGTTAAAAATTTGAGCCTAAATTTTGAACTTTTTTGGACTACATATGTATATGATCAAACCAAATTTGGTTTCAAATTAAATCTAAACCAGTTTTCAAAAAAATTGGACAAATGAATGGAGTTTCAATTTTAAACCAGAACTGTTTTAAGAATTTTTTAAAGAAAAAAATAATTTGTTTTGTCGGTTGGCTGGGATACATACATCGCATACATAAATGTTGTGGGAAAAATTCAATCTTAAATAAGCTTTCAAAAATAAAAGAAAACAAAACAAAAATTGTAGACCGAAAATATTTTAATTTTAAACAGAAGGTTTTAATTTTAAACAGAAGGTTTTAACTTTAAACTGACAAGTTTTGATTTTAAACCGAAAGGTTTTAATTTGAACCAAAAAATTTTAATTTTAAACCGAAAAGTTTTAATTTTAAATCGAAAGGTTTTAATTCTAAAGCCCAAAACAAATGTGCAGTAACCCTGCGCAGGGAAAATTTAAACACAGTAATTTATACTAAAGCAGACACATGTATCCCTGCATGATGTGCAGTAGCAATGACTTTAAAAAAAATTTAGATCTTAAATCGAAACCAAAAAAAATTGGGCATCTTTGTAGGTTTATAAAAGGTTTAAAATATTAAAAAAAGTTTAAAAAATCGTTTAAACTTTAGACTGGTTTTAAATTTAGGCTAATTTATATCACCGTGTAGTTGCAGATTGTTTGAAAAAACATTTCCTTTTAGGGTCGCTTTCATAAAAGTTTCCAACCCGGTTACCGGAGTTTACAAAGCTATTAAAGCCCAATTACATAAAACTTTGTGAAACTTTGACAGATGCGCGCCTTGTTTTTGAGCATTTGCCCAAATCTTGCTTATCTCTACGTTTCACAAACTTTGTATAAAAGAGGAACCTGCAAGCCTTCATGTAATTAGGATTTTAGGTACTGGCTTTAAATATACTTTACTATTAAGGCTGATTTACATCAAACTTTGAAGGACCCACTCACATACAAAGTGTGTGGCAAAAAATTAAACCTTTTTTAAAGCCCCAATTACATACAACTTTGAAGTTGTCATTTTCATACAAAGTTTGTGGAACGTACAGCGAAGCAGAATTTTGCCAAATGGGTAAAAAACGAGGCGCCAATCTGTCAAAGTTTCACAAAGTTTTATGTAATAGGGGCTTAAGTATTTCAGCTTTTGATAACTGCCATTTAAGGCATCGAATCCCGAAGCTTTTTGACAGTCTCGGCACTTCGGAATTTTTAAATTATAACCCTCGGATCCTAGGATTTTTCGGGATTATATCAGATTCCGCCCAAAAAGGTCGGGAGAGGTACCAAAGACGCGTTGGACCTCGGAATGCATAATCGCTCGATAAATTTTATTTATTTTTTTTCAAAATGTATTTCAACTCAGCAAATAGTGTTCTGCACATAAATACCATAGGCCACGCCCAAAATTTGTAACTGGACCCTAAAAAATTGTAGGGTTTCTGCCAAAAACTTTTCAGTGAAACATAAATTTTAATTTTCGAAGTCAAAACGTGTCTTTTGACACCTCTCCCGAGATTTTTGGATGCGTTTCCCTATTTTCGTGGGGTTGTATTTATTCAAACCCCGGATTGCCCAACCATTTATAGACCCTTTACCAAAAAGATAGGCTTTTACTGGTCGAGGACCGAGATACAGTACACTCTTTCTTAAAGTATGCTTTAACTTTTCTAACTTAACTATGGTTATGCAATTTAAGTTTTTTAAATGGTGGTCTCTAAAAATCATTTGATTAATTTTTGGTCTCACCTTCTCATTCGGTAGTAGCACGGTCAAAAAGAACGTGTGGCTAAACAAAAAAATTACTACCGATTGTGGGGGTGAGACGAAAAAAAATAGTGAAAGTTGTTTTAAGGACCACCCCAAAGTAAGTAAAAAGCTATAGTTACACAATAGATAATAGTATTTCGATAGCATTTGAGTTTGACATTTAAATAGGTATTTTTTTCGTATTGTATCCATTACGTTTTGTACATTTAAACGATTTGTCTCTGTTGTGGGTTTGTTGTCAGTGTGTTTTTACTCCGTTAACTAATAAAATATGTTAACATCAGAAAATAAAATAAATTCAGAAGTGGAATAAATTCAGGAGTTAACATAGTACTTAAATATGTCCTAATTAGATTTATTTGTGGACTGAGTTTTAGAGTGTGATTTATTTACGATATGGTTATGGGTAACATATTCTTATTTTTTAATGTCATTTCAATATATCGTAGATGTGCAATAGGACTGACAACGGTACTTTTTTTTATTTTCTGTGTCTTTTCTTCTTTTACTTTAATAACATCTTGAGGACAAATATATGCCTTCATTGTCGCAACTTACGGTACTCTCATGCCACTACTTAACGATGATGGCGCTTCATCGGGACTGGGTGAGTCGTCACCATGTGGTCGTATACGTACTATCGCACGTCTTGTGTCCTCATCACGTTGCGGCATATATAGCCCTGATGGTCCAGAATAGCAGGTTGCATTATTACTGGATAAGCGCAGTTTTTCCGTTTCACCATTTGTGCTCTCGGTGAAAAGTTGACCAAGATTTAATTGTGGTATATCATAGAAGATTGTTAGTAGAAACATCATTGCAATGAGACCTAAAGGATAACAGAAAACAAATGTATATATCTATATCTATGTAGGTATATCCTTTTAGAAATATTTTAGGTAACACTTATATTAGTAGTACCACGTTTAGTCAAATCACGTTAGAGTGTCGCTCGTTTTGAAAAATAACCCTAACCTAACATATCGTTCCATATTAGGATCCGACTTATCTAAAACTGGTGGGTGCTATGCACATTATTTCTAAAGTTTTATATTCATAACTTTCATACATACCACATATCAAATAGCCGCTTATGAAGATTTTATACATCGACCGATTGTCAATGCTAACACCCTCGCCGGGAATATAATCACCAAGCCCAATGGTTGTCAGTGAAATAAAGCAATAGTAAAATGCATCCAAAACACCCCAAGTTGGTTCGATGTATGCGAAAATAGCCGTTGGTATGGCAAAGAACATGACAATTACAATGACAGCTGAAATTTGAAAATTAAATATTTTTATATTAAAGCGGGTTTCTCGACTAGCCGCCAAATTTAACGTTAACAGCCAGTCGAGAAACCGGCCCTAAAGTGATCACAAATTTCGAACTACATAGCTAACCAAAATGAACTAGTGTTCCCGCGATCACCTGCGTGATCTAGTTCGATGAACGACTTAGTTCATGAACTTCCCCAGTCTATACAAAAATAAACCTCTTAAAACGGCGCTGTAATTTAACCCTTGGACTTTTTTTTATTAAATTTTATTTCTTTCAGTGAATTTTATTATATCTTTTGAACTAAAAACCCGAAAGTTGAACCTAAACTTATTAAAGTTGTTCAAAGCTTAAAAATTGAGAAAATGTGAAGGTTTAAAAAAAAATACAAGAAAAAAATTATGGGAATATTTGCTTAAAAAGATACTAGCCAGTACCCCGTTTCTGTAACTCTTTTCGATCGATCGTCTCGACTGAAATAGTCGATTTGACGTCATAATGACGTCACACTAATATTTTTTGTTTCTGTAAAAAATTAAATTTTGTCGATTTGCTTCCTCACTTGCTTTATACGTAGTGACAAATTTTTTTATTTTTTTAACGACAAGATCGAGAATTTAGTCGATTTCTTACAGAAACGGTTACTGTTGTCATAGTTGAAACAAAGTAGGTACTAAAATTAGCGTCGGCTTTTTTTACAGATATGCCGTTAGAAAGTGAACCAAAAAGCCGGCGCTAACTTTGGTACCTACTTTTTCGACGATAACTACGGGCAATTAACTTTTTCCTATGCAGGGCTTATTTCTGTGGTCATAAGCAATAACAGCCCAAGTCGACTTAAGAAATTAGACCAGTTGAAATTTTTGCTGGTGATTTTGAATAGCAACATCGAGGCATTTTTCAAGACTTTCTTTGGTCTTTTTTTACTTTCTTTACAAATAATTAAATCCAATACTTTTGCCTTAGTTATAAAACAGTTTTGTTACAAAAATTCGCCAGCAAAAATTTCAACTGGTCTAATTTCTTAAGTCGACTTAGGCTGTTATTGCTTATGACCACAGATTTTTGGGAAGGTTTATTTTTTTTTATCAACGACTAGCTTTTAAGGGGGTTAGGAGATAAAAAACAATTATTATTTTTTGAATCACCGTAATGTGCAGTATTGTGCAATACAATAGTAATGTAGGCGGTTAAACCCCAATGAATGTAGGTCAATTGAATAAAAAATCTGATTCACATATTCTCAAAAATGTTTTAATATAGTGAACTCATTTTTTAACCATGGATACACTTGGCCATTAACTCTCCAAATTACAAACTACTTTTGTATTGCACCACCCTGTACATATATTTTTTTAGAACTTTAGATTGAGCTTAACTAAAAAGTTTTAAATAGTCCTCATCTTCCTTTTGTTTTTAACTTACCTATTGCACTTAGATGCAGTAAACGTATGTTGAATGGTTGATAGAGATGACCTAATTTGGAATTTAGAGTACCCAATAACCAACTAGCAGGCACTAATAACCGCTCTACCATAGCACTTAATAATACTAGAGTGAGTGGTATGCCAATGGCCGCATAAATAATGCAAAATATTTTCCCCGTTTGACTAAGTGGTGTTACACGGCCATATCCTGTTTGAAGAGAAAATATATGTATGTACATGTGAAATTTGAATTTAAACTATAAAGAATAAATTTGAATGCATATAAGTATGAGTATTACGGTGCCTTACCAAAAAATTTTAAATTTTTTTAACGGAATTTAAAAAATTTACTCTTCTAGGGCCACCATAAAAAAATATTTCGCAAAAATATCAATATTTGCTTAAGCTGGAAGAAGTTTAATTACCTCCAAAATTCACTTTTTATATGTCTACTTTTACATTAGGCAATTCTTGACTTCAAGTCTACCGCGACATAGGCGAAGGAGGTGAGACGTACTTGATTTGAAAGCGTACCATCAACTCGTTTCAAGTTTTTCTTGCTATCTCTTTCCCTCCTCCTTGTACGCCCCTTATTTTGTTTCATAATTGCTTTCAAGAAAAATTGACAAGTGTAGACACGAATAGAAAACCCAAAAATACAAAAGAGAAAGCGTGCAGAGTTGAATTCGAGAATTTCCTGGTGTAAAAGGGGACTATTAGAAATGATAAAACAGGGTAATAGTACATTTACACAGCACCGAAAAATTGCAAATTTGGCGCTTTTTTCCATACAAATTTCATTTTCCATATTTGGAATTCTATCGCATTTGGCCTCATTCGCTGAACAATACAATCCACAATTCCTCAAAATAGCAACCCTGCCTGTGTTCCACATTTAGAATTGCCCAGCAAGAACCTTAATGGGTAATGAACGTGTGAAAACTTTTGCATTATGCACAGTTCTAAATAACAATTTCAACTATTTTTTTTATGATATTGGACCAGTTCCACTAAGAAAAGAGAGAAGCCTTCTTGATTCTTCATTTATTATTACTCTACATGTGTTTAAAACGTCAAGGTGGTGCATTTTCTTTCGGTGGCTTTGTATTGTGGTAGAAGATTCTTGCAGGGAAGGTGAAGCCAAATGCAAATTTGCCAGTGTAAACAGGTTCGAAATGACACATTCAAATTCGCCAAATTTGGTGCAGTATAAATGTACTATAAGCATCAAAATATTTGAATAATTAATCAACACAATCCAAATATTGAAATCAAGGCGAATTCATACAGGTTTATTCGAGCGAATTCAGATCTACACGCACGCACACACTCCTTGTGGCTAAGAATGTCAGACAAAGCAACAACATAAGAAATTTTATAGCTTCGATTCGATTTTCAAGGAAGAAGAAGAAACCATATGGTGGGAAGATGCCACCTGTAATGAATTCGCCTTGATTGAAATGAATGATGCTATTTGGGCATAAAGTACTGAGTGTTTGACTTTAGTAACTCAGCTAAATGTGAACCGAATTAGATTTAAGATACGATAGGAAAGAGTAATTGAATACAGAGTTGTACACTCAGAGAAAAAATACAGTAGAATGCACTGGATTACAGGTTAAATCAACACATTTCACAGGCCAACACCATCCACATGAAACTCAGCATGAACACTACATAACGCTTCTAAAAAACGCCCCATCTCAAGATTTCTTTGAAAATCACCCACTGCAAATTTGCATTCCTTATTTCGAAAAATGGAAATGGAACTTTGAAATAGGTTTATCATAAACCTTGCTATGAGAAATAAAAGGTCAAGCAGTATGTAGGGTTGATCTTGAAAATTTTCCACAAGTTTTGAGTGTAAGGATTCTATGAAAGGGTGGCAGGTACATATGTACCTGCATGTAAAAATATCCACAAGAACTTAGGCAGGTGGGTAGGTGCCCTAGTATTCGACCACACTAATTAAGCGCTGGTCAATTGGATACCTGCCCTTTGAGATATCTACCGGATGTCCTATAAAAGGACACTGCTAATATCTCAAGCATTCAGTAGCAATAAAAACTTTGCAATTGATAGAACAAGCAAGCAAGAGCAAGAGCAAGAATTTCACAATGAGACCCGAAGCTACATTCCGCACAGTCTACACCCAGAGACAAGTAAAGATGCTGGAGGAGCAATACAGGAGGACGAAGTATATCTCAAGCAAACATAGAAGGGAAGTTATCAGATGAGCTAGGTGTTGGCGAGAAGCAGATAAAGTATTGGTTCCATAATCGGCGTTTAAGAAAAAGACGCCTCGGAGATCTAGAGGAAGCAAAAATTACGGAAATTGAAGCATTTTAAAGGACGAAAGATCACCTTGTAAGCGGTCACACTTGGATGATATCGACGATATGTTGGAAGTAGTTGAAAGGCATGCAAATGGAAATAAATTCAGCGAAACAGCACTACCACCACCCCGAAAGCGTCAAAGACTGGAAATAATCGATCAGCAGATTTTAACCCCAGGAGCGTGTGAATGGATAACAGTTGGCTGCAGCGAAGCGTCACATCTTGCACAAAATTCGCTTGGATCAGCAGATTGGGGATATTGAAGTTTGGTTTTCATTGTAGGAGATTTAAGCATATAAGGCTAATTTTTAATACGTTAAGATATTTTTTATATATTTAAGAAAATATGTAACATTTGAGTTTTAGCGATTATTTTTAAATTAAATATATATTTTTGTATTCGACTTTTTCCATATTATATAAATTATATTTTATATTCTAAAGTATATATCTTTGTGTTCTTATATGACAATTTGGTTAGGGTTGTTCTATTCGAGGATTCTATTGTAACAGTTGATTTACCAGATTTTACTGTCGAGTTTACAAAATTTTTGTCCACTTGAACTTCCATCTGTTAAATCTTAACAAACGGGACTGTTCGTATGCCAGATTTGTATGTTTATGCTGTTAAGTTAACTGTTAAGCTGTTGTTTTAACAGCAAATTTTGTCGTTTTATGTATTCTGAGTTCGATTCTCGGTGAAGTCAATATAATTTTCCCTTTTATATATAACTAAAATAAGCGATATTTTAACATCAAAATAAGTAAAAACAAACAGAGTTATTATATGATGAATTTCATATCAAACCCAGTATGCATTGAACCCAAACCCCTCAGAATTTGATGAAATTTTGCATAGATGAAGATGAAAATTTTGGTAATCTAAACTAGCAATGATAGACCAATAGACTTTTATTTAAAAATCTGAAAAAATTGCAGTAATTTTTGTTCACCTTTCTTAAAAAGAAAATCAATATAATTTTCGAAAAAAACGAAATTTTTTATTTTTGCCCAGTCTAATGTATATACATACTAGCAGGTACTTTGTCTGCGAAACTAAAGCTACGTTTACACTGCACCAAATGCATCACTTTTGGTCAAGTTTTTTCGAGACCGTTCATCCGCAGATTGAATTTGATAACCAAATTAGGTCAAATTAAATTAAATTCATCTAATTTGGCAAACAAATTCATTCTGCGGACAAACGTTCTCGAAATAACTTCGCAGTGTAAATGTATCATAATACTTTTTAGTTGATTAACTCGACTACAGCGGCACCTTCTTCTTATCTTGGCTTGCGTCATTTATTGACTCGTCATTTATTGACGCCTAGGCGATTTTGGCTGCTTCGTATATACAAATTTTTCAGAGTCTTAAATTTAAATTGCAATAATAGCATTATTTCAACCACACCCTATTAGTGTGTTTCGAAATACTTTTTTAAGGGTTTTCTTAACGCAATACCCCTTAACACTTGCGGGTTTGATAGCAGTTTACGAAATGTCTTTCAAAAGTTAAAACCAACAAGATGCACCAACTACTTTTGTTTTTAGAAATTGAAATTCGCTTATTTATTTAAAATTTACCTTGACATACATAAATACATACAACTCTGTATTCAATTACGCAAATTTTGACACCTTTTGCGATATCGTATCTCAAACGGGACACCCTATTGGACAGCCGGATGATATTTGCATGTGTCTTCGTCGAAAATTATGATCAAAGACCTACTTTAGCTTTAATTCTAAGATTATTTTTTATTTAATTTTAGGAAACCCAAATTCAATATGAAATTAAAACTTTTTGTGCTAGTCGAGTTTTCTGCAGGGTTGTGCTTTGTTGACAGCAACATAACAGATTATACGACTAATCTGCAGGACTGTGGACCATTGCATGTTATCTAGACAAACATGAACATTAGGCTTCGCTCACAATGCAGCCGACATTTCCCCTCGGGCATGGCCCACAAATTCGAGCCCGTTGCAATCAATTCTTTAAAAGGGCTTTTGAGTTTATCTTTAATATCTTTAATCTACATACTTTTTTTACTATGTGAAAAGATGCGAGTCTGCTGGAAATAAAAAAAATACAATTGCAACCGCCCTAATGTACATATGTATAAATATCTATGGTATGTTGGTAGGTTAAATGGCACTCACCGATTGTTGTTATCACGGTGCTGGAAAAGAAGAATGCCTGTCCAAAGCTCCAGTTCATTTCACTTGTGGCATTGCGCAATGGTGATATTCCGCGATCGTTAGCCATGATAACAGCTTTGAGAAATTCTTCGAGGTCTTCCTCTTTATTTGTTAAAGAAATGAAAAAAATAAAATATGTACTTCGTTACAGAATCATATCGAAATAAAGTAGACACTAAAGGTGGCGTCAGCATTTTTGACAGATAGGCCGTTAGAAATGGTACCCATCACATAAATAAGAGCCAGGATAGGGGTAGGGTATACGGGTGTATAGAGATAGGGATTGGATAGGAATATGGATAGGAATAGGGATAGGGATAACGATAGCGATGGAGATAGGGATAGGGAAAGGGATATGGATAGGGATAAGGATAGCGATGGAGATAGGGATAGGGATAGTAAGAAAAAGATATTATGAAAGAGACAGAAAATGGTAAAAGAAAAATGGAGCATACATAGAATAGAAAATTATAGACGAGCAGGGAAATTTGTCAATTTGTTTATAAGCAGAACCAGAATTGTCGATAGTCTATATAAAAAAATTCGAGGGGTTTTGTGCAACGAAATGGCTCAGAGATTACTGCACGGATTTTTACAAGTCCTCTCTACATAGGCTTTATTTCTAGATGGCGTGCCAAATCCGATGAAAAAAAACACCTTGATGGCGCTGGTATCGACATTGGGGCGGTCCTTATTTGTATGGAGACAATTTTATAATCAGATTTCCAAAGGATCAATCAATAGTAATATAGCCGAAGATATCACACAAAAAATGTTTAGGCGTGTCGCAGGGGGGTCAAAATTCAGATTGATCTGTGGACACTAAAAAAAGTGATTTTTCTTTTTTATCTAATACTCGAATCGGTAGCACTATGGTCGCAGATATCACGTGCAAAATCTGGTCCGGATTGGAAACGCATAAGGCGTGTCGCAGGAGGGGGGGGGGGGGGGGGGGGGGGGGGGTTAAGTTCAGACTACCCCCTGCGATGGCTTAAGTGTTTCCAATCGGAACCAAATTTTGTATGTGATATCTCCCACGATAGTCCTATCGATTCCAAGTATTAGATAACAAAAAAAGTTTAATTTTTTGAGTCTCCATGTTATGGTCTGAGCTTTAACCGCGAGGGGATCTGCTGGTATATAATTAAAAGCAAAATATCAACAAAAAGTAAAAATTTCCGTACAAAAAACGCAAAAAAAATGTTTACCCAATATTTGCGGATATTTCTGCAAAAAGTTGGTGCGTACCGAATTTACACCAGTACGTGCGACATTCTCAACCGGCGTTTCAAATATTTGAAAACAAACACCACCAATCGCTAAGTAAACACAATAAAAGATTGCAAAGCAAAATAAACGAATATTTTGTTTGCGCACACAATTCCACTTTTCGGCAGCGACAACAGACGATTTGTGATGATGCTGAGCGCCGTGATAGCGGCCATGGCCAAGGTTGAAGCGGGAGCGCGCGTCAAGCGAACTTGGCCCTTCACCATAACCATTGGCATCGTCATCATAAACTTGTGCGGCGGAGCAGTGAAATGTTGGCGCTCCAGCATGTGAGGGCAACAAAACGATTGGACCAAGACTCACGCCATCACTGAGACTCAACGTAGATTGATTGTGTGGTGTTGTGCGTCGTACCATACTTGGTTGTTGGTGACTTAGGCTTGTGCAGGATGTAGGTGCAGTAGTATGTGAAATTGAATTTGATGGCAATCGGATGTTTAAAGCTGTATCAGAGATGGAGAAAATGTGATTAAGTTCATGTTGTTGTTGTTGCTTCTTTTGATCCAATGTCACTAATAGCTTTCCGCTAGTTTGATTCTTAACATTCGGACAGGCTAAATCTGTTAAACTTTCCACTGATGATTGATTACAGTTATCCAAATCTTCGTAGCCATCACGGCGTCGAAAGCCTTTAGATGATAGCATCGTGTGGGTTTTTTTGTGGTGATTTCAAAAATCTATGAAAGCACTTGCGAGGGGTGAGTGTTGCAGCACATTAGAAGCGCTTCAAGTATAATATCACATTCACTTTTTACAAAAGATTTTCATTGTTGTAATAAAACACGGAAAAATAAGTATTAAATTATAAAATGTTTGAGGTATCTAAGTTATTCAAGGAATGTCTATTTTCTCGTTCCACGCTAAGTTTTCGCACATAATCTCACTCAGTCTGTTGCTGATCAACTGAATTCTAAGATGAGAAATTTGAAATGTGCGCTGATTACTTTAATTGCGATTGTGTTTGAAGTTTTTTTTTGCTGCGCTCAGCACTTTTTCGCAAATATAACATGATCTGTTTGTAAATACCATGCAAAAAATCGAGTGACTAATCTCTAAAGAGTGTGGTTCGAGATAGAGAAGATTACTGCTATAGTGCCCGTTGGGGTATGAATGGGTACAGTTGGTTTCTCCATAGGACATGCTCAAACAAATGGCAACCATTTAAACCATAAAGGGTTCAGAATCGCCATTAGTCACATGCTCCTTTCGGAATCAATTGCATTTTTCAAGGACTGCAACCGAAACCGTAACAAAACAATTAGAAAATTAAATCTTCGAAGGGTCCAACATCGAACTTTGGAAGCCCGTAACTAAGTTATGGAGGCTAACTTCGAAAACCAAGGAATGCCATTTTTTTACTTATCTCTTAATCTCTTCAAAAAAGTTGATTTAGTCCAATACCCAGAAAAAAGTGGATTTTGTCGCATAGTGTTATTATTCATATTGGAAAAATAAATTTCAGACCTATTTTGTAGTAGTACAATTTTTTTGCGTTCGTGTTTTTATTTGGAAACCGAAATAAATTTTGAAGAACAAAGCCGGAACAGAAACCGAATCGTTTTACAAAACCGAAACCGGAACGTTATTTCAATCGGTTTCATTCCGTGGCATTTTTTGCAGGTAATATGTACCTTGAATATACGTAAGTAAAAAAAAAAAACTAATGGCGGCGATATACCTACAGGTTATCATCATAACCTCTAACGAGATTTTTAGCCGAGCTTCTCTTTCCAACTTGTGGTGTGTTGCTTTTTGAGTTTTTCCTACAAGTTGGCGGGACCTACAGTTTTTTGCCGACTCCGAACGGCACTTGCAAAGCAAATGAATTTTTTGCTGAGAAGCTTCTCATGGCAGAAATACACCCGGAGAGTTTGCCAAACTACTGCCGAGGGGCGACCCCGTTTTAGAAAAATTTTTTTTCTAAATAATTTTTGATGTTACTTTTGCCGGGCATCGAACCGCCACGACTTGGTGTAGAAGGCCGAACACTTAACCGCTACACCACGGCGGCCGCGAATATACGTAAGTACGAGTATATATATTAGACTGTTCGGAGATTGCACGGGAAACAGTTTTGGTGAGGAAATTAAAAATTAAATTGAAGGTGAGGTTTCTTGGCCGATGCATTTAGATAACCAATTTGCATCATTCTCATCCCTACCCCTATCCCTATCCTTATCATTATCCTTATCCCTATCCCTATTCTAATCATTATTTCTATCCCTATTCCTATTCCTATCCCTATCCCTATCCCTATCCCTATCCCTATCCCTATCCCTATCCCTATCCCTATCCCTATCCCTATCCCTATCCCTATCCCTATCCCTATCCCTATCCCTATCCCTATCCCTATCCCTATCCCTATCCCTATCCCTATCCCTATCCCTATCCCTATCCCTATCCCTATCCCTATCCCTATCCCTATCCCTATCCCTATCCCTATCCCTATCCCTATCCCTATCCCTATCCCTATCCCTATCCCTATCCCTATCCCTATCCCTATCCCTATCCCTATCCCTATCCCTATCCCTATCTCTATCCCTACCAACAATACGTAAAGACCCTTCCTCCATTTTTTTCTTGAGATGTTAGCGATTGCCATCTATTAACTCTTTAACCATTTTTAATGTTCAATAATTAATACTAACTGAGGTCCTATACGAAATCTCAATTTGTATAGATAGCGCAACGACGCCTTCTTCATTACTCCTTTTTTCTTGATGCGTTAGAGATTATTCTCATTTACCTCTTTACCCATTTTCAAAAATGGGAGGTATCACTTCCACATTATCCATTCGTTTTTTTTCATTTAGAGATGAGGCTTATAACACCAAGAGTTTCCATAAAATTATAATTAGAAAGGACCCCTCCAAGCCAGAGAACAAGTCGACTGTGTATACAAAACCGAAGACGAAGTATTTGCTATCGTCAAGCCACAAAATGTCATTTCAGAGACCGTTAGAGACTTAAAAAGTTCTAAGAAATTATTCGGAGAAAAATTGTATTTGGTTTTTTCTCAGAAGAAACGTTTGAAAAATAACTCTGGAAAGCTGGAAAATCAAAGGAGAAAATATGGAACAATTTTTTTATCTTCCCCTTACTACCTAAATAAGTAGTAGAGTTCGGAAAATGTTCGTCTAAAATTATGCTAACATAATTGCCACAGTTAACCCAGTTTTTTCAGGCGCTTGATTTTACCCATTTTTCCGATCTCTATAAAATATTTATTTACAACGAAAGTAAATTACTGATTTCAAATACAATGCTACTTGGAAAAATTCGTATTATCGACAGCACAAAAACATGTTGCATATTTTTAGGGCCAATATTTTTGTTTAAATTTTATTTGGACTCTGTACAGTAGAGCTCTTGATTTTCGAATAATCAAACAAAATATTCGTATAGTAAAATAATGCACACAATTATTCGTCGAGAAATTGTAACCCTTTTTCTTAGATTCTCATAAGTATTTTATCAAAACTTACATAAAAACTTACCATTTAAACAGCTATTCATTTGCAGAAATTGACTTCGAAAAGTTTGCAGTCGTTTCGAAATCGTATCGATTTTTGGTGCTTCTATCGCTGAAAACATCGCGGCTCCCAATGTCAAAAATAATATATAACCACCACAGAGCAAAACAAATCTGCATTTCCCATTTTTGTTGTTGCTTGTGGAATGCGCACCAGATTTGGTGCCGACAGGGAAAGCGCCTAAAAGCATGCTGTGAAAATAAAGTGAAATTTTGATTTATTAGGTTATTTAGTTCGTAGTAAATTTGTGTACATAATTATGTACTTATACATAAGTATACATATTTATGTCTATCTAAATGAGTCAATTATAGTTAGTATGTAAAACTCAAAAGTTCTGCATATAATTAAAGGAGATTTGAAGGATTTCGGTAGTCGCTTGAATGTTAAATTGTGTTAGAAAGATAAAGATAAATATTGATGAGCAAATGTATACAAATAAGAAAAATTTTACTTAGTGTGCTCTCGGACGAAATGTTTGTAAAAGGAACTTAAAAGTCTAAATTGAATAAAACAGGGGGTTTGGGGCGCCTTAAGGAATGCAACAACTTTTCACGCTTTTTTTGAATTTTCTTTGCATACTTATCTTGCTGATGTGTTGTTAGTTTAGTATGCTTCCGGGATGATTCGCAAAGAAGCATGCTACAAATGGGTACCTACGGATACGGTCGTACAATTATAGTTTAAACACCTAGAAGTAGGCTACACAAATCAAAAATTGAACTATCTCAACCATGACTTCGACGGATTCTAATCTTGGATTGCCAATAATTGATGGTGAGAATGTAGAAAGTATATTTAACCAGGGCTTGGATTCTCTAACAGTGAGTTTTGAAATTTTTCACTTTTTCACCATTTAAAATATATGGGAAAAAAGTGCACATTTCAAAACTCTCAGTTAGAGAATCTAGGGCCACGTCTCATCATCATTTATTCGCGCTTAACCGTCGAAGCAATTTTGGCCGTTTCGTATCAAAGAACGCCAGTCGTTTCTTTTTAGCGACAACTGATCCAATTGGAAACCCCAAGGTAGTTCAAGTCATCCTCCACTTGTTGTTTCCATCATGAGTTTCCTTCCTCTGCTGCCGAATTTGGGTGTCGATAGAAAAACCTTCTGTGCTGGGGCTTCTTTGTCCATTCGAATAACATGACCCAGCCAGCGGAGCCTTGGTGATTTAATTAGCTAAACTTTGGTCATTTCAGCGTAAAGCTCGTACAGCTCATCATTAAATTTCCTTCGATACTCACCGTTGGCATCACGGGAAGCACCATAAATCTTCCGGAGGGCTTTTCTCTCAAATACTCCAAGGGCCATCTCATCTTTTCTTGACATTGTCCATACATCAGGCAGGTATGATGAGAGACCTAAAGAGCGTGATCTTTGTTCTTCGAGAGAGGATTACACTTCTCAATTGCCTACTCAGCCGAAATGGCATCGGTTGGCAAGAGTGATGCTCCGTTGGATCTCTAGACTGGTATTATTTTAGGTCTTAATGCTGGTTCCCAAATAGTTTCAAATGTGCAACAATCAACGTGGCTGCCAAGGGACAGTTGCGCCGATTCTTTCTTTGATGACAGCAAATACTTCGTCTTGTACTCGTTGACCGCAAGAAATATTTTTTTTTGCTTCTTTAGGTTAGGCTTCAGAGGCGGCAGCGTTGTTAAGGTCAATGATATCAATATCATCGGCATACGCCAACATATCTACATATGTAAGAACAAAACTGTCAAACAATTGTTGGGAGGTAAGTATTTTTTAAATGCTCACTTGTACTTTGGCATTTAAATAATTGACAGGGCTTGTCCCGTCTAAAATATAAGTCCCAAATGTAATAAATAAATTAGACAGGCTAACTACCTAGGGCATAAGTACTTCCACACACACTCATATATGCAAACATATGTATATGGGTGTGCATGACGCAAGACATATGGATAAGCCGGTACTTATAAGCACGTAGTTGTAGAGTAGCCAAAGCAGCGAACAATGAACAAGTTTATAATTCCAAATAATTATACTTACAACAAAAACAACCATTTAGTGTCAAACATGCATAATACACGATATACCAAGACCATAGACAGGATTTGAAAAATAGTAGGAGAGGGGGTTGGAGAGTTTGTGTTGGATAGGGAAATGCCAAAAGATTCAACCAAAAATCACTCTAGCCAACAAGTGCTGCTTTGACTTAAGCAGCCGTGTGCCAGGGCGTATGAGTTACTTTATTATACAAAGAAATTGTATACCCTGTGAAAACATGCGTCTATTTAATTAAGGAAAACACTTTTATTGTTGAAAGTCATTCCAATTTCATATCTGATTGTACCTATTTAATTAAATTAAGTTTTATTCTTAGTTTATAAAACAGCAACAAGTGTTTCATTTATATAATGATATGACCCCATACAAAAAATTCACTGATTTTATATTATAGCGCACGAAGCGCCACCCTTTATTAAGTGAAATATAAAACTCATTATCATTATAGCGCACTTAAGTAGCAGCTCATAATGCCATGCATGTAAATGTGTGTGCAGGCACACTCATCAACACTTCGAATAATGACAATCAGCGAAAATAGGACTATGTATGTATGTACATATGTACACTCAGCGTCATTTGAATAAGTACTACATTTGACATCATGGGCCGTGTAAGGCGAGCTTTTGGCCAGACTCGATTTAGGGAGTAAAAGCTAGGTATTTTGTTCTTGTAATAAAAACAATGTGTCCATTGTTTACTTGCCTGAGCAAATGCTCGTTTCTTATCCATATCTCTACATCTAACAAAATTTTAAAGGCTAGGTGTCTGTATATTGCAGATATTCAAAAAAACTGAAAGTGTCAGTCATTAATAAGCTAATAGAATCCAAATGTAACGTTTTTAGAATTTTTGTCTGTGTGTCTGTATGTTTGCGGTCGTATCACTCGAAAACTGCTGAATGAAATTAAATGAAACCATTGTATGAGTTGAGCTCAACTTAAAATTTGAAATATCCTTTACTTCGATAACTCGACCGGTTTCAGAGCTATCGACCAATCTGTGGACCCCAGGGGTGACCAAAAATGTAAAAATGTAAAAAATATGGTTATCAAGTGAACGGTGCTAATGAGTGCTTTCATAAGCAATGTGATTAATGGAAATATATGGGCTGGTTTCGGAGATATCTCCTAAAATGTGACACGGATAAACAGGGGGTGGGAGGTTAAAGTCTTCTGTGCTTTTTTTGTCAGTCAACTCCTCCTAAACGACTGCACTGATTTTGACTCAACTTTTTGTGTGTACTCGGGTAGGTTAGAGAATGGTTTAGTTTCACAATCCGGGCCAATGTATGAACTTTTCTAACTGCATATCTCTGGAAGTATTTATAGTAGAATATTGAAAAGGGGTAGGAGGTCAATGAAATTAATCTCTAATACGCTGTATTTCTGTAAGTACTAATGGGAGCATAGGGGAGGGGATAGGGATAGATAGGGTTGGGGATAGGGATAGGGAGGCATAGAGATAGGGATAGGGATAGGGATGGGGATAGGGACAGGCACAGGGACAGGGACAGGGACAGGGATAGGGACAGGGACAGGGACAGGGACAGGGAAAGGGATAGGGCTAGGGGATAGGGATAGGGATAGGGATAGGGATAGGGATAGGGATAGGGGCATGGACAGGGAAAGGGACAGGGACAGGGACAGGGACATGGAACGGGACAGGGATAGGGATATGGCAGGGATGGGGATAGGGATAAAATAGGGATTTTTCCAGATTCAAAAGAGTGAATTTTTTGTGCAGGACAACGTCTTCTATCGGTGACAGAAAATAACAGCCAAAGTAGTTTTTTTTTTAATTTTTTACGAGAATTATAACTTTTTTTTTTGGAATAAAAAGTGTTAAAAAATCGGTTAAACAAGACTACTCTCAGCTTCGCGTAAACGTGGCAGCTTTTCAAAATAACTCCGGTAACACTGTCACGAACAGTTACATACAAAGCTTGCGGCAATTTTTGTTTTTGTCTATGAATTTAAAAACGCTACGTGGCATATAAAGAAAAGTTGATTTGACAGGGGTGAAAATTGTGACGTCAACATTGTCAGTTGCTTAAAATACATATACATACATGTATACACTTTCGCCCACTTAAATGTCTATTTTGCAATTCACATGTGGGTTATAGCGTAAGCTTAAATTGTATGCGACTCTGGTATTAAAGTTAGAGATATTGACTTATGAATCATTTTTTATAACTTTACATATAATAAAATTGTAGCAGCTATTGACTGTACATTAAATGTAGGAGTAAAAAAAATGACAGAATTTAGATTTACTGTCTGTCTGTATTTATGTTTGTTTGCGCATCACTCAAAACCCGCTGTATAGAATTAAATGAAATTTTTACCGATGTATTTTTAGACGTCCAACTTTAACTTTAGGATCCATTTTACATCCAGGAAATATTTTTTTTGGTTGCAGTCTAACTCCTATCAATGCTCATTAGGTTTAGACGAATTTCATGACATCAAACTTATTATAATTAACTGAAGACGATCTGGCGAACCCAAGTTCCATGAGGAAGACAGAAAAACCGAAATGGGCATTGAAGGGCTATGCTCAACTGAAAAATGGCTCCCTTCCCCTTACCATTTCTTTGATACTGCACAACAAAGCTACTGCATCCTAAGCTTAGACATAGTTAGATGACCTCGGTGATATCGCGTTTAAAACGCACAGTTCAAGAATTGTAGGTACTACAATACAAAAGCTCTTAAGGAAACAGTATATAATATATTCACTTAAAATCTAAATTGCAGTAGGTACATTCGTGTTTCGTTTTGTGACCAAAAGGTGTGTACAAATACCTACTTAGTTGAAGTATGTCGAAGGAGAACTAATAGTAATAAGTGTATGCAATGGTATGTGTGGCCTAACATATGTTGCTATGAAAGAAGTTTTTCTAAGTCGGTTAGGGTTGTGTGACGAGGGTTCATTATGTTGATTGCTATGTGTTCTATGAATGGTTGAATGGCTGACAAGTTAACTGGTCAGTGGATGTATGAGACGTCATTGTTATTATTCATTGTATGTATATTTACTTAGCTGCACGCACGAATTTTGTATATAAGATGTACTATAAGCGATTACTTTGAGCGATATAGGGCACCAATACAGTGGCGTGCATGGTATGAAGCCCAATGGGGAATATGTGGTTGAACACATGCTACTGAGTTCCATCAGTTATGTTGGTTAATAACACTTCATATGTACTAGCGAGTACTAAGATATGCAATTTCGGGATTTTGAATGTCAAGTTACAAGAAGGAATAATTGACATATTGTGAAAATTATGACGATCGATAAGCTAGGTGGTAGTAAAAGTAATCGTTGTCGAAACTATAAAAATAACTGAAACTATAACCATAACTGAAACCGTAACCTTGACTGAAACCGTAGCCTTAACTGAAACCGTAACCATAACTGAAACCGTAACCATAACTGAACCCGTAACCTTGACTGAAACCGTAGCCTTAACTGAAACCGTAACCATAACTGAAACCGTAACCATAACTGAAAGCGTAACCTTAACTAAAACCGTAACCATAACTGAAACCGTAACCATAACTGAAAACGCAACCATAACTGAAACCGTAACCATAACTGAAACCGTAACCGCAACTGAAACCGTAACCACAACTGAAACAGTAACCATAACTGAAAGCGTAACCTTAACTAAAACCGTAACCATAACTGAAACCGTAACCATAACTGAAAACGCAACCATAACAGAAACCGTAACCATAACTGAAACCGTAACCATAACTGAAACCGTAACCTTGACTGAAACCGTAACCATAACTGAAACTATAACCATAACTGAAACCGTAACCATAACTGAAAGCGTAACCTTGACTGAAACCGTAACCATAACTGAAACTATAACCATAACTGAAACCGTAACCATAACTGAAAGCGTAACCTTGACTGAAACCGTAACCATAACTAAAACTATAACCATAACTGAAACCGTAACCATAACTGAAACCGTAACCTTAACTGAAACCATAACCATAACTGAAACCGTAACCATAACTGAAACCGTAACCATAACCTTAACAATACTTATAACCTTTACCTTAACCTTAATAATAACCAGACCCATATAACCATAACCGTAACCATAAACATAACTATGACCTCAACCGTAACCATAACAATAACCATAACTGTAATTAGCCACAATCTATTGAACTATCCGTAGTCTTCGACAAGAAACTTTAAGTCACTTCCTCTCAAGGAAGTTTTGGTACGATAGGGTGTTCGCACAAATCGATATTTTAGTTTTCATGGATGTACCCAAAACCGTCTTGGAAGTAGGACCGGGAAACATTGCAGCACTTCCAGCCATGACCTTCCTTATGCGTCTCCGGTACTCAACTAGTGAATTTGAATCCGAAGTCTTCGCCAGAAATCTTCTCTGGCAGTCAGGGGCCTATTCGGACTCTATGTATTGCCTACTAGGTCAAGATCCTGGTAAGCCGAAGTGTTGTGTCCCTTTTATGGGTGCCGGAGCATGGTAACATACACGAGGAGGACATGTTCGATGCTCTGGCTCAGTTCTCAGAGGGAAGGGACTTTTCAAGTGCCACATATCTTAGTACTGCCTTAGCGACTCTTATAATAGGTTAAAGCTCTTTCAGTCATGTACAAGGTGTAGGATTCTATCGCACTTTAAATCATTCTCAAATACTGACGTCTCGATATTGTGAAACTACTTCGGTTCAAATATACTAGAATCTAAAAATATAGACATTTGCATGCTTCAAGTGTCAAATTACAGTTAGATGAGGTCATACATACATCGAATTCACTCAAAGTCAAAGTTTTGTATATATAATAAACTTAGTTTAAATACTTAATACATAGCAGCACTTCTCCTTCTGTTCGCAAAATTTTCCTCACTGGGCTTCCGACTCACTAGTGTTGCCTGTAATTGCTTGCATGGCATTTTTGGCTCATGGTTTATTCATTAATATTTACATTTTGATTTTGACATATGAAGTTTTACATTCTAAATTTGACATTGATATGAACTAGAAGTATAGTGCGCTTTGGTAATAACTACCTCTTAGTGTACTTTTGAAATCAACAACCCATTGAGGGATACGGATATTTCTACCACGGCACACAGGGGATCAGCTGCAGAAACAACTCAAGTCTAATTTAGAGATTCAAGTGATGCAGTCTTTTTTAATGAGTTTTTTTAATTGGATCCTTTCTCCAAGGATATGCTAAAGGAGGTAACCCTAAGAAGTGCAATATTTCCATTTCTTCATAAAGACACCTAACTTTATTTTTGAGCTGAAATTAAAATTAGCATTTAAATTTTTTTATAGGTCCAAGGGAATTAACCCTAGAAGTTCACCGATTACACCCATTTTCAAAATACTTCTTAACTAGCTGACATATCATATGTATGCAACATTTAAATGACCTAGTACTACTCCTTATATATTTTTTTTTGTTCAAAATATTTATTGAGCCGAATCACTGTGCGACACGAAGAGCGAGATAGGAGCAACTCCAAGAGAGAGAAATGACAAATAGGGTAGATAGGAGTGGATGCGACCAAGATCGCCAGAGTAGTCATCTAAGCCTAACGAGTATTAACAGGAAGTATGGTACAACCAGCCACAGTTGTAAAAAATAAGGAATATTTCCAATTTCTATCTCTGATAAAACACTTAGATCTTTTCTAAAAATGGGCTTTCGAAAGACCTTAGCTGAAAATTTTAGAGACGATTGACGATAAAATAAAAAATTAGTTTTTATTCGTTGTTCAAAAAATTTGAGTTATGAGCAAGGCGAATTCATTACAGGTGGCATCCTCCCACCATATGGTTTCTTCTTCTTCCTTGAAAATCCAATCGTAGCTGTCAAATTTCTTATGTTGTTGCTTTGTCTGACATTTTTAGCCAAAAGGAGTGTGTGCGTGCGTGTAGGTCTGAATTCGCTCGAACACACCTGTATGAATTCGCCTTGGTTATGAGTGATCGGTTTTTGGTTATTAAAAAAAATCAAAGTATCATTTTCGGGATCATTTCGCAATGTTTCGGGACTGTTTTGGGAAAATTTCTGAACTTTTTTGTGAACACTTTGGACTATTTTAAGGATAATTTCGGAGCTGTTTTGATTCAAAACCTTATAAATGGTGAAAAATTTTTTATTTTTTATTTGAAAAATTTTTTTATTCGGAATGACTCAATCCTGATCCATAGTCTCTTTGGCCATTATGTTAAAGATCGAAAAAATACGTCTAATCAAGAAACTAAAAAGAAATTTATAAATTAAAAAAAAAAAAAAATTTAGTTAACCGTGGCATAATGTTAGCATAAAATGTATTTGAACTTAACTAAATTAGACTGTCCCAAAAATTTATAAAAAAAACGAAGGTTCGAAATTTGATATGCATACCCTGTATATCGGTGCATTTTAGTCTAAATAGCATCTGTGCGAAGTTTTATTGTTCTAGGATAATTTTAATATTAGGCTCATATTTAAAAGACTGTGTAACAAATCTCTACCTGTAAATTTTTAAAAGGATGCAAGAATATTGAAAAAACGTATTCACGAGAAATGGACATTGGAATTTCAAAAGTATTTTAGCCTATTGCGTAGCAATAAGTTTTCTGGCAAAAATAATGGAGCACATCTCGAAACTTTAAAATCAGGGTTGCCAATAAAAAAAATCCGCCCAAATTACCGACCAAATCCGATAAAAATACGCAAAATTTTTTTTTGGTCAACCAAAAACTTCAAATGAGTTTATTACACTGGTCTACAGTGAAAAGCTTTCCAGACTTTTTTTTAGCCGTTTTAAGTCAATTTAAGGGTGATAATTACGAAAAAAAAGATTTTTTTTTCTAACAGCTCTAGTTTTAATTTTCGTATAGGTGTTAAATTATTAAAAAAATTAGACTTTTTACATACATGTAGGGTACTTATTATATGGCAATATATTTTTTGACCATTGATAACTTTTTTAAAACTCTATCCATTTTCTTGGATGGAAGCTTTTTTTTTTTGTAATAAAACAGAGTTTACAGAGAACAAAAATATCTGCAAAAAAATTTAAATTTTCGATATCCTCCATTGCAAAATACACATTTTTTATATTTTTACAAATGAAATGCTAAAAATCCGTATTGATTGTTCATTATCTTCGAACCGACGCCCTGTAGGTAAAAGTTGTAGGCATTGTGTAAAGCAAATTTTATTAGCTTTTAAATTTTCAATTTGTAGCTACTGCATAAACAAGTTCTGTCCGCTTACAAAACGGCCCAAGTTTTGTCAAAACGGTCCGAAATGCCCAATTTCGGCAACCCTGTTTACAATTATAGTACACTTTTTATAGGTCCTACACGGCGTATGAGTAACATTTACCTGTTCTTTTCACACTTATATATGAAAAGAACAGGTAAATTATATTAACTTATTTGGTCAATATCTCCGAAACGGATTGAGATATCGAAATAAAACTCATACAACTTTCATATGAGTAATATCAATTTGTGGGGTGTGTCCTGCCCATCTCCTGTGCATCCTTAAATATATGTATACACATTTTCAGAACTTTTATTACAACTAGTACCGCTTGTGATCGAAAATTCGACCAATAAAATCCTTAGGGGTTCATGCGGTCGCTAGCCCCGTACCGCCATCCTTAAATTTCGGGAACGCCCCTTAAAATATACCGCCTATACCTCAGTTTTTTTTTTCAATTTCCTTTCCATCGGTGCATATTTCATTCAAATCGGTCAAACGGTTCGCTCACAGGAAGTTCCCAAAGTTTTTCATGTGGCGGATTTATATATTAATCAATAGATACAAATTTTTAAAATACATAGAGTTCTGAAAAAGTTGAAGGATAATAATTTTAAAGGACATTACTTCCAAGTCCTTGAATAATGATAAAAAAGTCCTAGTACAGGCTAATACTTCAATTATCCTTTAAATTAGCAACCACGTATCCACATTTTGTTAAAATTTTTCGGGAGGCGATACAATCTTTGATCCTTAAGAGGATATCCTGAGCATCTGGTACAGAAAAAACATACCGACATACTAATTACGAAGTCCTTAAAAGGTAAGGAAACAGCAATATGAGAAAAATGAGTACATTAATGAATAAATTGACAAAACGCAGTATAATTTAGTACGATTTTACTGATAACTTCAACTGCGAGTCGACTCGGGTTGCCGTAGTCCGAATTACATAAATCTTTGGCAGGATAATTTTTGAGGTATAATGGTCAAAATTAGAGAGTATGCGTTTAAATAAAACAACTTTGAAATTTTGGAACAGTCTAAGCTACATACGGGCCATCGCAAATCGAAAATTTTTTACCTGATCCCCTGCGATTTCGCTAAAAACTTGCTATCTTTTTCTACCCCCCGAAAGACATTTATCAGAATTTTTTCAAATTTTTTTCGCCAAATCAAAAAAAGTTATGAACTTTAAAAAAGAAGAACGTTTGTTTTTTTTTTTAATTCTGTAACTTTTTCAAAAATCGACCGTTCGGGATCATTTTTTTTTAATTTTTATTTTTAAATGTAGTTTTCGGAAAAAAATGTTTAAAAGCCCAGATATATACATTTTTTTTTCGAAAAAAAAGTCGAATTTTTTTTAAAAACTCCAACAATTCTGCAATAAGCCCCGCTAATAACAAGATGTGCCGACAATCGCTTCTATTTTTTTTATTGAATTTTTTTTTTTTAACTTGGTAAATGAGACAATATCTTCTATTTTTTTTGATTGGCTTTAAGCGGCGCGAGAACGCGCTTTTTGGGAGTTCCCTTCCTGGAAAGCCTAAGCCAGATCGCGGAACTGGACATAAAAGACTTGATGGCCTTCATAAAGTCATCTAAGTGGTTCGAGGAGGGGTAACGGTGTCGGTTTAGGAGTGTCAGTCCCGGGATTCTGATATGTGGAAAATCCCAACAACTCAGGGATTTTCCATATGGCTGGGTCCCGGGACTGACTTTACTTGTGTTGGTGGTATCACAACGGGCCTTTCAAAACTGGCCTAAGTGTGCCTCTGCGGCAGCCAGTTGAACCTAACCTAACCTTTGATTGAAAAAAAAAAAAATTTGTTTTCAACTTTGGCTCATTTTACATATATAACTTTTTAATGAAATTTTTTTCAATGAAAATAAAAATAGAAGCGATTGTCGGCACATCTTGTTATTAGCGGGCTTATTGCAGAATTAGTTGGAGTTTTGAAAAAAAAATTAAAAATAAAATTAAAAAAAGGGTCGGACTTTTTTTCGAAGAAAAAAAATTTATATATTGCTAGTTCCAAAGTATACAGAAGTATTTCAAAACTTAAATTGTTTTTGAAACGGCATTCAAAATTTCATTTTCACAATGGAGTTCTATGAAATAATAAAAGTTTGAATGCTGTTTTCCCAAAAATTTTAAAAAGTAAATACATGTGTATACTTTGGAACCGGCGATATCTGGGCTTCTAAATATTTTTTTTTTCCGAAAACTACATTTAAAAGCAAAAATTAAAAAAAAAAATGTTCCCAAACGGTCGATTTTTGAAAAAGTTACAGCATTACAAAAAAAAGTTTTTTTTTAAGTTCATAACTTTTTTTAATTTGGGGAAAAAAATTTGAAAAAATTTTGAAAAATGTCTTTCGGGGGTCTACGGGGGTCAAGTAAAAAATTTGTCGATTTGGCATGGAATGACCCATACATACTTGAATAACTAAAAGTTACTCATACGCCAGGTATTACCTATTAAAGTGAACTATAATTAAAAAATATCAGGAATACACAACTATTTTTGCTAGAAAACAGTTAACTACTTTTGCAATTTCAGTATTCTTTTCACGTGAATACGTTCGGTCAATATAATTGTAAAGGATCAAGTTGTTGTTGTTAAAAAATTCCAAAAGGGAGATTTGTTAGATTGTTCTTTGTGTATGAAAAAAATTAAAATATTGTAATTTTCGTAACCTTAATATACTCTTTTGCGGACTTAAGCGGGCTAACCACCTGCCAAGAAATGCCTCAAGAAAAAAACGAGCATATATTTCTTGTGCCTGGTCAAGAAATTTTGACGTTTACCAAAATTTCCATTTTTTTGCAAATTACTCTTATAAAAATTTATAAAACATGTGTAGCGCAATATGTACTCACTTTTGCTGGGGATCTGCACGTTTACCTCAAGAAATATATACGAGCATATTTATTTCTTGAGGTAAACCGGCGTTGCCAACCATCGAAAATTGTAGTATTTTTTCTTATGAGCTGAGTATTGGCTCAAGAAAATTTGACGTGTGAAAACAGTTCTTGACCATTTCTTGAGCGTTTTTTATATGGAGTTTGACATTTCTTGGCAGGTGAGTAGCCCGCTTTAGCTAAAAGTTTGACTAAAAGATCGGCACGGGTTACCGTTATCCCATAATAATAAAACATCGCACACATTTTTTTTGTGCAAAAGCGAACCAATAGTTATAGAGGATATGCTGCCTCAAATATTAAAACCAAATTTTTTCCAAATATTTTTGGAACTTTTTACATATACTGCATGCGAAACATTAATTTAATAACTTCCATTGTCGCTTAAGTGCTACAAAAATAACTTACTTGCTGTATTTGTTTTTACTGCTGCTCGCCTCAAATGGTTGGCTTGTGTTGATTTATTTTTCAAATAGTTTAATATATTGCTGGACGGTACTTTTGTTGGCATCGAAAGTACTTTGTATATGTATGTATGTAAATATGTAGGCGCTTTTACATTTTCACTTAAAATAGTTCATTTGCATTCATTCATATTTCTTATCACCCTCATAATTGATATATGCACCTATGTATGTGTGAAGGAATGTATGTGAAAATATTTCACTGAACTTTAGATTTATGCACATTTTACAGCGAAAATTAATTGTTGAAATCATTAGACGACGCAGTCATTCGAGGGGCTCGTCGGCCGGCTGCTGGGGTAATAATAATAAATCGTCGCAGTTTTGCATTGTGTGCACAAAATCCCCTCTCACCCTTTGCACAACTTAAACGTGACGTTTAGCCTCATTGATGTTTTTTTTTTTATTTTGTAAGTGTAACAATTCACTTTTTGCTATTTTGTTCAGTATGAGTTGTTGCTGTTGTTTTTACTATTTTTAAGCTAAACAAAAAATGCCTGACAATGACAATGTACCCAAGAAGATTTCCTCATTTCACACAATCGTGCAAATGACAGGCGATGGTTGAAACGATTTTTATTTTTGCGTAGTAGCACAACAACCCAGTGGGAAAGTAGGTAATGCATTACCTTTTTCCATGCATGAAAAGATGTATGAATTTTGTTATAAGAAAAGATCACACCAAGAGCAAGGAAGGGAGTAATGTGTCGCTCAAATTTTGATTTGTAGTTTAAACAAAAAAATGTTTTTCGTGCATGAAAAGATGTACGAATTTTGTTATAAGAAAAGATCATACCAAAAGCAAGGAAGGGAGTAATGTGTCGCTCTATTTTTTTTGTAGTTTGAAAACTTCAAAAAAAAAAAAAATACACAACTTTCAAACATAAAAAAAATAAAATTTAAATTCATTTTGAAACTGCTGATCGTTACTTACATCTTCATCGCTTTTTCTGCTGCTGTGAGGCTTTTCAGAAGTCGAGAGTCGACTGGACTGTTTGCTCCTGATGCCGGTGCCTTTTCGGTTTTGGTTTTTTTTTTTATTATATTTTTTTTGGGATCTTGGTCGTAGCCCATGACGAGCTCGTCATTCAAACATTTAAAATAGGACCTTAACTCTTCCCCCGCTGTAGAGCCTAACTGTGTCTTAATGTCCTTGTTACTCCACAAGGAAATTTATAAAATGTTATGCAAAATTAAATATGTATGTCTCTTGTAAAGCATCTTTTCATTCAAGAAAGGCAATGCAAGATATAATGTATCCCTTGTAGTGCATATTTTCATTCTTGGAAGGTAATGCATCTTTTTATTTATAAAAAGTAATGTAAACATGTATCTTTAGTTTTGTAGGCGAGCGACACATTACTTTTCCTATGACATCGCTGTAGAAAAATTCATGCATGTTTTCATGTATAGTCTATAGGAGCTATACATTACTTTATGCATTGCTGTACATTACCTTTTCCCACTGGGAACCGAAAGGGCGTTTAAATTCCCAGTGGGAAAAGGTAATGTACAGCAATGCATAAAGTAATGTATAGCTCCTATAGACTATACATGAAAACATGCATGAATTTTTCTACAGTGATGTCATAGGAAAAGTAATGTGTCGCTCGCCTACAAACTGAAGCGACATGTTTACATTACTTTCTATATTACTTTTTATAAATGAAAAGATGCATTACCTTTCAAGAATGAAAATATGCACTACAAGGGATACATTATATCTTGCATTGCCTTTCTTGAATGAAAAGATGCTTTACAAGGGACATATTTTATTTTGCATAACATTTTATAAATTTCCTTGTGGAGTAACAAGGACATTAAGACGCAGTGAGGCTCTACAGCGGGGGAAAAGTTAAGGTCCTATTTTAAATGTTTGAATGACGAGCTCGTCATGGGCTATGACCAAGATGAGTGCACCAAAAAAAATATAATAAAAAAACCAAAACCACAAAGGCACCGGCATCAGGAGCACACAGTCCAGCCGACTCTCGACTTCTGAAAAGCCTCACAGCAGGCGGAAAAGCGATGAAGATGTATGTAACGAGCAGCAGTTTCAAAATGAATTTAAATTGTATTTTTTTATGTTTGAAAGTTGTGTATTTTTTTTTGTTTTTTGAAGTATTCAAACTACAATTAAAAATAGAGCTACACATTACTCCCTTCCTTGCTTTTGGTATGATCTTTTCTAACATCAAAATTCGTTCATCTTTTCATGTATGAAAAACAATTTTTTTTAAACTACAAATCAAAGATTGAGCGACACATTACTCCCTTCCTTGCTTTTGGTGTGATCTTTTCTTATAACAAAATTCGTACATCTTTTCATGCACGAAAAACAATTTTTTATAAAACTACAAATCAAAAATTGAGCGACACATTACTCCCTTCCTTGCTTTTGGTGTGATCTTTTCTTATAACAAAATTCATACATCTTTACATGCATGGAAAAAGGTAATGCATTGCCTACTTTCCCACTGGGTTTTATTCAAGAGATAGAGAGAGAAAAAGAGGCAGAGATAAAAGTGTCACACTCGAGTAATGACAAGAGCCCACCACAATAATTTACGTCAATTGCACCTACATATCTACAGTTACAGTTGTGCAGATATTGGTAAATAGGTGATGTTCACTGAAAGAGAGCCACTGATAACTGATGAATGGAATATTTTCACTTAGTCCTATTACCCACGCTCCAATGAGGGCCACCATGAGTATGAAAGGCTAATAGGCGTTATTAATCTTGTTCAGATAGGAGTTCGCCTCTTGATATCCTATTCAGTATTATTGGCCCCAATAATTCTCCTCTGAATTGAGTTCAAGTAACAGTCTCTCCCGAAGAGAATTTGGGTCAGGGAACTTAACAACAAAGAACCGACTGGCGTAACATGTTGGACGGCCAAAATCGCCTAGGCGTTTAAAGGCTATTTTAAGTAAATAAGTAAGGGCTTTACCTCGGCCAAGGGCTGTTACTTTCAGTGTAGTTTGGGTTCCTATCCGGAAAGGAACTGTCCCTACTTGGTCCGCTATGTTCCATTCCCCGAATTGATGCGCCGATCAAGCAGGCTGAAGTAGTATTACAACAACAACAATACCCAAACATCAAGATGATAAATGGGAAGATGCAAAAACTAGTGTCCCAGCGCATCTGAAAAAAAGTACTGCACAAATGAGCTTAATTCATAAAATAGACCTAGAACGTTGGACAGCCTTATTAAACCTGTATGAAGGGGGCCACACTTCAGCTGTCAACTGAAGTCAAATACCTTGAAGTAATCCTGAAACAAAACTGTTACGGAAATCTCACGTGGAGCAGGAAAATTTCGCATGGCAATGCAGGAAAGTTTTTAGTAAAACTGGGGGTCTGCTTCCTAGAGGTAACCTTGGGATCTATACCTCTACAATTAAATGTTTTATTATATAGAAATCTGTGGTATGGCCACATGGAAGACTGCAGTGTACTGCACGGGACCTTTACCTACAACGCCTTGGATGCGCCTACCGACCTTTACCTCCTTTGCTAGTGGGTAGGGCTTTAGGTTAACCTTTTCCATCTTCTCAAATTGAAGGATTGAAACAATAAATGTTGTGCTGTGAGGTGGCGATATTGAAACGAGAGTCTTTTCAATGCCACAAACTCCACGCCATCATTGCCTTTACTGAGTAGATTCAGTCTTCCCAAATGACCATGGTGGGAAACTTGTGAATATTTTGTTCAGTCGTGACTAGGAGGTTCCAGGGGCCGTACTCATGATGACATCAATACCATCATCTAGCTCCTTTTAAACCGTTCTACACCACGTTCTTGTTGGTGCACCATGGAACTCCATGTCATGTCTTGTCTGCAACAGTGCGTGGCCTATCCTTGTTTGGATTAGCAGGTGTTCATTCGATATTCGATTTGGAAATGTATCCTATTTTAAATGCGGTTGGAGGGCTTCCATGTTTCACATCCATAAAGCGGAATAGACTTCTAAATTCTAAGCTTGGTTTGTCTATAAGGCTCGCTGTATAGCCAAATGTTGTTTAATCTACCAAACGCTCCTTTCGACTTTCCTATGCGAGCATTGCCATTCTCGTCGGCTCTTATTTTGCTTGTCACAATGCTTAGGTAAAACAAGTAAGGAAGTCTAAGTTCGGGTGAAACGAACATTAAATACCCATCGATAGTTTTCATATGATTTTCGAAATATTCCATTTCGGAAGTGAGCGTGGTTGGGAAGCGATTTCGTCCAGTTACATCACGTATACTCCCTATTATGTTTGTATACCTTGTACCAATTTCATCGTTCTACCGTAAACAGTTTGAAAGTTATGACCGCTGAAATTTTCAAATATGCCTCCCTGAAAAGTGGGCGGTGCAACGCCTACTTTTAAAAATTTATCAAAATATCATAATAGAATGACTAGGGGGTTCATCCTACCAAACTACATCATTTTAGCCTTTTCCGTTACCGAATTATATCAATTTAGGTGATTTTCGAAGTTTTCGATGTCGAAAGTGGACGTGGTTGGGGGCGATTTTATCCAATTTCATCAGTATACTCACAACTCATCAAAAAATCATTATATTCACCTATAAAATTACATAATTTTAGCCATTTCCGTTACCGAATTATCTCAATTTATATGATTTTCGAAATTTTCGATATCGAAAGTTCGCATGGTTGGAGGGCGATTTTATCCGATTTCATCAGGTATACTCCCAACGATACTAGTATGCTTTGTGCCAAATTTCATCGTTCTATCGTAATCAGTTTAGAAGTTACGACCAGTCGAATTTTCAAAAATGCCTCCCTTAAAAGTGGGCGTTGCCACTCCTACTAAAAAAATTTATGGAAAAATCATAAGAGAAGGACCAGAGAGAGTATTCGGCTATAAAATGATATCATTTCAGCCATTTCAGCTACCGAGATATGTCAATTTATGTCATTTTCGAAATTTTCGATATTGAAAAAGGGGGCGTGGTTAACATCCGATTTGGCCCATTTTCAATAGCAACCTACCTTGGCCAGAAAGTAACCTGTATACCGAATTTCATGCTAATATCTGAATTTTTACTCAAGCTATCGTGTACACGGACAGATGGACAGACGAACGGACATGCCTTAATGAACTTTTTGTTCCAACCTAAGAACTTTCATATATGTAACTCTATATCTATCTCGATTATTTTGTGCGGTTAAGTAGTACTGTTATGTGGGCAAAAATATAATACCCTTTTACTAGTACTAGTACGCTGGGTATACAAATTCACGCATTCAATTTCTCAATCTAGCACAAAAAGGCGGTGGTCATATTTCACGACCCAGCACTGCAATACGTTGCTACCGCTGCAGGTAACGAAAGGGCCAATAACAAAAATGCTGATTTTGGCAAGAAAAGTCGTGCAAACTTTTACAATGTACTCAAGTAAGCCAAGATAACAACAACACAAACAATGTAATTAGGTGACTCTCTATTGGCGTTATGCTACAATTTGAAATTGACCCTTAACTTTTGTTGCTATTTTTATTGTGTGGTGGGTGGTAAATTACTTTTGAGTTCACTTTCACTACAACAAAAGTTCTCTAATATCACTTAAGCTACTTTGGTGTTTTTTTATGTTTTACACACTTTTCACTTTAAAGTTTTCCTTTTCACTTTTCTACGCGCAGCGCCTTTAACTGACTACCGTTAAAATATATAATTTTTATATTCTTAAATGAAATTTTTCACATCGCATTCATTGGTGTTTCGTTCGTTTACGTTTTGCCGTTTAGCTCGCTTCGATAGTGTGAAAGCACTGAAAGCATTTTTATTTGGCCAAAAGTGCAAAAGCAAAATCAAAAGCGCTTAGGGGGGACCCGAAGCATATGGCGATGTTGTTTGAGTTGTCGTTTCGTTATTGCATTGCACTGTGGGGCTGACGACTTGCTTCAGTGGCTAGAAGTAAATTCTAGAAAGCTTGTATAGCAGAACATACCAAATGAAATGGGATGATGACATCAGTCACTATCTAGATTTTATAATTTTTGTTTCGAAGAATACGTACAGTATTTCGACTGTTGAGTTTAATAGTACATTTGCAACGCACCAAATTTGGCAAATTTGGCGAAAAGTTGCAAATTTGGCGCTTTTTCCATACAAATCTCATTTTCCAAATTTGAAATTCAATCACATTTGACCTCTTTTGCCGAACAATATAATCCACAGTTCCTCAAAATAGCAACCCTGTGGGTGTTACACATTAAAGATTGCCCAGCAAGAACCTTAATGGGTAACTGAAGTGTGATAACTTTTGCACTATGCGCAGCTGCAAATAACAATTTCAACTTTTTTTTTTATGAAAATGGGCCAATTCTACCAGGAAACGACAGAAGCCTTCTTGACTCCTCTTTTATTAGTACTCTGCAGGTCCTTAAATTATCACGGGAATGCATTCTATTTCGGTGGCCTTTTGTCCTGGTAGAAATTTTCTTGCAGGGAAGGTGCAGCCAAATGCAAATTGGCCAGTGTAAACGGTGTCGAATTGGCTCATTTGAATTCGCCAAATTTGGTGCGGTGTAAATGTACTATAAGATATTTATCAATAACGCCTTATTCCAAAATTTGATTCAAGAACTCCCCATCTCAGAACGAGTCTCGAAAACTTTTAGTCTGAAGGAAATTCAAATTTTGAAAGAGGGTATTGTTGAAAAGATATCTGAGATAGGTCGGTTTGAATCAAATTTGGAAATAGTTCATATTTGAAAAATATTTGATCTTCCACTCAGCTTCAGGAATTGTTGCCTACTAGTCTAAGGAGAAACAAAATTATCGCTCGAATTAAGTTAAGATCAAAAATACCTGAAGAATGGTTTCGGAGGTACGAAACTTGAAAAGAAAAGTGGGGAAAACACTGCCAATTCTTCTAAGAAGAATAAGAAAATAAAAAAGAAACGGAAAAATGGGCGGGGCAAGTCCCATAAATCAACAATCTGTAGCAAAATGGGGCGTGGTACCTCGCTTATAAATCGCATTTTTTAAAATTTATGACTCTGTAAGTAGTCGTGTTGCACGAAGTTAACCTCGATCAACTCCAGAATAAAAGAGAATTGTGGTGTAGCACCCCCCTCACAAAATCTCTAGAAGTATTCACGCTACTCGATTGAAATTCGTTACGAAGGTATACAATAACTCCAAAAGAATGTAAGGTAGGTAAGGCAAAAGGGGGGGGGGGCAACTAGTATAATAGTACATTTACACCGCCCCAAATTTGGCGAATTCAAATGAGCCAGTTCGACACCGTTTACTCTGGCGAATTTGCATTTGGCTTCACCTTCCCTGCAAGAATCTTCTGCCAGGACAAAAAGCTACCGAAAGAAAATGCATTACCGTGATGATTTAAAAACCTGTAGAGTAATAATGAAAAAAGAGTCAAGAAGGCGTCTGTCTTCTCCTGGTAGAATTCGCCCATTTTCTAAAAAAAAGTAGTTGAAATTGTTATTTACAGCTGGGCATAGTGCTGGGCAATTCCTAATGTGGAACATCCGCAGGGTTGCTGTTTTGAGGAACTGTGGATTGTATTGTTCGGCAAATGAGGTCAAATCAGATGGAATTCCAAATTTGGAAAATGAGATTTGTATGGAAAAAGCGCCAAATTTGCAACTTTTCGCCAAATTTGCCAAATTTGGTGCGGTGTAGATGTACTATAAGTTAGTAAAAAATAAAATATTTAAATCGTTGCATATTTCAAAGGACATTTTTTTTCCTAGGATCTTGAAAAATTCTCTTTTTAAACCCTCCCCAGCTAGGTCTCCAATCGCAAATGTTGGAATTAATCGACTTGGCCTCACCCAGTCCCCAAGCAGTAGTTCCGTCAACTTCCAAAGAAGTAGTTCCGTCCACTTCCAAAGAAGTGGTTCCGTCCACTTCCAAGGAGGTGATTCCGTCCGCTTCCAAAGAAGCGGTTCCATCCGCTTCCAAAGAAGTGGTTCCATCCGCTTCCAAGGGGGTGGTTCCGTCCACTTTCAAAGAAGTGATTGCGTCGACTTCCAAAGAAGTGGTGCCGCCTACTTCCAAAGGAGTGGGTTCATCCACTTCCTTGGAAGTGGTTCAGTCCACTTCCGAGGCCCCAAATCGAACCCCTGTACAACAAAATACTGCCAATTCAGTTCAACCAACGGCTACTAAGCTGGTTGTGGTTCCACCGCGAAAATCGATATTCGTGTCTAGATTTCAGAAAGACACTTCCGTCAACGACCTTAAGTCTTACATCAAATCGAAAATTAAGGCTGAGGGTTTAGTAATACATAAGTTTAAATTTAATTATGAGCGAAAAATTTCTTCATTTAGGATTGATGTTTTTGATGAAGATTACGATGTGATTTTGGATCAGTCGTTCTGGCCCCCTGGTGCTTTTATTCGCGAGTTTTCACCTAAGTCAACTGCGAACGACCCAGATGCTGTACAAATTCCTCGTCAGAATACTGATCCAAAAAACTAATTCTAAATTCTTTCTTGAATATCTATTATCAGAATGTTAGAGGTTTAAATACCAAATTAACTGATTTTTACTTAAAAACGATCAATTGTAACTATAGAATTATTGCTTTCACTGAAACTTGGTTAAAACCACATGTCTTTGATTCCGAAATTTTTTGTGATGGTTATCAGATTTATAGAAACGATCGCTTAGACAGAACCGGGGGCGGGGTCCTATTGGCTGTACATTCTTCAATACCATCTGAAGATGTTAATTTACCTTATATTGAAAACATAGAATTTAAATGCATACGTATAGGAATTGGCACAGGCCATATTTATTTAGCTGTTAGTTACATTCCACCGTCATCTGATTTATCAGTGTATATGCACCACATTTCACTTATAAAAACTGTAAGTTCTTTGATTAAGCCCGTGGACTCAGTAGTTGTTTTGGGTGACTTCAACCTGCCACACATCTCGTGGAGAATAATTGATGGCAATATTGTCCCAGTGTCATCTAAGTTGTGTAATGAGTTTTTGGACGAAATGACCAACCTATGTCTTAGTCAGATTAATGTTATTCCGAACAAGTTAGGAAAAGTCTTAGACTTGGCCTTTGTTGATGACTTGTCTAAATTCACTGTAAATCGATGTGATCCTTTAGTTCTTCCCGAAGACGCTTACCATCCATCTTTTGAAATAGCCTACGAAATCATAAACTATAATCGCGATTGTATTACGAAACCTTATGACTCTATTAAAACTTTTGATTTCTCTAGAGCCAACTTCAAAAAGATAAATAAAGAACTTTCCAAACTTGTTTGGCCTCATTACAATGAGGACGTCGAGCGAAACTTATCTCACTTCAATAGTACCATATACAGCCTCTTTGAAAAGTTCGTACCAAAGCGCATCTGTTTACGTAATGATGAGCCAATGCAAGTCTGGTGCACTAAAGAACTCAAATCTTTAAAAAATCGAAAGTCACGCTTCTTTAAACTATACAAAAAAACTGGTTTACACTCTGATTATGTACAATACTCTGTTTTGCGCCATAAATATTTAGAATTGAATAAAAAGTGTTACAATGCTTACTTATGTAAAATTAAAAAGAACATTATTTGCAATCCGAAGACATTTTATGGTTTCGTAAACGCTAAACGCAGGGTAAAAGGGTTTCCTTCATCTATGAAATTTAAAGATAAAATCTCTAGTGACGACCTAGAGATTGCCAACTTCTTTGCTCAATTCTTCAAGTCCAATTATTCTTCTGGAATAAATTTATCATCTAACGGATACCCTTATTTACCACACTCCATTAATTCAATCCATGTTCCTCATTTAAACCCAGAAGATGTTTTATTACACCTAAAGGCCTTAAAGGAGTCTTTCAAATATGGCCCCGACTTAATCCCGACATGCTTTCTTAAAAAGTGTGCTGAATACATCTACCAGCCCTTAACACAGTTGTTTAATCTGTCTTTACAGTGTGGGATTTTCCCAACTTCATGGAAAGAATCTTTTCTTATACCTCTTTATAAAAGTGGGAGCAGGTCCTGCGTAGAAAATTATCGTGGAATAGCAAAGCTCTCCGCCATTTCCAAGTTATTCGAAGCCATCATTACCAATTATCTAGCATTTTCGATCCCAACACTGATTGCAAGTTCTCAACATGGATTTTGTAAAGGCAAATCAACCATAACTAATTTACTTGAATTCACTACCTACGTCTCGAATGGGTTTAGAAATAATTTAAGCACTGACGTTATATACACCGACTTTAGTAAAGCATTTGACAAAGTTTGCCACGCTTTACTCATACATAAACTTGATCTCATAGGCTTTCAACCTGGTTTTACTCGTTGGATCTCCTCCTATCTTTGTGGTAGAACACAACGTGTAATTTTAAAAAATACGTATTCAAATGCCATTGATGTCTCTTCTGGTGTCCCTCAGGGCAGTCACCTTGGTCCGGTTCTGTTTTTGCTATTCATAAACGACATGTGTACAACAATTAAGTACTCTAAAATCTTGTTATATGCTGACGATGTGAAACTATTTAAGTCATATGCGTTGACGGAGGAACGTTCTTTGCTTCAAACGGACTTAGACCACTTAGTTACTTGGTGCAACGTAAACTATATGCCGCTTAATCTGGCAAAATGTAAATTCATGTGTTTCTCTCGTGGAACTCTTCAACCAGCTTCTTATTCGATAAACAATTATACTCTTGAACACGTTAATGTTTTTGTTGACTTGGGTGTGATGATGAACTGTAAACTTAGTTTCAATCCTCATATCGAGGCTACTGCCAATAAGGCCAGAGGTGTTTTAGCCTTCGTGAAAAGGTGGTCAAAAGAATTTAGCGACCCTTATATTACTAAGACCCTTTTTACTACATTAGTTAGACCAATATTAGAATACGGCTCGATTATATGGAATCCGCGTTATCAAATTCATATAGATAAGCTAGAATCTATTCAAAAACAATTCTTACTTTTTGCATTGAGAGATCTACGATGGGATCCTTCGTGTAACCTTCCTCCTTATACTAATCGCTTGAAACTTATCAATCTCCCTACCCTTGCTAGCCGTAGAGAAATGCTAGGTGTAATATTCATGTGTAAACTCCTAAACGGGTGGATTTCAAGCCCTCCTCTTTTGAACGAAGTTAACTTTAATGTTCCCTCACGAGCCTTAAGACATTTTAAACCTATTCTTCTGAAGCAATGTAGAACCAACTATCAATTACACGAGCCGTTCCAGTGTTTGTGCGAAAATTATAACTCTCATTCAGACACTTTTGATATTTCGGACTCGCTTTTCATTATTAAAAAAACTATCCTATTCTCTCTTAACAATTGATTTCTACGTAGTATCAATTTATGTATTTTTATTATCTATTTATTTTCGTATTACACTCAGCTGATGAATTTTTCTCTGTAGCTGAGCAGTTTGAGATCTCGACGCTTAACAAACCTCCGCCTTTCAAACACTCGGCAAATTTAATCCGCGCGTTATGCGGATGCGCCCCTCGTGTCGGTCGGGCGGGATGGTGGGTAAAATCCGTTGGGCATAATAATAATAATAATATGGATGTGACCTGAGAATACCCCTATTGAAATTTTTCCGCTGAAAAATTTCCTAGAATACCTTAACCCTCTCACGACCTCAATTTTCGAAAAAAGGAAAAAAATTACCCTTTTATTAGAGAGCCAACGGGTTAAAATATTCTTCAAAGTTAGTATTCTAAATACTTTTACTATATGCACTCGAACTTCCTTTATCGATCTGTCACGAATCTTAACCTTTCCACTTTTTCACAAACTTTTAAAATTAAAGTAACCTGAGAATACAAAAAATGTGTGTGTTTTACTATATAGCCTAAAGCCCTTATTGTGTGTTAAAATCACTCAGCCACAATTTTTAACTGCTACGGTAACCCTATACTCCAATGGGAGTTAAGGATGATGATGATGGTAGCCTGTATTTTTTGTAGCTTGTGATACTTTACTGATATATTTGGTAACAAACATAGTTTTGCCAGCCCACAGTACACTCCTACATATGCGGGATATACCCCCACCTGAACACATACCAACATACATTTTGTGTGCGTGTGCTTAACAAAATTTGACGTTCACCTACTAACCCAGACCGACAATGCTGATGATAACCGAAATGAAAAGTTGAGGCAAAAATGCCGAGCCATTTCGTCGTTGTGGAGTAGTCGAAGGAGGCAATGGCCGACAAAAGCAAAGGTATGTATATGAATATAATTGCAGTACAATGAAATCCCTGTTTGCTCACGTCATTTTACTTTGCCTTTATTTAAACACAATGAAACTAAAATAATCCTTATTTGACTTCGTTGTTTGAAAAGAAGAGAAAAAAAAAAATTAGCCCAATACGCGCTGTGGGTTAAAGTTGTATGTGTGTGCACGTGTCTGTGTCCGCGGACAAACGAATATTTCTCGGTGGGTAATTGTAGTTGTTTTAGGGGCTAGGTCAATAAAAAAATATGTGAGTTTGATCGCCACCAACCTGTCATTCCTCAACTTATTTTTAGGTACAAAATTAATTGCAGGTGATTTGTTTTTCTGCCGTCTACAGTTTTGGAGGGTGGTAAATGACACGAAAATCCTAATTAAAAGCGTATTTTAGTTAATTTGGGTTTCGCACTTTACAACAGCCAAAAGAGAGGCTTGACTTGTATTTAATTTGGCCCTTTTCAAAAGCAAACTTACTTCGGCGAAAAGTAGCTTGTATGACCTAATACACCCAAAGGTCCTTGTCTTAAGTATCAGGATAGGTAACACGAAAGTGGTTTGAAAAAGTTTCCTTCTTAACGAGTGTATTTCGTTTTACCATCTATCTTGACTCGTTTATACATCCATTATGAAATTTACGCCGTCCTTTGTATCTACTAAGGCATATCGAGTGGCAATCGCGGGGTACTGGGATTTTTCGGGATTATCTCACAAAAAAAAAAAAATATTTCTGCTTTCGGATTATTGAAATGAAAGTCAAAATGTGTCTTTAGATAATTCTCCCGACATTTTTTCGGGCGTGTTTCAGCAGTTTTGTGGGGTATATTTATTTAAATCCCGTGATCCTGAATACCGGGATTTGAAGGAATATAATCCCTGGATTTCGGAATATAATCCGCGGGATTCGGGATCGGGACTCCCAGAAAACAGAAACAGATTAAGCGGATTGGGAGTATGTTGCGACGAACTGGACCATAGCTAGAACGCGTACGTAAAAGGCTAATATACACACTGCGAATGTTTTTTGTCGAAGCTGCGCTGCACTGGACGTCATTTTACTTTCGAAAAGTCTTCGGGTAATCGGGTAGTTTTAGAAGCCTACTACCAAAAGGGTATAAATGCAGAATAGCTCCAACTCCCACATTAAAAAAAATGATTGGAATCGATAGATATGTATCATTGAGGTGAGTATAAATATATACATTTTTTTGGGGCAAAGAACAGCAATAAGGGTTATTAAGGGTCAAAGTTCATTAGGAGCATTTTTAAAATCATAATTTCTCAAACATTTTTTCAATGAAATAGGTAATTTAATTACCTTTCATTTGATGTACTACTGCTTTAGGTGCAAAACCGTTTAAAAATTTAAAAATTAAATTTTTAATTTTGCATACATGCGGTTTTGCACAAACAGCAGTGGTACCTCAAATGAAAGGTAATTCAATTACCTATCCAATGCAAACAAAATTTTAAAATCAGTTCAATAGTATTAAAGATATTTAATTTGTGTTTTTGTTTTCATCAGAGAGTTGGAGCAATTCTGCATTTGTTCCGCCTAAAGTTTGGAATGACTGCGATATTTTGATCTTGTAGACCCCCAAGAAAAGGATGTCAGCGCTTACACACCTCTTTTAAAACATTTCTTAAAAATTTTCTATAAAGGTTATCTGCTCTCTTACTATCTACTTGGGGTTGCCACCCACCTAAATTTTGTAGCAAGATATGCCAATATGGGTATCAATTGAAAGGTACTTTCGGCGACATACCAACTAAAATATTTTCAAGTAGCGTTGCCACCTTACCGAAGTATATTTGAATATCCGGTACTCGGGAACAGCTAGACCGATTTGGATGAAATTTGGCATATAAATAGTATGATTGATTCTAAGGCTATCCACTTTTGGGGTGTACAGTAGAGCGTATCACCAAAAAAAAAAGTCGGTCGTACTCCCCCTTATATGAAGTGTTTTTGAAAATCATTTAAAAAAAATTATATTTTTTTTCTGGCAACCCTAGATGTCCCCCAGTTGCATTTTTCTTCATATCTTCGGCATTTATTGTCGGATTTTAAAATGTGGTACCACAACGAAACGCATGAGCTCAATTAACTTTCTTGAGAAAAAACCTCTTCTTTGAGACGAAAATATTGATGTGTCAACTTCAAAATCCGACAACAAATGCCAAAGATTTGAAGAAAAATGTAATTGGGCGACATCTAGGGTTGCCACAAATTTTTTTTTTTTAAATATTTTTCAAAAACACTTCGTATGAGGGTTGCCACCTATCTCAAATTATGGAGCGAGATATGCCAATATGGGTATCAAATGAAAGGTATTTTCGCCGACATACCAACTTAAATATTTTCAAGTAGGATTGCCGCCCAGGGTTACCATTTTTATTTTATGATCATTTTGGGATCATTTAGGGGTCATTTTGGGATAATTTTGGAGCTATTTTGAGATCATTTTAGGTTCAATTTTGGATTAATTTGGGAAAATTTCGGGTTGATTTGCGCATCTTTTTGGGATCATTTTGGGATAATTTTTGGGTTATTTTAAGTTCAATTTTGGATCATTTTGGGAACATTTTTCGTTTTGGGATTATTTTAGGGCCATTTTGGGATAATTTTTGGATAATTTTGAGGTCATTTTCGGATCATTTTGGGTACATTTAAGGGTCTTTTTGGGGTCATTTTGGAATCATTTTTGGGTCGTTTTGAGTTCAATTTCGGATCATTTTGGGACCATTTAAGGGTCTTTTTGGCTGGCTCGAGGTCAGTTGAATAAAAATACAAGTTTTATTGCAGGGTTTCCCAATATATTTCAGCCTCCTTCGGATATCGTCTCCAGGAGAGGGGTTTATAATGAATTCTAACTACAGGTTATTCAATTTGACCTCGAGCCAGCTAACACAAAGTTCGTGATTAAATCAGATCGTAAAAATTAAAAAAGTTTATCAAAATATTTTTGAGTAGGTTCATAACTTACCGTTGCCACATAATTCCATTGGATTGTTGCTATTATCTCGAGTTGTTTATAGGACATCTACTACAATCTTATGATACATTTACACTGCACCAAATGCGTCGCATTTGGCGAAGTTATTTCGAGAATGTTTGTCCGTAGAATGGAATTGTTTGCCAAATTAGATGAATTTAATTTAATTTGAACTAATTTTGTGATCAAATTCAATCTGCGGATGAACGGTCTCGAAAAAACTTAGCCAAAAGTGACGCATTTGGTGCAGTGTAAAAGTAGCTTTAGCTCTCTTACTTAAGTGTTGCCACTTGTGATGTTTTTACGTCATTGCCACCTATTTGAAGTTTAAAGAAAATCAATATGCCGATATATTTAGCAAAATAATAGAATTTCATGACTTTTTTTCAATTTAAAAAGCTTACTTATATCAAGTCTAGGGTGCTACATACTGAATTTTTAATGCTGCTAAATTTTGCCGTAAATGTTAGTTTTAACAGTTTTTTAATTCTAATTAAAAAATTAATATATGATTTTCTAGTTATTCGGTCCATGAAATTACAACCAACCGCCATCCACTTGCTAAACTTTTTTTTAAACAAAGGCACCCTGTGTATAGTCATGCGCAATGCAGCTGAGCGTTGGCAAAACATACTTTTAGGGGTTGCAACTTTTTATTATTATTTATTTACAAATTGAATTATTTTTTACGTACGTTACTAATAGTGCATTTAAAATAATTTTTTTTATTAATAAAAAAATACAAAAAATAAATTAATAATGCAATTAAAAAATAAACTTAAAACAACGGCATTCGTCTGTGCTATGACAAATAGTGTATGAGTTATTTACATGAACAGGCCTCTTTTTTATTACAGTTACATTCAACAACTCTCACAGGACGCGCTCTCTTACATTTCATGTGATACAGATATTTCACAAAAACGCAAACGTTAAATGTTCCTTTACATCAAGTGTAGTACGACTTAAAATTTTTCGTAGTAAAATTTTTGGTATAAAAAATATAAAAAAAAATTACTTTTAATTATTAAAGTTAAAGACGCCTAAAAGAAGGTAAGCGCAAATAAGTGAAATGTAGAGCGGAAAAATTAGAAAATTTGAACAGCTTATAAGATATTAGTTCAGCTTAAACTTAATTGAGTTGCTATGAAAATTTTTCGATCGATATTTGACGATGTAATTAGATGTTGTATGCTTAAAAAGTGATTGATTAATGAGGAAGAGTTTTCTAAATTAAAAATCAACTTTTGAGTTTTTATTACTTTGAAATCTATATAAACTAAAAAATCGCTTAATTATTTTCTACTTTATTTTTCTATTTCTCAGTGAAAAAATGTTGTGCGTTGGTAATTGCAATTATGCTGGCCCACCACCCGACTCCATACTATCAATGCCGCCACCACCCTTACCATCCTTTTTACTCCATCGCACTTCCATCATAACAGCAGCGCTACCCACAAACGATACCAATCCATGTTTTGCACCCTTCTTATGTGAACCCAGTCCAAATCCACACGAAAGCGGTGGCATCGAATTTGTCGAATTGACTAGCATTGATTCGAAAGGTTTGGAGAATACCTGGCTATTTGTGCTGATTTCATGTTGTGTTGGTGTACTTATTTTGGGTGGCCTACTAGCGGTCATATTACTCAAGTGTAGAGAGTGAGTGAGATAGCATACATATATATTTTTTAAGTGTGCATTGATCTTAATAATAATATATTTTTAATGTTTTGCAGCACGTTATTCTCTAGCTGCAATTTATCTTATCACGATTCGAATCTGAAACAAACTGGTATGACCGGTTTGGGTGAAACTTCATCGAAAGCCAATCCATTTATGGCTGGTGGTATTTTATATCCATGCACTACTACCAATAATCGTGACACTTTACAATCGCAATTGGCTAATGATAGCCGTTTACTATGGGCTACCCTAACTCCGCATGGCACACGTCACTTTATATCGGATTATCCAGTGGGTAATGGTAATGCTGTACAAGATGGTCACTATGAGGTGGTAGATTATCGTACTAAAGTTCCAAATACAAATACAAATCCCACATATCGTGATTATGTCAAGCGTGTACCAGTAAAGGTGAGTAATATATTTTTATATTCCCAGACCGAGGCGACGCTGGCCTGGCCAAAAAATAGCTCAACTCATCTATTGCTTTCTATTTTTCTTGTAAATGGCTTAAATGTTTAATATCCTTCCTGTTAAAATAGCATAACTCTATGTTAACTTAACATGACTTCCTCTTAAATGAACATAACCTGCAGTTAAATCAACTTGTATACCTGTTAAAACAACACTACCTGTGCCATTTATTCAACTTCTAATCAGGGATGGACCACTTCGAATAAAAAATTAATCAAATAAAAAATAAAAAACCAAATGATCCCAAAAACAGCTCGAAATGATCCCGAAAATGGTCCAAAAGTTATCCCAAAACAGTTCCGAAATTTTCGGAAATTCTCCAGCAACAATGCTGAAATAATCCCGAAACAGTTTCAAAATATTCCCGAATAACCAATAACTGATCACTCATCACGCAAATTTTTTTTAATAACGAATAAAAATAATTTTTTGATTTTTTCGTCACTCGTCACTCGAAAATAAAATAATGCCCATCCTTGCTTCTAATTACCTTTACCGGGACTTTTTTGGACAGATGCGCGGAAACTGATTAACTCTAAACCGCACTTTTTTGAAAACAACTTCTGTGAATAATGCGCCCGTACGTCTCGTTAGACTAACACTATCTCATGTTAATTTAACAGGACCTTCTTGTTAATTTGACATGGTTCATTTTAGAAAAAACTATACAATTTCTCTTTGTGTATGAGTTTTCCAGCCAAGCGGCCATCAAGCTCTTGGCTCTTACTCGTTCAACGCCGAACTGACGCTGAGCTGTCGCCGATTTCTTCAAGAGATGGCCCAACAGAACCGCGTGAACCTCTCATGGGTCCCGGGACACAGGGACATTGAGGGAAAAATGCAAGCTAATGCTGAAGGAGTACACACTCTGTCAAGCGAACGAAAGATGGCAACAATTTCCAGGGTGCCGGATATCCAACAAACCTGACCTAAATGGGACCTACGACGGTGCTGTAGGAGTTGCAAATATGATGATGATGATGATGAGGAGGAAACGGTGGAGCACCTCATCTGCAACTGCCCCGCTTTAAGCGGCAGGGAACACGCTTTTTGGGAGTTCCCCTCCTGGATAGTCTCCGCCCGATCGCGGAGCTGGACATAAAGGGCTTGATGGTCTTCATCAAGTCATCCAAGTGGTTCAAGGAGGAGTAACAGTGTCGTTTTAGGAGTGTCGCTCCCCGGATTCTGTTATGTGGAGAATCCCAACAACTCAGGGATTTTCATATGGCCGGGTATAGGGACTGACTTTCTTAGTGTTGGTGGTATCACAACGGGCCTTTCCAAACTGGCCTAAGTGTGCCTCTGAGGCAGCCACTTGAACCTAACCTATGTCTTTTACTGGTATCCTTAACCTAATCGACCATCATATACCGCTTAATACGCATTGAGATTGCGTGTTTTATTCACTCTAAAGTTTAGAGTCTAAACTGACGAGTTTCTTTGAAAATAAAATATTGACCGGAATTCGGTTACTTTCGTGAAAAGAATTTGTGTAACGTTAGTATCCGAGCAACTTCGTTCGTGTCGAGGTGCTTTTGAGTAGTTGATAGATGCAAAACGACTAGCGAAATTACTAAGGTCAATCTCTCCTTAGTGAGGCAGAAAAACTGTGAACATCCCTTCATAGAGACAAATTGAGAATATTTCAGATAAGTGATGGGTATGAGGCCATGCGAGCAAACCAAACACCATGGCCATCTTCGGCCAGACATTAAATTAAGCCCATAGAGTGCTCTTAGCTCTATATCGTACAGACCAAACCACACCTACTAGGGCACTCTTTCTAGTCTGGGGCTCATCGTAGGAACTTATACTCATCTAATATAAATATATATTTTTTGTTTTTTAGTCTTTCGACAACAATGGCTTCGTTGACTATGACTATGAAGATCCAACCCCCCTCATGGATTCCTATCATGATGATTTAGATTCTGGCTATCAAGAACCACAAGAGGTGCTCAATAGTTTACAACGCGTTTCACCACGTCCCGTCGTCTCATCGCCAACACGTATCGATAATCCAAATATGGCACCACTCAACTATTATCCATCATATCGCTCCAACCATCATTTGAATAATACTAACACCTTACAATCTAATCATTCATCGGCTACTTTAAATCGTAAAGCAACATTGACACGCCGCATAAGTGATGCCTCGTCCTATGGACCAGGTTCAGGTACTCAAAATACTAAGCAGTGAAGTGTGTGCGTCGAAATACAAAGTAATTTCGTGGTTGTCGGGCGATTATATCAAGCACTCAAGTAACGGTAAATGAAAGGTTAAGGCATAAAAGTTGAGGATTTTTGTTAGTCACACCCATAGGTACATACAACGAATTACAAATATGGTATGTATTTGGAGTTTTTTCATTATTCAGTTAACGCTAAGCGATAGTTTTATTGACAGAAATTGGTTGTTTATCTGTCAAATAAACGGCCCTTAAATTATAAGTTAATCAAGAGAGTCATTAAGGAATCCTATAGTACTTGAAATAAGGAATTGAAAATGCAAATTTACTTATTGCTAAAATAGGTGGTGTAAATTTTTGATAATTTTGACATCTTTGTTTAACAAAAAATGGATATATTCGGGAAAACTTGAAAACCTTTTAGACAAATTCAGTTTTGACTTCGGCTTCAGATGATACGATGATGACAATTCCTGGGAATATTTAAAAATTATGAGCCTCATTCTCCATGCCGAACGATAAACCACACGAATGACAGGTCTAGCAGTCACATTCCATCCGAGATTTTAATGGCAACCAGACAAAAAGAATGTTCCCAGAATTTAAAAAAAAATGTAAAAACTTAATTGATTCTTAAAACTTCTTGCATAAATTACATATGGCAGCACTTTAATTTGACGTTTTGACTTTTAATTGAAGCGGGCTACTCACCTGCCAAGAAATGTCAAACTCCATATAAAAAAACGCTCAAGAAATGATCAAGAACTGTTTTCACACGTCAAATTTTCTTGAGCTAGTACTCACCTCATAAGAAAAAATACTACAATTTTCGATGGTTGGCAACGCCTGTTTACCTCAAGAAATATATATGCTTGTATATATTTCTTGAGGTAAACGTGCAGATTCACGGCAAAGATGAGTATATACTTCGCTGCACCTGTCTTATACATTTTTATAATAGTAATTTGCAATAAAATGGAAAATGCCGTAAACGTCAAATTTTCTTGACCAGGCATAAGAAATATATGGTCGTTTTTTTCTTGAGGGATTTCTTGGCAGGTGGGTAGCCCGCTTAAATTGTGACTGCTATACGAAACGTCAAGAGACCAATCGTTTGGGTGGGTTATCGTTCGCCATAGAGAAAGATTCCGTACTATATCTGAATTATTTGCGGTACCATTTCTTAATAACGAAACGAAAAAAATCGCCAATATTTGAGTGGGAATAAAAAAGACAGCTTATTCGAAAAATTCGTCGGGTAGTAGGAAAAAAACTGTCATAAAAAGGTCACCGTTCCTAAGAGGCAACTGTTTCAAAAATATTCACTGTTACCAACAGTCACTGCATCAATAAAAATGGGCGATTTTGAAAAAGTAACTGGTTTTACAAGAGTCCCTATAGAAAAAAAAAACCAATTCTGAAGGTATACTTTTGTGGTCCCAATCTATTCCAAAAATATCGTTAAATAGTTTCAGGACGATCACGAAAACACACTTTGAAACTACCTTTACCATAAATAACCATGCTCTCATTACACAGAGATTTTTAAGTACAGCATGGTATTCCTTAATACAGGTTGTTTGAATGAAAAAAAAAAAAAAAAACCACTGATCAACTAAAAAATTCGAAAATTATGCATTCATTTTTTTCAATAAAAAATGTTAAAAAATTAACTACTTTACCAGTGACTGGAAACTCGGCACTGAATTACTATACTTAATTTACTTTAGATTTAAATGTAAAAAAAAAAATAATAATAACTAGCTTAGTATGTTTTATGCTGCCCAGAAAATCAAACCAAATACAGGATGTCATTGAACTATTACTGAAATATTAAACAAACTAAAAAACTTAACCTCAAAAAAAAGAAAGTTTTTTTAAAACTATAACAAAAGTAAAAAAGAATAAAACTGAAAAACGAACTACAGTGCAATAACAACTAAGTATCTAAAATACAAACGATTTTAATCAAACAATATATAAGTATTTAACTATTTTGCACTCAGCAATTAGCAAAAAAAAAAAAAAAAAAAAATATCACAACAAGGTTTTTTCTAAAATCAAATTAAGACACCAAAAGATGACGGAAAATCGATCCAAAATAATTCGCATCAAATAATGCTAAATAAGGTTAAGATTTATTTATAACTAAATAATTTTAAAAAAGTTATCATAAAAACACCGGCTTTCAATTGATCTCTTGACTCAGCAGAAAATAAAAAAATTTGAATATGATAGTTAAAAAAAAACTAAGAAAATCACAAAAGTATATTTAAAAAAATTAACTAACTACATACACTAAGGATACTCATACACAAATATTCCTAAACATAAAAAAACTCAATCGCTTCAATTATCTACAAATAAAGTACTAATACGGTTTTACAAAAAAAAAAAAAATCAGTATTATTTGGGATATTCTTCGTGCACGGCCTATTTTTTCTTTTAAAAAATATATATGTAAAATGTTTGAATATCCCGCAGCGAAAGCAACTAGCTGAAAACTACTTTACAACTTGTTGGTGCACCACGCCCAACTAGTCAGTCTTTTGTCTTTTTTCCAAGCAACTGATATTTTTTACGTGTTGATGTCCTACGAAATGTCAACTGTCAGATTTCGACCAGAACATAGCAGTCATCACTAGTCATGATATACTGGAATTATAATAGTTGTGAAATACCAGTTCCATACTAATTCACCCTGGACTACATAGTATGATTTCCATAAAAAGAACTAGTCCCCATACTAGTGCAAAAATGACTAGTTCGAAATATTTTAGTCTAGTACTAGTATGATTTCAACTAGAAGATACTATTTGTATTTACCCAAACACGAAAAAGCACCTGTGAGTTATAAGAGAAAAAAAGAAGCAAACGAAACGAATGAAATTGGATTTTTGTAACTGGTATGATTTCAAGCAGAAAAATATAGTTGTATGGAATGGATACTTCCTGACTAGTATGAGTTCTGGCAGGAAATTATAGTTGTATATTAGTATTTTTCTCACTAGTTTCACGATTCGCTGCATATTTAACAGGATTTTTTTTTCAAATTTTCATAACATCCCTAATTAAAAAGAAAAGTAGTTAAGGCCACTTTTTGGTGGAAAATGCCATAGGTGTATCTAAAAACATAAAACTATAAACTTACTTAATTCCTAAATGATCGACATATTTAAGAAGTTCACCATATAAGAACTATGTAGTACATGCATTCAAATAGATAGCGTTAAAATCTGTCTATACATATTTATACTAAAAATACTAAACTTTAAAATTGACTTTATGTACACTTTTACTTTACAAGTCTCAGAAGTCTTAATTTTTACCTGAAACCGTGGAGTTGTGTTAATTTTTATAAATGCAATACTTAAATATAAACTATGTAATAAATAAATAAATAGCAATAGTTAATGCTCAATATACAATATGCTTGATAATTTAATTAACTTTGTTGAATTTTTAAAACTTTTGTTTTAAAACAAATAAGTCGTTTTTAAATTTGGTTTAGATTTAAGCAAATATCAACTGTAATTCTGTGTTGTATCTTTCCTATATTTCAATTTATATTGAGTAAAAATAAAAATAAAAAATACGTATTAATATATCTATAAAAAATGGCTATTTTTCCACGCAGGGACCTTGCAAAAACGAAACGAAAGTTTGACGTCGAGAAGCTGCGCACGACACAGACAGCTGATAATTTCTTCACTCGACTCTCACACCTGCTATCGGAGTGCAATCCTCGACCTAACGAGCAATGGAAGCATATCTCTTACTCATTACGTACTGCCGCTGAGGCCACTATAGGGTTTCAGCGAGCCCGCAAGAATAACTGGTACGATGAGGAATGCAGCACTGCCTCGGATAAAAAGGACGCGGCCTACAGGGAGACGTTGCGAACGGTCGCAAGCCGCAGTGTATGGCAACGATATCATGGGGCGAAGAAGGAAGAGAGACGCCTTTTCAGAAAAAGAAACGTAAGGCCGAAAGACGTGAGTGTGAACAGCTTGAGATGCTGGCTGACATGAATGATGACCGAAAATTCTACGAAAATATTCGGCGGAGGACGGAAGGTTTTAAGACCGGGGCAAGTTCCTGTAAGGACAATAACGGCTACTTGGTAACCGACGTACAGAGTGTATTTAATTATGGAGGGAGCTCTTCTCCTCACTGCTAAATTGCGGGGGAGACCTCGAACCCGATACCCCAATCCCTGACGATCCCGGCTAAAAACAACAAAGCAGACTTATGCAGAATATGGTCAGACGAGTGCATGCCTCCGGATTGGAATTCAAGTGTGCTCTGCCCAATCCACAAGAAAGGCGATCCCGCTAACCGCACCAACTACCGCGGAACCAGTCTTCTTAACATCGCATATAAGGTTCTTTCTAGCGTATTGTGTGAAAGACTGAAGCCCATCGTAGACAAACTGATTGGAACTTACCTCTCAGAGCCATTTGAAACCAAACGAGGCTTCTGATAGGGCGACTCCCTTAGTGCGATTTATTCAAACTGATGCTGGGAAGATAATTCGAGCAGGGGCTGCTTCTACTTCACTCTTGCCAACAAGTGTTACTTTGGACTAAGTAGGCAATGGAGAAGTAAAGTCTTCTCTTGAAAACTACTTTACAACTAGTTGGTGCACCGGCCCAACTAGTCAGTGTTTTGTCTTTTTTCCATATAGCCAACTGGTATTTTTTACGTGTTGATGTCCTACGAAATTTCAATTGTCAGATTTCGATATAGTAGAATTATACTAGTTGTAAAATACCAGTCCCATACTAGTTCACCCTGGAATAGTATACTTTCCATAAAATTAACTAGTCCCCATTGACTAGCATGAAATGTACTAGTCCAAAAAGCATTGAACCTGGACTAGGATGATTTCAACCAGAATTTTCATGACTTACCCTATATTTTATCATTTGCCTTTATTTTCATGTTTATTCTTAAGAAGGCAGCGACTATTTGTATTTATTTACCATATCACGAAAAAGCATCTGTGAATTATAAGAGGAAAACGAAGCAAACGAAACTGGTATGATTTCATCCAGAAAAATCTAGTTGTTTACTAGTATTGAATGGATATTTCCTGAATAGTATGAATTCAGCCAGAAAATTATAGTTGTATACTAGTATTTTTCTGACTAGTTTGAGGTTTCGCTGCAGGGATGATACAGCGTTGGCAGTAGTAAGGCATCAGTTAGGCAAGACATTTGGAAATCGGCAAGAGTTCCCAATATAAGAATAAAAAGGAACAAGAAGAATATTTTGGTTTTTAACAAAAAAAAAACGACAAAAATTCATTTCATTGCAGTTTGAAAGTGAAAAGGGTCAGGAATTTGAAAAAGGGTCAAAAATGGTACTTTTTTGAAAAAGTAGGGTCCCTTTAGGGTTCCCAACGGCAACACTGTTGGTGTGTAAATGAGATTGTAAATGTATCCAAATTCAATGACGGTGTTCGACATGTAAATTTTGTTATGCATTCAATGCACACTGGACAAAAATAGAAGAATATGCTAAAAATGTTTCGGGTATTTGTTTCCTTTAGGGGTCAACTGCTAATAAATTAGCTAAAATTATGGGAGATAGCTCAAAAGATGGGTTTTGGCCCCAGGATCACGAATCCGGAAGCGTTTTTTAAATTTTTTGTTTTAGTGAAAAGTTATGGTCAAAAAACCGAAAAATGACCCGGGTCCGATACCAAAATTGGGGCGGAATCCATGGTATTTATGTGCGAAACACCTTTCTGGGCTACGCCATCCCAAGTCCGGACGTGTGACATAACCGTGGCTACCGCCACGGTGCGACTTTTTTTGCACGTTTTTAGGGACAGCCTAATAAAATTACAACAACCACATGAAAACTTGAAACTTTGATTGCAAATATCGCTTCAGAGAAGCAAAATATTCCGGATTCGTGATCCTGAGGCCGAACCCCGTCTTTTGAGCTATATCACATAGTTTTAGCTAATTTATTAGCAGTTGACCCTTAAAGGAAACAAATACCATGTTTCGAAATTACTTTTTTGATGGGAATTTCTGAATAAAAAGTTTTTGTTTGACATAAAGTTCGCATAACTTAATCCATAAAATGTATAAATTCACCCATTTCGCAAACGTATCTTGTTTGAGGAATGCCCCTAATGAGTCCCACTATTTTATATATCGATGAGTATGTAAAACAACTGATAATTTTCAACAAGCCGAAAAAGTATCGGTACTGCTATTGTGTCATCGATTGCTTTTCCATCTCTAACTCACAAGTCACCAAAAAAAGGAAACTTTCTTGCAAAGTGCCTTGATTTTGCAAAATAAATGTATTTTATAGTAATTAATATTATAAAAAGTATATTCATTCCATTTTGTGATAATAATTACAACAAAATTTAAAGAAAAATTACAATAAAGTGATTAAACGAAGTAAAATATGGAAATAGCATTGTGGCAGCTATAATTTCTCTGGAGTGCTGCATTGCAACAAAAACAAACAGTGGGAAGAGAGAGTGAGCGCATATAAACAAAATAAAAACAACAACCACTTCGAGAAGCAACAGGAAGTTATAAAAATAGATAAGTCCAGTAGCCAACAACTGATTAGGCTTAAGACGGATATTGTTAAAATAAATGCATATATCCAACGGCAGACATTTGAAACTCATTTTACAAATATAGTACATACATTCATACACACACCATAAATTCCCAAACATGTTGAATTGCTTTAGCGCAATGAGTGTGCCGACATTGGGTGAGATGGAGTTAACCATTTGTATGCTTGAACGTGGCACAATTATCACCAAGCTGTATTCCAAACATCGCCCCGAGCAGCGTCGCTTAATGTTGGTACGCGAAACACGCCAGCTGCTCTGGTCAACCGTAAGCGCAGATACACGGACCGACTATGAGGGTTCGCTTGAATTGCGTGAAATACGTGAGATACGCATTGGTAAATGTAGCAAAGAATTTCGTAATTGTGCCGAAGATGTTAAACGTTTTGAGCCGGCCAAATGCTTTGTTGTACTCCATGGCAGCTCATTTAAGCTAAAGACTTTCTCTGTTGTGGCACTTTCTGAACAAGAAGCAGACAATTGGGTGCGTGGTTTACGTTATATGGTGCAGGACACCACAACCGCGCCCTATCCGCTACAAGTTGAGCGCTGGCTGCGGCGCGAATACTACGCTATAGAGAACTCAAGTATACAGTCTTCCAAAGATGGTGGTCAAGTGACCGTAAAAGATTTTAAATGTTTCCTAGCAAGTATAAGCTGTAAAATGACTACCACCAAATTGATGGAATGCTTCTCAGAAGATGATGTGCGGCGTAAAAATGATTTACGTTTTGATGATTTTTCGCGTTTGTATCGTAAGCTTTTGCTGCCAAATGGTTTTTTGGATGAAATGTTCTATAGCACACCGGGCACATTTCCATATTCGAAAAATAGCGAATATGTTTCATTGTATGAATTTCAAAGCTTTCTCCTCCAAGAACAACATGATGTAATGGGACGTGATGATGCAGCTGTTTCAAATTTTATACGTGATTTCTTACAAGATGTTGAACGTGATGTGCAGGAGCCATATTTGACGCTGGGTGAATTTCTTGATTACCTATTCTCGAAGCACAATGATCTGTGGGATCGTAATTGCGATCGTATTTATATGGATATGAAGCAACCAATATCGGCATATTGGATTGCATCTTCGCACAACACTTATTTAACAGGGGATCAGTTTTCAAGCGAGTCTTCATGTGAAGCCTATGCCCGCGCTTTGCGTATGGGTTGCCGTTGTATTGAGCTAGATTGTTGGAATGGCGCAGATAATTTGCCATATATATTTCACGGTCATACGATGACTTCAAAAATTAAATTTAAAGATGTTATCAAAACGATTAAGGAACATGCTTTTGTAACCTCGGAATATCCAGTAATATTGTCAATTGAGCAAAATTGTTCGCTGGAGCAGCAACGTAATATGGCACAGGCTCTTATTGAGGTATGTTTAATAAAACTGTATCAACGGCTAAGATGAAGGGGTGTAAAAGTAGGTCGCCTCCCAGTTGGTGCACCCTGGGTAACGCTAAATGACCTACATGGCCTACACGGCTAGTTTCTTGTATTGCCGGTTCTACGAGAACGGTACCAGTACTTGTGCTGTACCCATCGTGCCGAAACGACCCGAGCCGTTTTCTTATATTGACCCGGCCAAGAGCAATACACTCGGGGTGACCCAGTCTGACATTTAGACAGGGCTACACCTCGCTACTACAACAACATGAAGGTCATATACAAAATATTTTTTATAAACGCTCTAGCCAGAGCTGGTTATATAATAGAGCTCTTGATATTCTAAAACCTATTCGAACTAGTTTTATAAGGCACTACCACTCAAATACCAATATTCGAATAGTCGTGCGTCGTCGAATATTCGATAGTAATCGAAATTAGGGGTCCAAATAGGCGTTCAAATAGTCTTAGGTTATCGAATATTCACAATTTATCAAATAATCGTAGCTCATTTTCGAATAATAACATTCGATTTTGAATATTCAAACTATTCGAATATTTTCAAGAGCCCTAGTAAATACAATTAACTTTCTCAAAAGAAATTGATTACTTTTCAATTACTTGTTGGGTAGCTTTTTTGATTTCTAAACATCCTCAGCTTTTGCCCTTCTTCAGAATTTTTCATAAAAAACGTCCAATTCCAAAATTTGACCGCTTCTAAAACCTTCTTTGGAGAAGCTCGATAATATTTTACAATCGAAATAGGAGTTAGATCGCTGCTAGGTGCCCTAGTTAAGCATTCGACTAACGAATGTTTTTCTTTTTTTGCAGGTCTTCGGCGACATGCTGCTTACTCAGCGTTGCGATCGTGCTGAAGTACAACTGCCATCACCATATCAATTGCGTCGCAAAATTATTCTTAAGCATAAAAAACTGCCTGAATACGAAGATGGTTGCGCAGGTGGGCCAGGCATAGTTGGTGGCGGTACAGGCTTATCAAACAGTGGTAGTAGAACTTCTATTAGTGGCGGTAATGGCGATGAGAATGAGAATGTACGTAATTTCCTAAAAGAAGGCATGTTATACTTCAAAGATCCGGTGGATAAAGCTTGGAATCTTTATCATTTCGTTTTGACACAACAACAATTGATCTATTCATCACATACTGATGAAAATAATGCTGGTGGCGCAGATGATGATGATAATACTGCGTCAAAGGGTTCATCTTCAATGTTAATGCCAAAAGCAAAAGATAATTTTGTAAATGATGAGCTGCATTTCGGTGAAAATTGGTTTCATGGCAAATTAGAAGGTATGTTGTAATAGTCAGCTTCATCTTTTAGTTCAGATTCGTTACACTAACATTTTCTAATTCAGGCGGACGCCAAGAAGCTGATCAACTCTTAGATGCCTACAAACATTTAGGCGATGGTACATTTTTAGTACGCGAATCTGCCACATTTGTTGGTGATTACAGTTTATCATTTTGGCGTCGAAATCGTCCAAATCATTGTCGCATCAAGCTGAAACATGAAAATGGCACAACAAAATATTATTTAGTCGACAATTTTGTATTCGATTCACTGTACTCGCTCATCGTTTATTATCGTAAAAATATGTTACGCAGTTCGGAATTTTCGATTACATTAAAAGAACCAGTGCCACAGCCGAAAAAACACGAAACACAAGAATGGTTTCACCCGAATACAACAAAAGAGCAGGCCGAACAAGTGCTCATCAAATTGGATGTTGGCTCATTTCTTGTAAGACCTTCAGTACAAAGTACGAATGCATTCGTGATATCATTTACCATAAATCGCAAAATTAAACATTGTCGCATTATGCAAGAGGGGCGTCTATATGTTGTAGACACTATACAATTTGAATCGCTAGTATCACTAGTCAATTATTATATGCGTAATCCATTATATCGTAATGTTAAGTTGCTTTATCCGGTGTCACAAGAATTATTGCGTCAAAAATTAGTGGCGTGTCAAAATTCGTTGGAGCATCATAATGGCAGTGACTTCAATGATGCCTCCAGCTATATGGATCCTAGTTTGGATGATCGTGTGACATGTAAAGCGCTTTACAGTTACAAAGCTAATAAGCCAGATGAATTGTCGTTTCCAAAACATGCAATTATAACAAATGTACAAAGGAATAGCTCGATGTGGTGGCGTGGTGATTATGGTGGCATGGTACAGCGACACTTTCCTGCTAATTATGTGAAGGTAAATATCGCAACTTCATCGCGATGGCGGGTGGAAGATCGACCTTGTTCAATATATTTTCAAAAAACGACCATTCTCAGAATTGAAACGCTGTTTCAGAATTTGCATTGAAATTGTTTGTTTTCTCATTTAGATACAACGATTTGAAACTCATTCTGAGACAGGGCGTTTATAAAGCAAGCATAAAATATTATGAATTGGGTCGGTATTCGATTCAGCTGCCGATATTTAAAGCCTTGAAATAAATTGGCTCTTAACTCTTACAGGTAATTGATTGCATCGGTGATGACTACAATACATTTGGTGATGAGAATAATTGTGAAAATATATCACGTACCGATTCAATCGATATACATGGCGCCATCGTACATCTCTCCGAGTCCAACGAACCAGGCATATTATTTCAATTACAAATACAAACTCCCACAATGCAAAATTCCTTCATTATTGGCTTTGATAATCAAGAGCTAGCATACGATTGGATTAAAGCCATACAAGAGGGCGCACAAATTGCCAATCAGCTAGCGACAGAGCGTCGTAAAAAGGAACGTTCTGCACGTGTTGCCAAAGAGATGTCCGATTTGATCATTTACTTTCGTAGTGTACCATTCCGTGAACATTCCTGGGTCTTTTATGAAATGTCTAGTTTCCCCGAAACTAAAGCCGAAAAACAATTCTTACAACAAAACTGCATGCTATTTCTGCAATATCACCGCAATCAGATTAGTCGTGTCTATCCAAAGGGACAACGCTTAGACTCGTCCAATTTCAATCCTGTACCATTTTGGAATGTAGGTTCACAAATGATTGCGCTCAATTATCAAACAGGTGACAAGGCTATGCAGCTAAATCAGGCCAAATTTCGTGATAATGGCAATTGTGGTTTTTTGTTGAAACCAAAATTTATGCAAAGTGATAGCTTCGATCCCAACAATCCACTAGCTATAAGTTCAATGGAAGAACGCTTTGTTTCGATACGTATCATAGCTGGGCGGCATCTGTTTCGTGGTGGCAAATCAAATAATCCTTTAGTCACTGTGGAAATATGTGGCGCAAGTTTTGATACCGGCATAAAACATCGCACTAAAGTGAGTGAGAATGGTTTTAATCCCGTCTGGAATGAGTCGTGTGAGTTTACTGTACGGAATCCACATTTTGCGCTGTTACGTTTTGAAGTCCAAGATGAGGATATGTTTGCAGAAACACATTTCATAGCGCAAGCTTCATATCCATTAAATTGTATACGTACGGGCTATCGCAGTGTGACATTGCGCAATAAATTTAGCGAGGAACTTGAATTGGCTTCACTGCTTGTACATGTGGACATAAAACAAACAAGCACTCGTCCGGCTAATGAACATACTGTTGTGGTGGGATTCTAAAACGTATCAGTGATATGATGTGCGTTTGTGAACGAGTGACCTTAATAACATAACCCAACGAACAAATGTGCATGATTATATATACATAGTTTATTTATGTATGTTTTTTTTTTTAAATTATATATCGTCCCATTTTTGCGTTTTTATCGTAAACGCCAAGAAGCAAATTTTACAGAAGAGCATTTTTTTTATTTTTTTTTTTTTTTCATTTATGAATTGGTGGATACGATAAAAAAGAAAGACATTTTTTGACATTACTGTAAATTTCATTTTATTTCAGCTATGAAATTTTACCAGATGATGCGCTAAGGGATGATGAACAAATTTGCATTAAAAAGTAAATTTCGAAAAAATGGTGGTTACGATAAAAACGCAAAAAGGGGACGATATGCCTACGTATGCATATGGAAAAAGCCACGTAACCTTGACATCTTTGGTGTGTTATGGTTGTGTGGATTTTACCCTATATGTTACTATATTCTTACATAACAAATTAACAGTTACCCTAATAATTATTGTGAATGATTCTACACATTTTACATTCAAAAACTTGGCATTTATTGTTGAACAATTATTTTTAAGATAAAGACAGATTGGATCCTGTAATCTGTTATTGGCAAAAAAAGTAGATTGCGTCTTTTCATTTGTTCCATTTGGATAGAAATGCTAATATTTTAAAACGCTACTGTTGAAGTTATAAGCACTGAAACAATTTTTTCATCAACTGATTATTGTAACAAGTATAAAGACTTAACTTTTTTATTAACTTACACTATTATATCAATGTTCTTCCTAAGTAAAATTTATTTTATTAAATGTACCAGACTAAAAGGTATTTGTAATGCCTTTTTAATATCAACACATCTTGTATTTATATTTTATCGTAAAAAATAGTCTAATATAAATTTAGTTAAATTTAAAAAATCCACAAAAACGCACAAAAATAATACATTATATTATAGTTGTACCAAAGTGTGTTGAGAAATAAAATGTTACAAAATATCTAATATCGGTACCGTTTATCATTTCCATTGCAGGTAAATGGGCTGAAAAGCTTGGAAGAGCGCCTGTGCCTCGGACATAGAAACGTTGCTCATTGCATCCCATATTTATCAGAAGTGGAATATTTTGTTTAACTTGCATGCAGTATGCTCATGTTGAAATGAATAGTTGTGGCTTAAATATGATTATCTTTAGTAGACGTATTTGGGAACGTAGTGAAGGTAACCATTTAGGAACCTTTGGTCTGACTTTCATCTATTTCATTGCAGACCGATTCCAGTACAAGATTGCTTCGTAGTAATCAGAAGTGAAATAAATTATGTACACATTGAAAGGATACTTCTAAATAATAAAAAGTGGAATAAATATAATGTACTTTTGTACGATATACATCTCTGAAAATTCACCTACTTTCATCGATCTAATCCAGGGCAAAAATTCTTTATTCTTCCCATATTTTAAATTTCCACTAATTTCAACTTAATACAGCTCACTATGTCTTAGTAAAAAATGATTCGAATTTATATTTTACGAAAATATGTATTATAAACATTTTATTTCACTTTTATAAAGTATTTATATCATATCAGCTGAAAAAAATTATATTTATAATAAATTCTGTATATAAAAAATAATACGTTCGATTATTGGAAAAATATTTTAGCGCTACACAAATTGCAATAAAGTAAATTATATTCCATTTGATGTGCATTAATTCGTCGTTCAGTTAGGGCAAGCGTTTGTTGCAACTTTTCAGTTTCATTATCTTGGATTGCTTTTGAAGTTTTCGAACTAGATTTACCACCGCTACGTGTATCTGCCGACTTTTTGATATCCTCGAGCATTTCTTGTATTTTACGACGTTCCGCATTGAAACGCTCACGCACTGTTGTAAACCAATGTAAGGCATAGAAATTATCCATTTGATTGAGAAGTTTAAGAATATATGCTAAACCAACAGCGAAACCATCATCAAAGAGTACCGCTTCTTGACGATCCTTTTTATTGATTTTCTCTTTGACACGCAGCATGTGTTCCACATAGTTCAGTGTAAGCGCCGGCACAACAAGAAAGAAATTTTTCAAGTGTAAATTATGTGGATTGCGGAAGAATGGTTGGAATGCTTCGACAAGTAACTAGAAAAGGGATGTAAATATTTTCTTGATCAACGAGGATAATAAGGCGGTAGTCATGTGCTGGCATAGGTAGCTAATTATATTTTTTTTGTTTTAATTAATTTTCACTTATAATTTAGTTCGATTCACAAAAAGGACGAAAAAAGGAAAACTCAAAAATGCACACAAAGTTTGCAAAAAATTTGTTAGTTCTGTTAGGAACATCAGCGGTCAGTTTATAGACCAGTGAAAATATAGACAAATGAAATTTATCTCTAATACTCACCTTAAAATAATCTGTACTATCGGAGAAACTGTTTACCAAGTTGTTAATATTCACTTCAAAATTCTCGGCAGCCGATACAATGACATCGGCGAACTCCTGTTCTCGACAAGCCGTAACAAATTGCAGATTCTCATCGAATTTTGGTAAATAAAGGCTAGCGCTATAATTGGCATGAATGCTACCGCTACGAACTAAACGTATATAACCCATTGTATTGCCTGTATAATATTAAACAAAATCTTAGTTTAAGTAAGCAGTTAACTACCAATATCAGTAGAGCTCCAATTACGTACCGACATGTGTGATCACTTTGCGAAAAAGATCCATATAAGTTTGACCATCAGTGGCAAGACCTAGCTTGCGTATATCCTTATTAAAGGCATCGGCACGTTCGTAGGCATAAAGAGGATAACTATTTGATTGTTTACGCCCCGCATAGGCGCGCAATTCTTTCATCAAACGCGATTTGATTTGTTCATCGTAAAGAAATTGTGAGAATGTATAAAATTTTTGTCGCAAAAATTGATATGTAAAATTAACAGTTGTATTGATGACGCCAGTGCCGTGTGTACGCAAGGAATTAGCCACATGTCGTATGCCAATCGAATCTAAATGTTTATTGCCACTTTTTTGCTCAACAAATATTTGAGAGTTCATATTGTAGACATATTTCGAGACGAATATATGTATTTTACGCATTATTTCCAAAATGTCGATACCCTAAAAGAATTAAAACAAAAAAAAAAAAAGATTTGAAACTGCGTATAACTTCAACTGCTTCGAATGAACGAATAAGAAACTTCGTTTAAAAAATTCGAATAATACATACTATTCGAACCTATGGATATATTTTTTGAATAAATATTATTTGAATTAGAAACATTCTTCGAGTAAAAACGTGTTTATTCGAATAATTTTTATATTAGTTCGTACCTGTTCCAAAGTTTGATTTGGCAAATAATCTTCCACGGGTTTTAGCATCAAGCGTGTGTGCGCCAAGTGTCGCATTTCTTCGTAGGTCTTCCAGTCATGCAATGATATAGTTGTGAGATTGTAAAACATGGCACTTAAATAATTTTCAACGTGATCTGCATTAAAAACAAATAAGAAATATAATTCATTCAGAACATTTCTGTCGGATATTCATACAGTTCTGACCCGCTAGTTCCCACAATCCTACCGCCACTAAGCTTATTTATCTACCATTTTTCTACTAGGCAAGCCTGTCTCTTGGAAACAATGATCGATTCTGGTTTTTCAGTGCAAGTTTAAACTTCAGTGCTAGCTTAAACTTAGTTTAAACGGCCAATTTGTTTGGGATACATTCTAGTCAACTTTGTCAGTGGTTTAAGCTTGCACTGAAAAACTGCGCCTAAATCGATCATTGGATCCAAGAGTTCAGGCTTGCTTAGTCTATATCCCAGCTCATTAGAGCTTAAGAATATACCTCGCAAGAGGCGGCAAATATCCATGATCATGGATCATGAAGGTTTGTCGCCACTCAAAAAACCCGTCGGATAGGTGACAGAGAGGAACTGAAACTCCCTTTTCAAAAGACCCATGAGAGTTAGTCAATGGAAGCGAAACATGTTTCCAAAACCCGAAAAAGGGTTTGAATAAACCACAGTTCTGTTCGAGATCTCTCAAAAACGGTAGAAAAGAATCAAACCGCTATTTGAAAAATTACGAAAGTTCATAGTTAAATATTTCACAAAATCGGAGTATCAATATGGTTCTAAATATATAGGCCCGGTGGACCAGAAAAGAGTCGCTTAAACTAACTTACCTTTTAATATCACATAATTGCCATTCAATTCCATTGGGCATACATTAATCAAATCGCGATAATCATCAATGCCTTGTTCAAATGGACACATCTTATCCAATTGCAAATTTGTATGTACTTCCAGACGTAGAAAAGTTTCAATTTGTGCGCATAATTTGCTAACAATTTCACTGCGCAAATTATCATAAGTTGTTCTAGCTAAACTTTTAGATAATTTAAATTCATTCAAACCCAAGCGATTGAAAGTTTTGCCGCAATCATTGAAAGCTTGCAGAATATACTGTAAAAATTACAAAAAAGAAAAAAAAAACGTGATTGTTTAGCTTTGGTCCTATAATTACTGAAGTAAGAATGTAAGCACACACCTGAAACGAGTTGAAATCTAATTTTCGTTCCACCACTTGTTTGAGGTACGCTGAAAGTACCGATTGATGCCAGTAGATAAATGTTGTTTCACATAAATTAGCTACATTAGTTTGAAATTCTGCTAGAGTTAGTATACGTGACATGAGTAAGTGAAAACGTTCACATTGATCTTGTGGCAATGTACGATTATTAAGATTTGTTGCATTCACTGCTAATTTTGTGATGAGCGTACGCGATTTTGTTGGTGGTCCCGACATACATTTTTCGGCAATACGCAGCGCAGCTAAAGCATCAACATTACGATTATGCATTTTTGCAGCAGCTATCCGTTTCTACAGAGAACAACGTAAATTATAAATAACACTACGTACATATACGAAAAAATAAACTTTTTTCTGGGTGTTAGACCAAACCAGCTTTTTAAGACATAAGTAATATAAGCCGTTTAACCGTTTTTCTAAGTTCGCCACCAAAACATAGTAATGGGCTCACGAAGTTCGATGTGGGACCCTTCGAAGTTAGGCTCCAAAACATAGTTATGGGGCTTCGAATTTCGATGTGGGAAAATAGGGTGATTCTGGAATCAGCCGGCGATATCCTTACAAGATGAATGCATGCATAAGTACACTTTAAAGCTGGGTAACATTTCGACCCTATTTCAATATACTTTTCAAGAACGCCCTATCTCTGAATTGTTTTCAACATTGCCCTATTTAAAAAATTTGACTAAAAAACTTCTTACCTCAGATGGAAATGTAATGATTTTTCGTTGAAATAGGCCTTTTAGAAAACGTTCTGAGATCGGGCTCTTTTGAACGAAATTTTTAAATAGGGCGTTGCTGAAAAAAGGCGTGAGTACCAATACGCGTGAGGTTTGCTGTGTAACCATGTGAATTCTGCATGAAACTTCATTTCATAAAAGACTCGCTTATGTCATTTTTGACTCATCAATGAGTCAGTTTTGACTACTCAATGAGTCATTTTTGACTCATCAATTAGTTATTTTTAAAACATCGATGAGTCATTTTTGACTCTTTAATGACTCATCGATGAGTCATTTATGACTCTTCCACGCGTCATTTATGACTACAACTACAATATACCCTGCCTATACGGATCCCAAAACGATCTCGAAACGATCCCGAAACAGTCCCGAAACGATCCCAAAACAATCCCGAAACTGCAATGCATATACAATACAATCGACCCTCCTACAATGCCTATACAATACAATATACCCTGCGTATAGGCAGCGTAACATTCTTGGATGACTCTCCAGCGCTAAGATGTTTACACATCAAAAATCTGAAATAGAGCGTTCTTCAAGCAAACAGTGAGGTAGGGCGTTTTCGAAAAGTATTTTGAATTTACATACCTTACACATATTCAATAGATGTAGCACCTTATATTGCAAATACTGTAGCACACATTGCATTACTTTCGCAATGATATCTGCGTATTCTTGGAAGACTTGTTGTATATTTTTCAACAATTCAATCATTTTACAAATACATTGTAGTGTTGGACGTGTCATTGGTGATTGTAATTGTACATGTGTATTAACTAAACCTTTCACCAGGCAACTAATTTGCCCAGCATAGCGTAGACCAAGCAATAATAAAGCTGACAATTCCTTAAATTGATGCACAGTCAGTTCAAATGGCCCAGTACTTAATGCTTTGCGCACATTCAACGTCCAGAGTAGCACTTGCGAGCAATAGTTGCGACATTCACGTGGTAAACTTTGCACGTGCGTTTGTAAATAATGTTGACGCAACCTTTTAGCATCTTGCAATAGGCGTTCATGCGGTTTTACCAACGATGCAGCATGTCGTCGTAGAAATGTGGTGGGTTGCCATGATATATTACCTACTAACATGATACCCTGATGTTTTTGATTTAATTCGAGTAATTGTTTAACATATTTGGTTTCAACTTGACCACAAAAATCATGAAATACCACACAAAATGCATTCAAACGCACGAGTAGTCGCTGTTCACTGAATTCGCTGGGCTCATATTTGGTTATTGCAGCCAAGCAGTATTTCATATACTCGTTGCATTGATTTGTTAGTTGACCGATTGCCTTTGGGCCGATTTTATCCTTTAGCGCGAACGTACTATCGAGGAAGCTCTTGAAAGAAATTTATTGTTATGAAAGTCTCCGACTGAATATCTTGGTTTAAGTAATTATTTATACGCACTTGGAATATCGCACCCGAAAATAAAAAATTAAATTCTTCGAAACAACTTTTCAAACCACTCAGTTCGCTTTCAGTGCAAAAGTCCAAGCAATTTTGTTTGTGCGCTATTGCATCCAAAGTTTTCTTGTAAGTCTGCCAAAAACGACAAAAATTCGAACCAGCCAAAACTTCGTTAAAAATAAGAAATTGCAGTAACAGCTCAGCCAGGCAATCAAAGACATCCTGCAAGGAAAAACGAAGAAATTTTTACATGAAATAGTGAGGTGATATTCTAGGTTGAGTTAAAAACATACGGGAAGCTGCTAGGCCCAGTTTTTCAGTGCAAGTTTAAGCCACAGACAAAGTTGACTAGAGTTTATCCTATCATGAAACGTTAGGCAGGTTCACATCGGAATATGTATACTGCTCTTGATCGGGTGAAAAAAAAACAAGCCGAGTCGTTTCGGTACGATCGGTATTGTGAAAACACGAATACTGTTCACGGAGAACCGGCAGTACGTAGGAACGTGTAATAAGATGGGATAAACCATACAAAGTAGCAGGGATCACTAGTCTATGGCACAAGATATCGGTACTCTTTTGACGTCGTATCGGTAGATGATGCAACATCGGTTGTTGATTTGGCATCGCTAGTTGATCTCACGCTAAAGCTTTTTACTGGCGCCTGGTACAAAGGATGCATATGAAGTGGAGACACGGTTTCGAACTAACGCGACACGCATGAATAAAATAAAACTGTATAGATTATTTATGAAAGTTCATCAGATTGATGACATGACCTAGAAAGTTCCACTGGTCATACCAAATCACTACCACGACAGTCGGGAAGTTGTTGTTGTTGTTGTAACGAAGTGTAGCCCTGCCCAGCGTGTACTTTTCCCTAACCTAAATTGTCATCAATTTCTTCTAACGGGAGTCCTAGGAAACTTGCAGTTTCGACAGGGTTGGACCAGAGGGAGATGGGTGTTAGAAGAGTGGGCTCCGAAGAGCAGATAAATAAATGGTTGGTATTATGGGGTGACGAGCCGCATGCCGGACATTCATTCGGCACGTCAAGGTCTAGTCTGGATAAGTAGGAGTTTAACCTGCTACAGTATCCAGAGCGTAATTGAGCCAGAGTGACCCTTGTCTCTCGAGGAAGATGACGCTCCTCAGCCGCGACGCGAGGTGGTTTGGCGTGCAAAACGGCGTTCAGTGGACAGAGCGAGACATAAGACGCAACGGACGTGTCATGGATGTGCTTCAGGGCCTGCGTATGTACCTTTGGATCAAACGGCGAAAGTGTGAGGTGCCGGATCTCATCAAAATGCTCACGTAGATGTGCCCTTACGGTCCTAGGAGGTGGCTCATACTCAAGCAGTAGTCTGTTGGGATGTTGTGGTTTGCAACAGTTCAACAGGTACTGCTTGTTTAGCATTTCATTGTGCTCCAAAACTGGGAGCATTTCCACCTCATGATGTAAATGATGTTTTGGAGACATAAGGACGCATCCCGTGGCGGTTCTGAGTGCGGTATTTTGGCAGGCCTGCAGTCTTTTCCAATGAACCTCAGCAAGCCCCGGCGACCATATCGGCGACGCGTAATTCAGGATCGGCCGACCAATTGCTTTATAGGTTGCCAGCAACGTTTCTTTGTCTTTACCCCAAGTGCTGCCGGCTAGCGACTTGAGAATTTTGTTGCGGCTTTGTAGCTTAGAGACAATTGCGGTTGAATGAGCAGCGAATTTGTGCATGGGGTCGAAAGTTACCCCTAAGATTTTGGGGTGAGAGACAGTAGGTAATTTTTGATCGCCTACGTAGATTTCTAACTCTATGCCAACTTGCGCCGTCCAGGTCGTGAATAGTGTCGCCGAGGACTTCGTTGGCGACAATGTCAGGCTCCGGGCAGTGAAAAACTCAACAAGAGAGGGGAGATAACCATTGATCCTGGAGCATAGCTCATCAACGGAAATGCCAGAAGCCAGGATCGTACAATCGTCTGCGTAAGAAACAATCGAGACTCCATCTGGTGGGGAAGGAAGCCTCGAAATATAAAGATTAAACAGAAGCGGGGAAAGGCCACCACCCTGCGGTACCCCTTGTTTAATCTTTCTCGGTTTTGATTTTTTGTTTCTGAAAACTACAGACGATTGACGACCACTCAGATAATTGGCGGACCAACGCTTAAGACAGGGGGGGAGCGATGAATCTTCCAAATCGGATACCAGTTGTCCATGATTTACTGTGTCAAAAGCTTGAGACAGGTCAAGAGCAACTAGAACCGTCCTGTGATGAGGGCTTTTCTGGTTGAGTCCGTCAGTTATCTGAGTGTTAATGGCATTTAGAGCAGATGTTGTGCTCCGTATTTTTCTAAAGCCATGTTGGTGCTCGGCTAACCTCAACTTTGATGTGTAAAGAGGAAGTAATACCGCCTCCAATGTCTTCACTACTGGCGAGAGGAGCGATATCGGACGATAAGACTCCCCTACGTTAGCTGGTTTGCCAGGCTTTAGTAGTGGACCACGACTGCCTGTTTCTTTCATTTTTCAGGTATGACAGAAGTGGCCAGGGACAAATTGAAGACGGTAGTGAGGTATTTTACTCCCTCTTCGCCGATGTGTTTTAAATGCACCATGGCTATGTCGTCAGGGCCCATAGCTTTAGAGTTTTTGGCTTTCCTGATGGCTACTCGAACCTCTGTAGCGGTGATGGAAACGGGGGCATTGTTTTTGTGTTTATGCGCACACCTGAAGATCCTACGTCTGTCCCTGTCCTGTGCAGGGTGTGGTACAAACTGTCGGCAAAAGGCCGTTGCACTTTTCTTCGGGTCACTAAACGTCTTATCACCAAAGGTGATGTCTACGTTTTTTGGTGGGCCCGTCGAATTTGACAGGGATTTGACTGTGGACCATAGTTTTCCAACACCGGTAGAGAGGTTACAAGACCTCAGATGCTCCTCCCATTTGGCATGTTTGTGTTCATCTACCAACCGTCTGATTTCCGCGTTGAGACCACTGATCTGTGGGTCTGCGGGATCGATGCTACGTATATGGTCACGTTTATTGGCCAGGGCTGCAGCTTCAGTTGGGAAGTTTGGCCGTATATTTTGTATTCTCCCAGCTGGTATAAAAAGGGCTGCAGCTCTATTTCCTTTTCACCTTGGCGTACGTCAGTCGGTAGGGGAAGAGCACCAATGGAGCTCTCAGTAAACTCAGTAAAGCCAACCCAGTCAGCCCTCCTGAAGTTTACGTAGGATCTCTTCTCAGAGGTGGTGAAATCCGGGGCACGATCAACGGACAGGATGATTGGCAGGTGATCTGATGCCAAAGCCACCATTGGGCGCCAGTTTATGCAGTTTATTAGACCCGGACTAACAATTGTTATGTCCGGGGAGCTACTGCAATTTACTGCCATCCTCGTGGGGGCGTCCGTGTTCACCGCGCAGAATGTGGAAGCGTCAATTTGCTCGGCTATTTCCCGTCCTCTGCCGTCAGCAGAATGGCGTGAATGCCACATGTCATGGTGTGCATTAAAATCGCCCATAATGACACGGTTATCGCCCCTTAGGAAATCGCTTAAATCAGGGCGATAACTTCTGGGACAACAGGTGACGGGAGGTATGTAGATGTTTATCAGCTCGAGATCAACACCTCCAGCTGAAATGACAATACCCTGTCGCTCTAGGGGTATGTCCTCTTGGTCGGTGTTGAATGCAAATTCCCTATACCGCACGGTTTGGTGGATGATGAACGCAAGACCACCCCCACCATCCGTACGATCATGCCGGAGAATGTGGTAGCCACCACTCGCTCTGAGATCCGAGTGGGTGCCAAGTTTAGTCTCCTTGATTGCAGCAATTTTGATGGAGTTTTGCTGCATAAACTTGGTGATCTCCACAATCTTGCCAGTTATACCATTGCAGTTTAATTGCATTATTTTGAAATGCGGGGGAGAGGCAATGGTCACTCTGGGAGTCAGGGACTGGTGCGCTCACCGTGGAGGTAATATGCTAGTCCGTGATCGTCGTCGCAGTCCTGAAGGCGACAAATTCCGCTCGTTGGGAAACGAGGTAGAATTTGTCGGCAATGTGGGCTGCACAGCTCGACAACACGGCGCAACATACGCATCAGTCCATAGATTTCTGTTTGCGAGCCCTGAGCATATGCGCAGGTGACATTGGCCAAGGCAGGTATTGCACTTGACCGATGGCACTCTGGACGCATATATTCTGTGCCGACAAACAGTGCACATAGTGTGAGGGACCAGGAGCTGATGGCCTTGATTCACACTTGTGCCGGTACCGGAAGAAGTAGAGGGGAGGAGAATATTTTGGGGCGGGGGTTGTAGCTCAGCAGTGCTCACAACATCTATAGATGTGCTACGTAGGGAGTAGCTATGAGCTGCTGTGTGAGGTGTTAGCGCGCTAGGGCGCGAGCTACAACTGGGAACACACAATGTTTGCTGAGCAATATATATATTGCGAAGGGGAGGCGATAGCGCTACGCCGGAGCGTCGCGAGCCACGAGACGTTCTAGGACGTGAACAGCAAGGCGCCACGAAGGTTTTAAAAAAACTAAGAGGCCGGTGTGTTTTTGGATCTAGTCCGGAGCAACTAGACTTGTGTAGCCAACCTTTACAAGATGTGCATTGCACCGAATGCGAACATCTGGTATAAATTTTCTTCCGGCACACACAGCAGAACCATTCTGTTGGACCAGGGTTTAGCTCAACGCCAGACCGGAACAACAGAATAGGGAGCAGCCCTGCTGCAAGGAACTGCTCCAGGGATGACAATTTTAGGGGGAGGAATCGTGACACGTTAGACAGGGTCACTTCGGGTGTACTGCTCTTGGCCAGGCTGTAATAAAAAAATACAGCCTGGGTCGTTTCGGTACGAAGGGTACTGCGCAAGCGCATGTACCTTTCTCGTAGAACCGGCAGTACGTAGAAACGAAGTACCGCAGCGTACCGGGTTCATATCCGGCAAAAGACTGTCAATTTCGGTATCACTTCCCAAAGCCTTCGGGGAGTGTTTTTGCTGTTAACAACAACAACAACAACAACAACAACAACAACAACAACAATAACAATATGGATCACGTGACCTCGGTAGTTGATGTGACATCACTAGTTTATGGCACCCCTGTGGCTTTTATGGGATACAAGTACGCAGGTTTTATATGTATTAAGGTCAAATCTGCAAAATCGGCTGTTGATCTGACATTGGTCGCTGAGGTGACATCGGTAGATGATGTGACATATCTTGTTGATGTAGATGTGACAACATTAGTTGACGGCACATCTAACGTTTTATATTTCAAAGTAAAAACGGCAAAATCTGTTCAGTCGGGCGACAGAAGTTCATTTCGGTTCCGGTTACGGAGTCAATGAAATCATTCCCAAGGCAATCGGGATATTACCAGTTATGAGTGGATGCGCTGGCTAGACGGAAGACTTGCCTTAACGCTGGTATACCTTAAAGCCATGATGATCCCTGGGAGGGACGTACTTTTCATCGTAAGGGTCCTTCCCCTTGAAATGGCGGAGTGTTCCCTCTATAACTTAGGAACGCTCGGTACAACGGTTACCAAGTCGTTATATGATATAACCCTGTTTAATCCGCAACTATGAGGGCAACTTTTCTCCACCTCCGAAGATATCCATTTAAAAAATAAGAAAGTGTTAATGAATTATTCCTTACCTCAAAACGAAATTCCAAATTCTGGTTATCATCCGATCCACAGTAGGCTCCACATTGATGCAGCATATTGTTGCCCAGCACAATACATCTTTGCAGTAAAAACTGTATATCACATAGGAATTGCATAGATTCACTCATTTGCAATAAAATCTCGTTTGTCTGTTTGTTTGCATCTGCTCCACCACCGCTACCATCTTCCTCTGCTAATAACACACACAGATTGTCGTCTATATAAAGAAATTTCGTTTGCATTTGTTGTGCCAGATGTACTACTGCATCTGCTTCTGCACAAAGATGAGCGAATGTAAGGAGAGTCTTATTTAACAAACGATCCGACTCGAGTATACGCAGCAAGTCCAGTTGCTCTTGATTTGCCGAGTAGTTAACATTCACTAGGGAAATCGTCGATGGACTAGCAACCTTTGGTGTCGAAACTGTTCGAGACTTTGATGTTTTTTGCAAAAGCATATGCAATTTCTTATCATGTAAATCTAGGAAAGAGCCAAAACTTTTTAGCTGCTCCTCAGCTGACGAAACTGTTTTGGGGGGCGGATGAGAAATGAGCATTTATTTTACACTTTATAAACACAAATTATACTTACTTAAAGCTGTTTGATCCATTATTTTACATCGGTTCTCTTAATTTGCTTATTTATTTTCGGAAAATGTACAAATTGCAAAATAAGACCATTTCAAACCACAATCAGCTGGCATGGATGATAAAGTTGTAAGAAAATCGATGACAATATCGATCAGGAACCATTTCGACCAACGAAATGCATCGATGCCAGATGTATCGCTTTTTATTATTAACCCTGCTATTCCCCAGAGCTCAGCACAAAAGTTTCCCGGATAACCAGCAGTCGACAAAATCTTGGGAAATTACTGGGTCGAGTTTCTCAAAAAGGTGGATAAAAAAGCAGGTTATTATCTTCGGATAAAATCTTGGGAAATTACCGCGTCGCGTTTCCTAAAAAGAAGGATAAAAAATAATGTAATTTTGTTCAGCGAGGAGCCTCTTCTATCCACGTTGAAGTGCTAATTAGTACTGGAAATGTTCGAGTTATCGACTTATATCGAATTACGCGTTGATATTTCGATGCAAACTTTTGCCCACAGTCATTTTTGGTATTGCACAGCTCTAATTTTTGATTTTGTTTTCAGCATGGCTAGCTCTGGTTGGTAGGGAACCCGCTAATTCGAACATTTCCAACACTACCCTGCCAACTAGCGCTATTCAGGGTGAAAACAAAATCACAAGTTAGTGCTGAGCAATACCAAAATTGACGGTGCGGAAAAGTAGGCATCGCAATACCAAAGCATAATTCAATAGTTCCATAATTTCCAACCCTAAGTACACTCCTGGGATCGTGTGTAGAAGTCCACGCAAGTGGGGAAAAATTCTGACCGCCATTCAACTGCGAATGGCCAGAGCGATTCTTCTATGTGCGGTCCAAGCAGCTCACTACATTCGAGTCGTATCCTATGGATAGCCACTGAACATCTGTTCCGTGGTGAACTGATTTGAGAAGGCGACAACCTGACAAGGCCACTCCGACATAATTGGTTTAAGGGCTTGTCAGGGGATTCAAACAGCAGCGTCTGTCATCATAAGATGCGGCTGCAAGTGGACGTCTGTCTTGGATCAAGCGGGTTGGACGTAGGGTTTGGGACCCACCACATAAAACGAAATTCCAATGAGATCTAACAACCGCACGTCGGATATGATAACTATTTCTTCAGATAACGACCACAACAAACGTACTAGGAATATGATTAATGAAATCAGGGCAAGCTCTTGGAATGTCCGAAGCCTTACTAGGGAAGGTGACGATGCCCGCCTAGTTGAGGTCCTCAACAAGGCAAAAGCTGACATCACCGCTATACAAGAAATGCGATGGACGGGGCAAGGTTATAAGACCATCCGAACCTGCAATGTCTACTGGAGCGGCCATACTAATGAGCGCAGATTTGGCGTCAGTTTTGTGGTAGGGAAGAGACTTGTGAAACAGGGAGTGTCTTTCACAGCCGTGAACGAGCGTCCCGCCACAATCCGAATAAAACTACGATTTTTCACCATATCGTTTATCTGTGCGCACGCACCGACTGAGGACAAGGACGACGTGGAAAAAGATGCATTCTACGCGAAATTAGAAGAAACTTATGAGCGCTGCCCCCATCATGATATCAAAGTCATGCTTGGCGACTTTAACGCCAGGGTGGGCAAAGAGGGTGTTGTTGTTGTTGTAACGATGTGTAGTCCTGCCCAACGCGTATTTTTCCTTAACCTAATTGTCATCAATATCTTCTAACGGGAGTCCAAGGAAACTAGCAGTTTCAATAGGATTGGACCAAAGAGAGATGGGTGTTAGAAGAGTGGGCTCAAATGAGCAAGAAAATAAGTGATTGGTATTGTGGGGGGATGAGCCGCATGCCGGACATACATTCGGCACATCAGGGTTCAGTCTAGATATGTAGGAGTTTAACCTACTACAATATCCAGAGCGTAATTGAGCCAGAGTGACCCTTGTCTCTCGAGGAAGATGACGCTCCTCTTCAGAAATGCCAGGTGTTGCGGCATGTAAGACATTGTTTAGCGGACAGAGCGCAGAGTAATGGCCAACAGACGTTGTATGGATATGCCCCAAAGCCTGTTTGTGCACCTGTAGATCAAACGGCGTTGTTATATAGTGACGGATCTCATCAAAATGTTTACGTAGATGCGACCTTATGGTCCTAGGAGGCGGAATGAGTTCAAGCAGTTGTCTACCGGGATGCTGTGGTTTACAGCAGTTCAGTAGGTACTGCTTGTTTAGCATTTCATTATGCTCCCTAACTGGAAGCATTTCCACCTCATTATGTATATGAGATATAGGTGACATAAGGACGCACCCCGTAGCGGTTCTGAGCGCGGTGTTTTGACAGGCCTGAAGCTGATTCCAGTGAACGTCTGCAAGCCCCGGCGACCATATCGGCGACGCATAGTTCAGGATCGGCCGACCAATTGCCTTGTACGTTACCAACAACGTTTCTTTGTCTTTACCCCAAGTACTGCCGGCTAGTGACTTGAGGATTTTGTTGCGGCTCTGTAATTTTGAAACAATTGCGGCTGAATGGGCAGCGAAAGTGTGCATGGTGTCAAAAGTCACTCCTAAAATTTTTGGGTGAGCGACAGTAGGTATTTTATGATCACCTACATAGATTTCTAATTCCATGCCAACCTGCGCCGTCCACGTCGTGAATAAGGTCGCCGAAGACTTTGTTGGCGACAATGTCAAGGTTCGGGCAGTAAAGAACTCGACTAGAGAGGGGAGATAACCATTTATTTTGGAGCACAGCTCATCAACGGAAGTACCAGTTGCCAATATCGTGCAATCGTCTGCGTAAGAAACAATCGTAACTTCTTCTGGTGGAGGAGGAAGCTTCGAAATATAGAAGTTAAACAATAACGGGGAGAGGACACCACCCTGTGGTACCCCTTGTTTTATCTTCCTGGCTTTAGATTTTTTGTTTCTAAATACAACAGACGACCGACGACCACTGAGATAATTGGCGGTCCAACGCTTTAGACAGGGGGGGAGTGACGAGTCTTCCAAATCAGCTACAAGTTGCCCATGATTTACTGTGTCAAAAGCTTGACTCAAATCAAGTGCAACTAGAACCGTCCTGTCATTAGGCCTATTTTGATTAAGACCGTCAGTTATCTGAGTGTTTATGACATTTAGAGCAGATGTTGTGCTCCTACCCTTCCTGAAGCCATGTTGGTGCTCGGCTAACATCAAGTGTGCTGTGTAGAGCGGGAGTAGGACCGCCTCAAGTGTCTTTACTACTGGCGAGAGGAGTGATATCGGGCGATATGACTCCCCAACGTTAGCTGGCTTGCCAGGCTTTAGTAGTGGGATCACAGTTGCCTGCTTCCATTTGTCGGGTATGACAGCTGTGATCAGAGACAAATTGAAGACGGCCGTTAAATATTTGACTCCCGCTAGGCCGATGTGTTTTAGATGCACCATGGCTATGCCATCAGGGCCGATGGCTTTGGAGTTTTTGGCCTTCCGGATGGCCTCTTGAACCTCTGTAGCGGTGATGGGAACGGGGGCATAGTTTTTGTGTTTATGCGCACGCCTGAAGATTCCACGTCTAGCCCTGTCTTGCGCAGGGTGTGGGACATAATGTCGACAAAAAGCCTGTGCACATTTCCTGGGGTCATTTATTGTCTTGTCACCAAAGGTAATGTCGACATTTTTTGGTGGACCCGAAGGATTCGACAAGGACTTGACGGTGGACCATAATTTCCCAACACCGGTAGAGAGGTTACAAGACCTGAGGTGCTCCTCCCATTTGGTTTGTTTGTGTTCGTTAACCAGCCTTCTGATTTCCACGTTGAGATCACCGATCTGTGGGTCAGATGGATCGATGTTGCGTATGAGGTCACGTTCGTTGGCCAAGGCTGCGGCCTCAGCTGGGAAGTTAGGCCTGATATCTTTTATCCTACCAGCTGGTATGAAACGGGCTGTAGCCTTTTTAATGACCTCACGTATGTTGCGCTCGCCAACGTGTACGTCAGTGGGAATGGGAAGATCACCAAAGGAGCTCTCCGTGAATTCCAAAAAGCCGACCCAATTGGCCTTTTTGAAATTCACGTAAGTACGTTTCTCCGACGTGATAAAATCCGTGGCACGATCGACAGACAGGATGATAGGCAGGTGGTCGGATGACAGGGCCACCATAGGTTGCCAGTTGATGCTGTTAATTAACCCCGGGCTAACAATAGTTAGGTCCGGGGAGCTACTGCAGTTAACAGCCATCCTAGTTGAGGAGTCTCCGTTCACAGTACAGAAAGAGGAGTTATCAATTTGCTCGGCTAATTCCCGTCCTCTGCCGTCCACCGAAAGGTGTGAATGCCACATATCATGATGGGCATTAAAATCGCCCATGATGATACGGTTATCGCCACAAAGAAACGCCCTAAGGTCAGGACGATAACTTCTGGGGCAGCAGGTGACGGGAGGAATGTATATATTGATTAGCTCGAGATCAACGCCACCAGCTTGTATAACTATACCTTGACACTCTAAAGGTAAGTCACTTTGGTCAGTGTTGATATCAAATTCCCTATACTGCACCGTATGGTGTACAAGGAACGCGAGACCACCTCCGCCGTCTGTACGATCATGCCGGAGTACGTGGTAGCCTCCACTCGCTCGGAGATTCGAGTGGGGGCCAAGTTTTGTCTCCTGGATTGCAGCAATTTTGATTTTATGTAGCTGCATAAATGTGGTTATCTCCGCTATCTTGCCGGTCAAGCCGTTGCAGTTAAATTGCAACAATTTAAATTGCGAAGGAGAGGCAATGGCCACTCTGGGAGTTAAAGACTGATGTGTTCGCCTAGATGGTGGTAGGTTATGTCGCGATATTGATCTCCGTTGCAGTCCTGAAGCCGGCGGAATTCGTTCACTATTAGATGAGTGTACTTCCGTCGGCGTTGAGGGCTGCACAACTCGACAGCAAGGCGCGACAAACACATCAGTCCAAAGATTTCTGTTTGCGAGCCCAGAACATATGCGTAGGTGACACAGGCCTAGGCAGGAGTTGCACTTGACCGATGCCACAGACGCATATATCCTGTGCCGACATACAGTGCACGAAGAGTGAGGGACCAGAAGTTGATGGACTTGACTTTCATTCGTGCTAGTGCCGGAAGAAGTTATTAAAGAGTTTAGAGAGTTATTAAAGGGTGTATTTGGCTGCACTCTCGGAAAGTTCAGCCTCCATGATGAGACTTCGCCAAATGGATTCAGACTGATTGACTTCGCCGGTGCACGAAACATGGTCGTATCCAGCACCAGGTTCAAGTATAAAAAGATCCATTAAGCCATATGGCTATCGCCAGATTTGAAAACACGCAACCAGATCGATCACTTTCTGATAGACAGACGGCACGCTTCCAGGGTTATGGACGTAACGTACGTACGATGAGGGGCCCGAACATCGACTCCGATCACTACTTGGTAGCAGCCAAGATTCGTACCCGCCTAAGTACAACAAAAGAGGCACCACAAAAAAACGAAAGGAAAGCTGGACGTCGAAAAACTGCAGTCACAACAGGCATCCAATGATTTTGCAGAACGACTCGCACACCTGCTCTCTGAGAGCACAATTCAACCCAACGGAGTGTATGAGCAGTGGGAACATATCTCCGGAGCACTTCGAACCGTAGCCGAAGAAGTAATTGGATTCCGGCAAGTGAAAAAAATAACAGCTGGTAAGATGATAGAGAGTACAAAGACGCAGTCAAAAGAAAGAACGATGCCTATAAGGCGACGTTAAAAGCGAATGCAACGAGGAGCGTATGTGAATACTGCCGTGAGATGAAGAGGGAAGCGAGATGGCTTTTCCGGGCGAAGAAAAGGCAAGCGGAAAAGCGTGCAATCGAAGAGCTTGAAATGCTAGCCAGCAGAAGCAAAGTCCGAAAATTTTATCAAAAAACCCGACGAATGATGGAAGGTTTTAGACCTGGGCCAAACTCTTGTACAAAAAAAACAACGGCGACCTGGTGGCAGATGTTCAGAGAGTACTAAGGTTATGGAGGGATCACTTCTCAGCCCTTCTAAATGGAGGGAAGAGAAGAGGACGAACCCGACCCCACAATCGAAGACGATGGAATCGAAGTTCCACAACCCGACTAACCGGGGGCCTTCCCCTTTCGTTTGATACCCATATTGTAGGGAAATTTTAAGGTTTTCGGGCAACCACATTTTGACCGATAACTCAGTTATCGATGAATTTATCGAAATGTGTCGGTGTCCAAATGAAACCTGGGGCCTTCCCCTTTCGTTTGATACCCATATTGTAAGGAAATCTTAAGGTTTTCGGGCAACCACATTTTGACCGATAACTCAGTTATCGATAAATTTATCGAAATATATCGATGACCAAATGAAACCTGGGGCCTTCCCCTTTCGTTTGATACCCATATTGTAAGGAAATCTTAAGGTTTTCGGGCAACCACATTTTGACCGATAACTCAGTTATCGATAAATTTATCGAAATATATTGAAATATATCGAAATATTCGATAACGATATACAAAAAATTTTAAATCGAAATTTTGTAAAAGCCCGATTTTTTTCATTTCAATCTTAAAATATCATAATCCGGCCAAATAGCACACAAGACATTTTTTTTTTAAATTCAAACCCTTCTAGACATGAACTACAGTACCCATCAGATTTTTCATATTGCCTTTCAGAACCTGATGGTAGGGATAGGGATAGAGAAAGGGATAGGGATTGCGATAGATATAGGGATCGGGTTAGACAGGACACCGTCTGCCGGGTCAGCTAGTACAAAATAAAAACTTTATTTAACTTTTAAATTATTTAGCTCATAATCGCACTCATTGCTGATTGTCAATTAACGTTTGTATGTAGCTTTTATTATTGTTTTGTTTATTTTATAGATTTTGTATTGCATTCAATTGTCTGTAGATACCGATTACTAGCTTGACAATGGCAAGCGGATTAACACAAAGCGAGCGCCTAAAAGCACATTAAACGCCAACAATCGGCTTGTTGTCATTAGCATTTCAATTATATCCACACACAACTGCAATAATATGTAAATGTTTGTAGTCAAATGCACATAAGAACGTACTACATACATATGTATGTATTCAACTACTCATCCACTAATACCTTTTACATTACTTAATTCGATTGAAGGCGTTCGTTGCTGTTTATGGCGTCACATTGATTGCTCGGCACCCGCATTTGTGGTTCGTGTGATGGGGATGGTGAATGCAAATGCATATACATATGTACGGTTGGATGTGTGTTCATACGCGTATTAGCATAGTTGGAGCCAAACATGTAGATAAGAACCTTGCGAAAAAATCGCGTGACTGATCTCTAACGAGAGTGGCCTTTCGGTTAAAACTATTTGTCTACATTGAGCTACATTTGATCCAAACGAGTCGATTAGTTGTGATATAAAAATCTCTATATGTGTAACCTACTACTTAAAGGTGTATGAAGTAGCCTTGCCCGCTGCACCCGTAGCGGGAAAAAGGGAATCTTTCCGACACTACGACACGCTCAACCATACAAGGGTATAGACGGAGTTCAACCCATGCAAAGATATCAAAACTGGATTCATCCCAGACTAATCGCATTTTTTGCCGGGTATTCACGGTTATGCCTATATGTTTAAGTGTGATGCATGTAATGTATTCATAATGCGGGCATGCTTTGTATCTCTGGTTTAAGCGTAGAGAAGAGAAGCCTACACACTTTGCCTTGTCGTACTTTTTTTATGGTAGTTTTGCGTATTTGCACTTGACTATTTAGCTTAATTGATTGCTTGATTCAAGCTTACTCATGTTGTAATGTAATAATCAGCTGAATTAGGCAGACTTAATTTGGTTAAATATGAGTAAAGGCAATTCATTTAGTTTTGGTGGTACGGCTGTCATAAGAAAGAGCAGTTGGAAAGCTCTTCTTGCTGCCATCGATACTAATGCAGGATTCCAATAAGACGATGTTAAGGCTAGGTTCTGAACAGTCCTCCACCGGATATTGCTGAAGAAGAACGCACCTTACCAAGGGAGACAAGAGTGACCTTGGCACAGCTTAGGTCTGGATATAGTGTAAGGTTAAACTCCTACTTATCCAGACTTAATGATACAATCCTAAATACATGCCCTGCATGTGGTAGGACCCCCCATGATACTTTACATCTCTTCAATTGTTCATCTGAACCTACTCTTTTAACCCCTCTGTCCCTCTGGACAAACCCTGTTGAAACTGCACGTTTCCTTGGACTCCCCTTAGAAGAGCTTGATGAAGATCTTCGGAATGATCATACACTCTAGACAGGGCAATGCATTGTTAACAACAACAACAACAACAACAACATGTTAAGGCTAGCAAAGGCTAGTTGCATTAGAAAAGCTACTAATACAACATAAAATCACTTGAACGCCGCTTAAATTTACTTTAAGTTGGTAAGCATATCGTAAGAAGCGACTAAAATTTACATCGACCCCGGCTTCGGGGCCAAAGAAATCGTTCCGTTTATTTCTTATTTAATTTAATTTAATTTATTTTTATTTTGTTTTATTTTGCTTTTATTTAAATTTATCTATTTTTTTAATAAAAATTAAAATATATATTGTCAGTTTTTTTCATTTAATTGGATTTTATTCCATTTGATTTTTTCTTTTTTATTTATTCTATTTTATTTTACTTTATTTTGTTTCATTTGAAAAATTAAATTTTTAGCGACCTTTTGGGTTTTGAATATTTTTAATTTTTTTCTGGCTCGAGGTTAGATTCAATTAGTAGAAAAAGAAACACAAAGCTATACGCCAAGCTAACCAGACGTGTTGAACAATTTGTCCTGAAGACGGTTACCGTTGAGTAACCGAAATATAACGATGAAAAAGTGGAAAATCTTGTGTTTCTTTTTCTACTAATTGAATCTGGCCTAGAGCCAGCAAAAAATTAAAAATATTTGTTTTATTTGATTTAATTTAATTTAATTTTATTTTCTTTAATTTAATTTAATTTAATTTAATCTAATTTTATTTTATTTTATTTTATTTTATTTTATTTTATTTTATTTTATTTTATTTTATTTTATTTTATTTTATTTTATTTTATTTTATTTTATTTTATTTTATTTTATTTTATTTTATTTTATTTTATTTTATTTTATTTTATTTTATATTATTTTATTTTATTTTATTTTATTTTATTTTATTTTATTTTATTTTATTTTATTTTATTTTATTTTATTTTATTTTATTTTATATTATTTTATTTTATTTTAAATTATTTTATTTTATTTTATTTTATTTTATTTTATTTTATTTTATTTTATTTCATTTCATTTTACTTTATTTTATTTTATTTTATTTTATTTTATTTTATTTAAAAAATATCAGCCAAAACATAAATACATAAAATTAATCTTAATTTTTCTTAGTTTAATAACAAAATGTTACGTATACGCCGTGTATACTCTATAAATAGCGCACTATTTGCAAAATTTCCAGATATACACAATTTTTTTTGCTCGAAAACATATTTTGAAAAAGTTTCTTCAATATCCTGGTAAAGGATCATGTTGTCCTTATAAAAATTCAAAGGTTGAGATTTTTTGCACAGTCTTTTATATATGGACACAATGACAAAAATTGTATATTTCTCGACGCCGTAATGGACTTTTTTGCGAACATAGTATAAGCTACTAGCAAACGCATTATTATTTTACATACATTTTCGGGATGCTCTAGTACTTATGTATAGGCTGTTGTTTGCATAGAATATTTTCCAGCAGACTTAAGCTTTTTTTCACCTGAAATTGAGATGTTTCGTTTCGAAGCTGAGTTAGGGAAAAACTTCACTTCGTGGAGGATATAATTGTAACTTGTTATTGCTATAAAAATAGTAATTACCTTAATAGCAAAGCGAAGCGTATTAGCTTGCGTGATCGATAATAGCTTGGAACTTTATGATGCCTATTCAAAAAAAGGGTTTTATGAACGAATGCCAAATACTTATGTGCGCTTAAATGCTTTCCCAAATTTTCTACGCTTAATTTGCAAATAGCACAAAAAACTTACACACCTTCAATTGTACAAATACATATGTATATGAAAAAAAAAAAAATCAACCAGCTGACGTTTACACACACAATTGGCAAAACCAGCTTTGTGTTTTTATTCAAATGTGCGAAAGTTTTTTTTGGCATATCCTTTGCAAGCAGTGTATTTAATGTCCATTTTAGTATTTGTATATACACTGTACATTGCACATATGGGGCTAAATTCGTTAACCGAACCACGTAAAATTTCATCGCTTCGATTTGTATGAAATTTGGCGAAAGTGACCTGCTATGTAAAAAATATCACTAAAGGTCGTGTACAAATATTGGATGGTTACCGAGATATACGTGTTTGAATTTGCAATCTTTTTTTGTGTAAGCCTTTTTTTTAAATTAGAAGTCATGTATTTGAAGGGCTAAAAAGGAACATGGAAACCTTTTTCTCATGTAAATTAGGCGGCGATATGAAGTTTTGATTGATAGTAAAATTAGAGAAAATGGACGATGATGCAACGGAAATTATGCAACGGAAATAGAAATTGTAGCCGACTTTAAGGCGTATGTTTCAGACTTTCAGGCGTGGGCGATTTTCACCACGATGTTAAGCTGTGCAAATCAAATAGGAGGTGAAATTCTAGGATCTAGCTAAAGCTACATTTACACTGCACCAAATGCGTCACTTTTGGCCAAGTTTTTTCTAGACCGTTCCTTCGCAGATTGAATAAGATCACCAAATTAGGTCAAATTAAATTAAATTCGTCTAATTTGGCAAACAAATTCATTCTGCAGACAAACATTGCATAATTTGTAATAGTTGGGCAGTGCAGAGTTTATGGGCGTTGCCACTTAGGGCGGTTTGCAGGGTTGCCACCTATTTCAATTTTTTTTAAATATAGAGCTACATAGATACGACAATATGGGTATCAAATGAAAGGTATTTTCGACCGTATTTCAAATATGACAATTTCAAGCAGGGTTGCCACCTGACCGCTTTTTATTTATTCTTTCGTATATCTCGGGAACTGCTTGACCGATTTGAATAAAATTTGGCTTATAGACAACTTGATTCATTCTAAGTTTATATACATGGGTGCTGCCACTTAAGGCGGTTTACAGGGTTGCCACCTATCCCATTTTTTTTAATTTAGAGCTAGATACGCCACTATGGGTATCAAATGAAAGGTATTTTCGGCCGTATTTCAAATATGGTAGTAGATATTTCTGAATTTAAAGAAGTTAACTTCTTTCACGTGTACCTACTAGCTACACGCGTTTTTTTTATTTGTCATCATGAAATGATGTGTAATGGGTGAATTTTAAAGAAATTTTCGAAGACCATTACGAAAAA